>SJYQ01032214.1:0-19080 GCA_006410935.1 Redunca redunca
GAAAAGTGAAAGTGAAGTCACTCAGTCGTGTCCAACTCCTAGCGACCCCATGGACTGCAGCCTACCAGGCTCCTCTGTCCATGGGATTTGCCTGGCAAGCGTACTGGAGTGGGGTGCCATTGCCTTCTCCTTTCTCAGCTCTAAAATCCTGTAATTTTCCATTTGTCTATTTAAGACACATTTAGACACTTTAGGATATTAAAAAGTTCATTTTGTAAATAAGCTCTTTAAATAATGAAACTTTAAAATATGTGATAACAAAGCATGGTCATAGTTGAATTGGCGGTATTTTTTCTTTCTTTATGGTACCTAAAATAATGACATGCCACACAATCAGTACTGCCTTAAAGTCAATATAATAAGATTCAGAGACTATAAAAATTAGAAGGCAGTTCCAGCTCTCAAGATATTCATAACTTGGAAGGGGGAATAACAAGCATAAAGAATAGTAGAAGTGAGGGAAAATACACTAACTGTACCTCAAAGAGGTATAAACAAAAAGATTTGTATTTTTAAGAAAGAAAGAGATCACATTAGGAAAGGCTGCATGGAGGAAGTAGCCTTTGAGAAGGGCCTCAAAAAACCGATAGGATTCCAACTGGCAGAAATGAGACGGAGTAGGAATAACAGCAAAAAATTAGCTTCAGGAATATGGGCACTCCTAGAGAATGGTGAATAGCACATTTTGATTCAAAGGTTTATTAACCCTTTCTGGCTTTAAGAACTTTATGAAAGCTATGAACCCAGTTCCTAGAAATAAAAGCACAAATTTCATAATCAAAAAGTTTTTTGCATACTCTTTCTGGAGATTTCGCATTACAGGTAGCATAATGGAGAGGAGAGGAAAGCAGCCTTGCAGTACACCCCATGAGAGCTGGTGCAGGTGATCAAGGCTACAGAAGACCCTTTTCTCTAGGAGAGATTTGGACCTGACTGCATTTGGGAAGAATGGTAAAAGAAATGGAATCAAGATTGAGGGGGACACAGGGACACGTCTAGGTTACTCATCCAGAGATTAAAAGAGCTGTGATACCTTAGGGAATCATTTCTAGCTGACTGGATGATACAGGTTTGCGCCTGCTGTTATGGTGTCTAGAAAAGATACCTGGGAAATGAAATGTTTGGGTTTAAAAGTATGCCAGGACCTGACTGGGGAGTTTGACTGCCCTCACTGTATTTTATGCTTAATTCAGGAAAGAATGGGACATGATGCAAATTTCTGAGGAGAATGAACATTCACAGCTGTGGTTTAGGAAAATGAATATTCAGAGTTTTGGTTTAGCAAAATCAATCTTAAGGGTTATGGGTGTGTGGGAGGCCAAGGCCATTTAGGAGTTCATTGCAGTTGGCTTTTATATACTTTAAAATACATCCTATTTATTCAGTTCCCCTTCTGTCCTCGCCACCCACTATTTGCAGAGCCAGGACTTCAGTAAGCATTTGGTGGTGCTTGCCGAATTGAAAATCATAAATTTACTTTGAGGGTCCCCTTGTAATGTCCCTATTACTCACCAGATGGCACCATTACAGCATTACTTATAGATCAGGCTTCCTTCTAAAGCACAGTGTTTCCAAGCAGAATATGTTTCTTTGAGGGAATTCACCTTGGGACAATCTAGAGGTGAGGGGCAGGGGGGTGGCGGTGGAGTGGATGGTAGCTAGAATGAAAAATTCAAGAATTCTCTTTCTACACTGTAAATCAACTAAACCTCAACTTTTAAAAATATTCCTTTTGTACTTTTACATATTATTTCTTATTGTAACAGAGTATCTTGGCTGAATTTCTATTCCTAGGCATATAGATGGCAAAAGATGCTTAGAAAAACCTGCCTTTTCAAAGATGCAAGCAGTTTTCTGTCTAGTAAGAAGTATTAGACTCAAATATATCTGGGAAAGAACTGTCCCTTAGTTCTGGGAATACTTCTAGGTGAGCCATTTTGTTATACATATCAGGCTGAGACCATACGCTGGTAAAATTGAGGCCACATAAAACTGTATATTTATGTTGCAAGCCAGTTTGCATCTTAGAATAATGATTTCTCTAGAACAGATTTTAGTTGCACCATGCTAGAGTTGTAGTTTATTTCTATGAAGTTGTATGTTTTGAGATTCAGAGCTAACCCTGAGAAATTTCCTAATGCGAGATAGGAGTGCCAAAAACAAAGACTTGTGACTACGTGCGTGCAGCTTTGCGTTGAGCTCAGACCTGAAGTGCGGCCCAAAGCTATAGGGGCAGCCGGACCATTGCCTCACTGCCACACATCAGCAGTGCCCTGACAAACTCCCGAGTACTAGAAGACTTGCATGTAATGCTAGACAAGATTCTTAGCACATTCTAATGGGTGTCAATATAATTTGAATTTGTTGAATAAAGCGGTGAGTAATCAGATTTATGCAGACTTCAATTCAGTATAGGAAATACTCTAGAGGCCCCAGGAGACAAAGGTGTTATCAGTTCAGGCAGGGTCATTTCTTTGGTATTTTTTCAAACTAAAAAGCCTCATTACCATTTATAAATAGTTAAGTGATTCTTACCTTTTTACTTAATTCTTACATTTTAGAATTAAATTGAAATAATAGATCTCTCTAGAGACTATACATACACAGTTTTGCATTCAATTTCAAAGGGTTGGGGCCCCCTGAAATTCAACAGTGACCCCATGCACGAGTCCCAGGTTAAAAATCTCATGTGAAACTGATTCATCAGATGCATTATAAGGAAGAAATGCCAGAGGAGAGTGGGGAGTCTGAAGAAGGGGGAGGGAGGTGGGAGAGAAACCTGTGCTGTGTCCCTCTGGGATGTTGGTGCAGGTCACTGAAGACAGTTGAAGAACTGCTTTTTCTGGGGAGATTTTTGCCTATTTGGACTTGAGAGGAATCGCTAGAGACATTCTGGGGGCCCTGGGCTAAGGGACTGATGACACATTTTGGATAGCAGGCATAGGAAGAACTGAATTGGCGTCAAGGGTTAAAGGGCTCAACCAGACCATTCTACAGGTGCTGAAGGTCTAAGGTGCCTTGAGATTCACGTCGTACTCTGCAGAATCTGAACTACAGACAACAGGGAAGAGGCATAAGAATGGGGCTGTGTTAGGGAATATCTGGGAACATCAGCTTCTTCCTCTAAAGAAGCATGTGCAGAAGGCCATCTTCTCTGTGCCATTATTTTATTATCACCCACTAGACTCTGAAAGGTCACTAACCAAAACCAGATCGGGAATTACTTGTTCCAACTGAGAAGATGAAAACTGAGTAAAACTAACATTACTTCCTTTTTCAGGACTCTTAAGACTCTTGACTGAGGACATAAAGGATTCCTTTCTCTGAAGATGAAATAGAGCAATTAGTGGAGTGGGTTCCCATCTAGGGTTAAGTCAGAAGATCTGGGTTTAAGTCCTGGTTATGCAAAGTACTAGCTGTATGACCTTGACTAAGTCTTGGAGTCTATTTCTAGAACTGTTAAGTGAAAATAATAATAGTGCCTACTTCATATGGTCATTGGGATATAAAATTGGGCACAATGTCTGGCACAGGGTAAGTGTTCAATATATGATGGCTATCATTGTTTCTGGTGCTGAATGCTGGAACTGTAACAGAAAACTATCTTCCAGCCCTCAGGGACACTTCCTCGATAATATACTTTAGCTGCCCTCTCTAAAGGCCCCAGCACATATTCCCTAACCACTGCACAAACTCAAGCCATCCTCTGGTCATCCTATGTGTACAAAAGTTGGCTTTAAGACCTTTTTGACCCATAATTACAGGATATTTATGAAGAAAGCCCATGTAAGCTTGGGAATCTCATCATCCCCTTGACTGCCCTGAATGATAAGAGTTCTTTAGGTAGGGAAGGATTATATTAATCTAGTGAAAGTGAAAGTGAAGTCGCTCAGTCGTGCCCGACTCTTTGCGACCCCGTGGACTGCAGCCCACCAGGCTTCTCTGTCCATAGGATTCTCCAGGCAAGAAAACTGGAGTGGGTTGCCATTTCCTTCTCCAGGGGATCTTCCCAACCCAGGGATCGAACCCAGGTCTCCCACATTGCAGGCAGACGATTAAACCTCTGAGCCACCAGGGAAGCCCCATATTAAACTAGAACCTTCCCTAAATAACTATGTTTTCCCAGAGGAGCCAGTCAACACCATCACCCCCTACCCCAAGAGAGCTGTAAGAAAACTAACACTTGCATAACATTTCTCAGATGTCTTATCTTTCTCAAAAATTTTTGTCCCCATTTTACACAGACAGAAACTGAGTCTCAAGCAAGGAACCAAGTCTCAAGCAGTCATTTACTGTTGGATCTGAGATTCATTGCCAGTGCTCTTTCCACATCTCTGTAGCAACCAGCTGCAGAAACACACATACATATATACACATACCTACATGCATACATGCACACATTTGTAGGTACAAGCATACACACACACACACACACACAGCACCCCAGCTCATTATTCTCCCAAATTCTGTTTGAAGCAGCCTTAGGAAGGCTCCAGTGCCCAAGGGAGCAAACTAGAGCTGATGTCAGGCTAAGCTCCCGTGGGGACACCTTACCGGCATTCTCCACTAGAGGCCTGAGGCAGTTTTTGTGGTTTCCTCTGTGATGTGTCACTCTGCCAGAGATCCCAGGCAATCCCTCCTGAACAATGCCCCCTCCCTACCCCTCCCATGAAACAGGTGTCATGCCTACCATTCCAGGGCTCCACTTTGGAAATCATCTCCTGGGAACCAGGTGCTTCGCTAAAAAGTCTCCTGCACATCTGGAGTTCTGCATACTAAAAAACCCTTGTTTGGGAATCGCAACATGTACCCGTTCCTTCCTCAGTCCAGCTTGAGGTCAAGGTCCAGGACGGAAGTGACAGGAGGTAAAGATAGCAATGCATATCCCAGTCAGGGCAGGGACAATCAACTCCTTGGAACAAGAGGCAAGAAGAGAGGAGGGAAGGCATGGTCCCTGTAGTTCCCACTAAGCCTGTGTCCATGCAGTGGGTCCAGAAGCCCCACCCTGCCATTGCCCTAGTACCAGTCAGCAAGGAGGGGAGATGACGCCTCTTTATTAAGGTTAACACCAAAGAAAGCATTGAGAAGGAATACACAGAGGAAGAGGAAGGGCACACAAAGTCACCACTTGAGGAGGTGGGAGGGAGGCATATCAGTTAGGAACCTCAGGACAGCCACATGCTTCATGCCCTGGTTGTGGGGGAAAAGAGGAGAGGAGAGGGGAAAGCGTCATGAGAGCCTGGGGCTCACAGAAGGTCTGAAGCCCCCTGAACCTAACACCAGAGCCACAAGCCCTGCCCCTCAGGGCTCACACACTACTACACAGGTCAACACACATAATGCACACAAGACATTATGGAGGCAACACCGAGAGTCAGCGGGCAGGGAAGTATTGACAGGAAGAGGAACTGAAGTTAAGCAGGTATAGCCAGGAGAGAGACAGTTTTCGGCTGTGGCCCCCAAGAGTCCCTCAAATGTCCCCTAAATCTGGGCTGTTGCTGAGCACCACCCCCAAGTCTCTGCCTGTGAACTGGGCTCTTTGTTCTCTAAGCCCCAGTGAGTGGATAAAGCAATCCCAGATGAAGTCAGTGACAAGGCAGGATCCGCTCTGCATGCAAAATCCTAGAGGTTGAGCTATAATGTCTTCATGCACATTCAGAGCCAGCTCCTCCCAGCCCAGGGGCCCTCGGAACCCCATTCACCCAGATTCCTAGGGCTGCAGTTCCCTCCTCAAGCTTCTTTTACCAATCAGCAGCCGCAGAGGTCTGTGAGGGGGAGAGGCTTCTGCAGAACGCTGAATAGCTTGGATTTCATCAGAAGGGTAAATTTTCTGTTGCCAGAACAGAATACCCCCAATTCCTTAATTTCTAGGTAAATCGTTAGAGATTTTTTGCCATAGTCCTAGATAAGTCCTTTTTCAGAATAGAAAAAGCAGAATTTTATTTACACAAGTCAGGGGTTCTCCTGTTGGCTAGGGCGGGGGAAAGGGCAGGGTAAGGGATTGGATGGGAGTCCAGAGGTGGGCGCTTCCTCTCCCGGAACCTCACCTTTCCGCAGTTTGCTACTTCTTGCTTGGTGAGGCAGAAAGAATTCTTGATGCTCCCAAAGTCCTTCACCCTGTAAATGCTTCCTCAAGGAAGTCTCTTCTGCCTGACCCACAAGAGCAGCGGTCGGAGTGAAGCACGCTGCATCGCGCCGTTCAGTCCCCTCATGCACTCGGAAACCCAAAGTCAGCCCGGGAAAGTAGTGCCCCCTCGGAGTCCCCTCACAGAGAGGCCTCGCCCTCCAGCTGCAGCAGGGTAATGTCGGGCAGATCGAGGGGCTCCACAAGTGGCCCGTCCCCCCCCAGAAGGCCTGCACAGGGGCTCTCCGGGCGCTCACAGTGACTAGTGGGTGTGGCGGAGCTGGGCATCTCCTTTTCTTCTTCATCGTCGTCCTCCTCGTCCTCTGGATCGCGACCCAGCAAACCGCTGTCCCCGATCCCAGGCGAAGGGGTCTCCGGATCTCGGCGGGCGCCCTGGAAGTTCCCCTTGCTGCCGACCACGCCCAGGCCACCCTGGCGGGGCGCGGTGGTCATAATCTGGCACATGGAGACGATGGCTCGCTGGTTGGCGCACACGTCGTCCGAGAGCACCTGGATGTGCGAGGCCTGCTCGTCCAGGGCCCCCCGCATGGCCCTCACGTCCTCAAACAGGGCCTGCAGCTGGGCCTTCAGGTGCTCCATCAGTTCCTTCATGCCGCCGTTGTACTCCCCGGAGATCACGTCCCCCACGGCCGGCACGGTGGACACCTCGAGAGGGGCCGGCATTTCGCCGCCGTCCTTGGTCATGATCTCCAGCAGACCTTCCTCCATTGAATGGCAGAAGCGGGCGGTGGCGGCTCGGGGTCCGGTCCAGCCCGGCCTCGGGGTGGGGGAAGGTACGGGGTGGGGGGGAGAGGTGCCCGGAGGGGGTGGGAGGAGCCGAGGGAAGAGGAGGCTCCAGACAGGGGTGGAGAGGTGAGTCCCGGGCGGGGGGTGCCGGCAGAATCTGGAGAGGCCGGGAAGAGACGACGGAACGAGGACCGGGCTACAGTCCCTGGGCCGGCGTCTCTCCGGCTCGCCCCGGGGCGAAAGCGCCCTGCCCTGTCTCGACTCCTGAATTGCACCCGTGTCAGCGCCTCCCTCTGGGCGCCAAGAGCGTCAAGTGCCCGCCGGTTCCCTGGGTCACAGGAGCGCTCGCACAGGGGCCCAGGTTGAGGCCGAGACCAGCAGCGGGTCGACCTCGGGACTCCCCTCGGCAGTTAATGTGCAGCACCCGCGAGTGTGGTTGGAAGTGACAGGGGCGGGTCTCCCAGCGGCGCCTCAGATGCTCCTCTGTTTCCAAGGCGACGCACAGCACGTAAAAGACGTGTGTCTCCATGGCAACCAGGAAGTGGAGCAGAAAAGGGAGGACGGCTGGGAAGCTGCAGTGGGGCTCTGGATTCTGAGCTTGCGGGTGGAGCGGGAGGGGAGGGGACGCTGCAGTGGCCTCAGCTGAGGCTGAAAGAGCGTGTGGCCGCAATGTTTAATAGGGAAGCATGAGAGAGCAGTTTGCTGCATAAATCCCCAGGTCGGGGAGACATCGTCCCTCCCCTAGTCTGGGTAGTAGTCACCGAGCGAGACTACCTTGGAAGGATTTTCACCTGCCCGCAATCCTTTCTCTGAGAATGGCGTTACAGCCGAGTCCTGCTTCTCTGTCTTCCTGCAGGAAAGCAGAGAGGGTAGAGAGGCCGATGCTATTACCCAGACTTGAGCTGGGATGCGCGGGCGCCCTGGAGCCGGCCCCGCCCGGCCTTCGTGGTGCAGATGCGCAGGAGGGCACTACGGAGGTTTCCGTTACTCCCTTCTGCTTCTGCAGTAAATCAGCCCTCGCTGTCGATAAGATGGTATAGAAGATGAGAAAAGATGGAATTCCCTCCCATAATAGACCCAATCGCTCCTACCCAGGGCACTGGGGGTTCTTTCAGGACGGTGAGGCAAAGTGCTTCAGTTTTGAGAAAGAAAACTCCGTAAGAATAGAGATTTTTCTCTCCTCCTTGTCCTCCAGCACGGAATCCCCAGCACTTAAAATAGAACCTGGCGCATAGTAAGTAAATGCTCAGTACATTTGTTGAATGAATGCTTTAACAAGGACCACTGTGTCCCATTCCCTTGTCCAGAACTCTCCAGCTCACAGGTAGTGGATTTTAGGAGGCCTGAATTCAATTTTGTTTCGGCCATTTATTAGTTCAGAGACCTTGAATAAATCGTTTTTCTCATCTGTTAGTGGATCGGACTGTATAATATTTGGTAATATTATTTCTAACTCTGAATAACACTGTGTCCGCTCACAGTTGAAACGGTAAACTGAAGTCAATGTGTGGAACGGATGACGGGAAGGCCCGGCGGTGTGGGGGGATTATGTAAGGGTAATTCCCTGTCCCCAGGCCCAGCGTCCAAGTACAGACATGCACTGAGTGTTTCAACCTTTGTGACAACTTTCTCTTTTTGAGGAGTGGAGTGAGAAAGGAGGAGGAGGAAGAAAAGTTGAATTTAATATATTTACAGATGACTTCAGATTGAAAAGCAAACAATACCTGGGCAGCAGCATACTAATAATGACCTTAATAAATTGGAGAAGCCAAGTGGTCAGAAACCAAAAATGAAGTTCACAAGAAGAAATAAATCTGGGGAAGAGAAATGATGTAACACTTCAAGACGGGGAAGAGCTGGGTTTGGGTGAGTGTTTTGTATACTAGTGGTTCAGTGATAGCGGATGGGTTACTTTGAGGTTTCCCTTGTTGCATACTCTAGTGATGAGGGGTGGGGCTGGCCCAGAGAAACTTTGCTGGCACTAAAGAACTTTTTGACTTATTCCTTGTCTTACTGCTATTAAAATAGAAATAAGTTAAAATAAATAAATAAATAAATAAGAAGCGGGCAAGTATCCTAAACAGTAGAATGTTTAATCTAAGGCATTGTTAGTATAATAAAGTATTATATAACCCTTAAAAATTTGATATTCCAAAGTATGAACAAATTTTAAAAACCAATTTATGTTCTCTATATTGTATTTTCTATGATTCAATCTTATTTGCTTGCTTATTCTTTCTTTCTTTCATTCCACAAACTTATGACTCTCATCTTGGTTATCATCCCCACCTCTACCATGTGCCCCACAGGGTATTCTTAAAGCTGAGGAGAAGACAGAAACAATTTTCCTTGGTTTCCCTAAGCACAGCCAAAATGCACTGTTATCCACAAAAACAGACTTTACCAAAAAGGAACTGTAGGAAAGCTAGAAATATACAAGACATGCAAAAACAACAGCTGAGCTTCCACAGCATGAGTTTCTGATCATACTCTAGCAAGCACATTCTTAGGGCTTATGGGTTCAACCCTGTGTGTGTGTGTTAGTCGCTCAGGCATGTCCAACTCTTTGCAACCCCATGGACTGTAGCCGACAAGGTTCCTCTGTCTATGGAATTCTCCAGGCAAGAATACTGGAGTGGGTTGCCATTTTCTTCTCCAGGGTTCAACCCTGCTGTTCATCTTTCCCTGGAGGCCTTTGCTATAGTCAGAAGAAAAAAAAAAAAAAAACTGGCATGATTTTCAATGTTTTGCCTAGATCTACTGCTTCACATCTCTTGACCAGCACCTCATTTGGATGATTTCACCTTGCTAGCTCCTTCACTCTTCAGAGAGGTCCTTGCCTTCTACCTGCAAAGACTAACTCTGTCCCCAGTACAGGGCCTTGCACATTAGCCTTAGCCTTACATTAAATACAGTCCCCATACAGTAGGACCTGGGTTATGCCATCATACAAGGCCCTTTGCCACTATTGTTGAGGATACCATATATGTCAAGGCTTTCAGCATAAGATTACATCATGCTGCCCAGAGACGCTGGCATGAGGTCTGCTGGGAGTTCGGGGGGTCTGAGCCTAGAGGGAGGGGAAATTACTGGAGAAGCACAAAAGAACATGGGAAACAGTGCAGAGATCAAGGGTGTGGCTGATCCAATCAAGTTCCAGGTCAGATATTTGAGAGCCAAGGGTAGATGGGATCTGGGGGTGTGGACTAATCACAGGACTTGAAAATTCAAGGAGACAATTGATGCCTCAGATTCAGAACCAGATAATTTTAGGAATTCTGTGCGGGGTTGACCTAAGGGGAAATAGGAGAAGGGTCTAGTCTCAGAAAAGCAAGGGGGCAGATGCAGAGAGTGGAGCAGAGCCTCAGTCAGTTGGGTTACGGAACTGAGCTCTCTGGGAAGTCAGTGTCCTGGGGTTTGTTCAGTGGGTCCATCCCCAAGCTGAATGGGTACACTGGCCACATCACTAGAATATTCACACACAGCAAGAAAACAATAACCCTTGTGCACTCTTCTCTGCTTCCTGCCTTTTTCTTGTCCTCTGGGAATCAGCTTAGCTGTTCTATTTCTTCATCCCAATCGTATCAGACTATGGTGGGGCGGGGGGAAGAGACTCCATGCTGCATCGGTAAAAAGTCCCCATCAGGTACACCAAGTTCCAAGCCTTGAATTATCGCTAAACCTGTGATTCTTAGTAGTCTCTGCCATTTTCCTCTGTCTGCTGTCTTGTGTGTCTCCAGTCTTTATTTTATATAACTTGTGTACTTTTTGCACTATAAATCCAGCAATCGTAATGAAGCTGCTAGCTTGACTCAGATCTAGAATGATGGTCAAAGTCAAGGAACAACTGACAGCTGCACCACAGGTCTGCAATCCCAGACAGTGCTCCCCAAATGTAAATTTTATGAAGCTGAGTTGCCCTGCAGCCCATCTCAGCATGATACCACATTCAAAAGAAACACATCTCATAACCAAAAAGAATTAAAAAGCAATTGAGATTTTTATTATGGTCTCTGGAAAAAGTCTAAAGGGGTTTACATTCTTAGCACAGAGCAAAACATCTTAAACTTCTCTCCCCTCCTGCTCTATTCATCTCGCTCACATGACCATAGCTGCTGCTACCCTCCTCTCTCCTTTTTCCCCAAACATCTCCAAACTTCCACTCAAGCCCAGCCCTTGCTTTTTCACTCCCCTGCCCCCTTTACTTCTTGATCGTATTCCTTTTCTCTTCTGCAAGAAGTTCCTTGTCCTTTTCAGCTCTTTCGATTCTGTCTCTCAATCCCCTGATCTGCACAGGTACCAGGAGCCCCAGCTGTCAATGACAGGGGTCTCCTTCCAAGAGGATAAGAAAAATCAAGAGACTGAGAATACTCACATTGTTGTGGATTTTGTCTGTCACATAGACTAAATTTTCTCAGCATGAGAGAGTGGTTTGCCTGGTGTTAAAGCCAATGTGCTTTGCTCATCTCCTCCACACTTGTACAGAGGAAATGGGCATGATCATTTGCAAGAATCCTAAACCATATGAGCCTCTGACTGAAGGGAGTGGGGTCCAACTGTTCACACTCTCTGATGTCCCTACTGTCACAGACATGGTTATGAGGCGACATACACAGATACATACAGTCACATTAAAGGCCTGAGCTAGACTTTCAGTTGCTTGCTTTGTGCCTTCAACCTAATATTAGGAATCCCAAAAGTCACCCCTCCCCATTTCTTTCTCACTCGTAATAACTTTACTCAGAGCAAAAATTCCAGGGGAACTTTCTAAATTCTCACAAAGTTTGCAGTACCACTGAAAATAACGTGTCATTTCAGTTAAACCCTGCTTGGCTGGTTTTCTTCATTGTCTACTGCAACCGCTTCTCTTGTATCGACACTTGCAAAGGCTTTTTCACCTTTCGGTGCACGTTTAGTTATTTATCCTGTGCCATGCTAGACATGACTAGTCCTAGTCCAGGTTTCACCAGGCAATTGGCCATAGATACAGACATTCCAAGATGACCTCTGGTGCAGGGTCTCATGTACCCTCCTCATGCATCCTCTCCATGTATATTCTACCCCCAGAAAGTTGCCCATAGCTTAGGGCCTGGTTTGTCCCCAAGTCAGTATCATTATCAGGCATGAATAACGTTGCAACACCTGAGAGCACCCACAGTTTCTGGTGCCATGGTGCAATTTTTCTTGGCAAATTCCCTCTCCCAGAATATCAGTCAAATTCGGAGGAACTTATGTCCAAGTGTCTGGACAGGGTACGGACTATGGTATGACTACCTCTGACTTCTCTTCCATTTAAAGAATTCTTAGAAATTGACTTATGCAAACTTTCAGTTCCCTTCTCACCTGTCCTATCTTTCTACCTCTGACTTCTCTTCCATTTAAAGAATTCTTAGAAATTGACTTATGCAAACTTCCAGGTCCCTTCTTACCTCTCATATCTTGAGAAAGCCTGTAGACAATTTATCCAAAAATGTTCAGGTCTCACTCTTACTAATGCCTCTACTTATGCTCTCTCCAGACTTCTCAGAAGCCCTAAAAGTACAATTGAAAGTGGTTCCTACCACTTCCCTTTTGCTTTGAGGTGGTATTCCGAGGGCCAACAAGGCACTGCAGCTGCCCTAGCTGAGAAGGTGCACTATGGTTCTAGTCAACACACACGACTACACTAGTATTTGTGACTGTGTCATGAACAGGGTCCCCCAAACGTAATCCACATCTTCAAAGGACCACAATGGTGCTGCACCGTAGGCAGAAGTGAGGAGAAGGGCCCTTTCTCCAACTTTTTCACTGAGGCCCTGAAGCCCCTGGTTTAAGAAGTCTTACAGGAAACCAGCTCTGTCTTCTGTGGTCAACCACACACTCACAGTTTACAGACGCAGTGCCTGTTTTGTTTGTTTCAAGGCACAAGAATCCCCTTCACTCTAGAACTCTCTAGTCTCTCTGCTCTATACATCTCCACAGCAATTAACATCTGTGAAACTGTATTTTTACTTGTTTGTTTATTTATATATTTATTTATTGTCCTTCACCTCCCGCTAGGTGTGAAGTGAAAGATCCCTAAAGAGCCATTAGGGCAGAGGTTTGGTTTTGCTCACTGCCTGGTACCTGGGAGGTGCTCAATAAATATTTGTTGAATAGATGAATGAATGAATCCATACCTAGAAAAATACACATCTCCTTTAAGGACACCTAGCCTGCAGAGCTCCAACTCTGCCTTGTCTTAGAGAGCAGGTTATCTATGGTTTCAGCCGTCTGTTTCTATGGTCTATGGCTTATGTTCACACAATTCAATGGCCCTTTTAGTGGCTTTCCTTGAATAAAGGAATAAGACACATGAAAGTCCCCACCTCTTGCAAAACAGAAAAGTACTTGTAACTTTGAAATAAGCATTACCATGTAGCCAGCCACCCACTGGAATCCCCAGTGGCATATTCCACCACCATCCCCATCAGAGTCTCAAAGGTTGGGGCCAAGTTTTAGTCCAATGTCAAGGTCAGAGGACTGCATGCTCTCCCCTCGCCTCAAATGTTTGAGAATGGAAAGATGCCAAGCCTGCATCCTGTATGTCACAGAGAAATCCTGATTTATACTCTTATTCTACTAGAGACAGGCTTCAAAAAAGTACCCTGCCACTGGTTATAGGATTGGTAGCTAACTGAGAAAGGATATTATTAATAGAAAGATTACTATGCTGTAAAGTTAGGGTTTCTCTTCCCTTTGAGTTCCTGAGCTGATAGACTAGTAATTTAAGGTACTGTTAGCCCAGGGTACTTTATACTAATAAAAAAAAATGAGGCCTTTTTGTCCTCTGCTTATCCAATCCTTACTTATGTTATAAAAACAAAACAAACAAAAACTCTCCACATTGATCAAATACATAAAAGATATGATGATCAGTTTTTCCAGGATAGTAAAATCAAATTAAAAACCAAACATCAAACATAGATCAGAAAAGCAATATTCCAAGAATTGAGGTTAGTCTTCAATCAATATTAGTAGGACAATTTCAATAACAACTTGCTATTCTCAACAGTGTTATCTAGGTCTCCAAGAAGCAGAGGGCAGTTTCACTGGTAATTGCCCAGATCAAGTGCATTAATCTGGAACTCAGTTCCCCTCAGAGGGTGATCCTGAGTCAGGTATCTAATCTCCCATTCATCCCATCTCATCTATCACCATATCACACACACTTCCAGGTGCCTCATATTTTATTAAAAATCAGTTCCAGCTTACCAGGGACATTAATGGCTTTTGCTTTTCAACAGAACAATGAGTACCATCTGAGACACTTGCAGGTGTGAAAGACAATAAACTGCCCGCAATTTTACATTATTAGATCATTGAAATCACTGGTGTTTCCACTGTAATGAGATCTCTGGGACGTAAAGTCTCTCTGCTTCATGCTTGTGGATTTTTATTAGTGTTTCGGGGGCATTCTTTTCATAAAAAGAGTAATTAAGGAGACAGGTTCTAAGGAGATGGAGATGGAGCATGGAATAATACCGGGGCTATAATTTGAGTCTAAGGTCTAAAGGAATAAAGGAAATAATCAACAGAGATGAGAAAGAAGGAAAAGCTAGAAGGAGATCCTCAACAAATTTTAAACTCTGAAACCAGCACAGTGGATGGAGGGCAGCGTCACCCCCTGATTCTACTAGGAGGACAAGAAGCAAAATGAAGTATTTAAGCAAATTTTTTAGAGTACTTCTTGAGAGTGCCAGATAAGTGAGAGAAAGGAGCTTGAATTTCCTTTCTAGGAGGACTTGAAAACTGGGAGAGTCTTACTTGTCTGAGTTTAGCTTGGAAAGAAATAGGTTTATTTACCCTTGAGACCAGCTCTGTGATATTTTGGTATCCCACTGCCCACATTTGAACCACAAACCCAAAGCTTAAAGAGTCCTGAAGTTCTGATAATTTTTGCTTTATATATTCTAGTGCTGTGCTGTAAGTATAATTTAAAAATTTAAATTATCATATTTTCCTGGTGACTTGAACACTTTCCATTATTAGTCAGTTTTCTTATTCACCACTAATGCTTTTGCCTTAAAGTGACTGATGAATATAGCTATATCAGCTTTCGTTTGAATGGGGTGCGTGATTTCTCCTTTTTCATTTTTTTACTTTCAACTTCCAACGTTTTAAGCCTATTTCTGATAGCTAGCATATTTTGTTTTGTTTTGCTTTTTGTCCATTTTGTCAGCCTTTTCTTTTATGTAGCTCATTTAGTGCAGTTATATTTAGTATTAATAATTTGGATTTAAACCAAATTTGTGGATTTATCTACTTCTCATTTCTGTTGGGTTTCGCTTCCTATATTTTAAAGTTATTTTATTAGATATCTAACAGTTTAGGATTGTTATGTCTTTTTGCTGAATTGACCACTAAAATCATTATGAAATGGCCTTTCTTTATTTCTAGTAAAATTCATCCTCTTTACTTAGTTCAATATTCAAGGAGCCACTTCAGCTTTTCTTTTTAGTGTTTGCATGCTATATACTTTCCTTTTTTGTTTTCTTTTCTCATGTCTGTGCCTTTACATTTTATGTAGCTTTCTTGTAGACAGAATGTACTTGAGTTTTACTTTTTATCCAACCTGACCATCTCTACCCTTTAATTGGAATGTTTAGATCATTTATACTTATTATAACTGTTAATAGATTGGGTTTCGATCCATCATTTGCTGTTTTGTTTTCTATTTGTTTTATCTTTTCTTTGTTTCTTTTTTCTTATTTCCATTCCAGTGTTTAGACTAAGCTAACCTTAAAATTATTTTTTTTACCTTGGGTTTTGGCTTTCTAGTTCTTGCTTTTCTCTTTGTTTTGTTTTGTTGTTAATGCTTTCGAGCAGTTCTTTCCCAATAGAATTTTCTGTGAAGATGGAATTCCACACCTGCATTGTTCAGGATGGTGACCACTAGCCACATATGACTATTCAAGACTTGAAGTATAGTTAGTATGACTAAGGAACTAAGTATTAAATTTCTTTTAATCTTAATAGCCACGTGTGTTGTATTAGACTGTGTCATTCAAGAGTTTACAATATACAACCTTAACTTGTCACAATGTAAGAACCTTACAATGATATACGTTCATTTTCTCCTTTTTGGTTTTGTTGTCACACATACTACTTCTGTATAAGCTAAAACCTGAATGCACTTTATTTTTACTTTAACCATTTACCTTCTTAAGCGATAAAATTTGAGGAAAATATTTTGCCTGGTATTTATCAATTTTTGCATGGTCTATTCCCTTGTGTTGATCCAAATTTTCATGTTATTTTTTTTCTGCCTGAAGAACTTCATTTAGCATTTCATCTGTTTGTTTAAAATGGTCTTTATTTCATCTTTATGTGTGAAAGATATTTTCTCTGGGTAAAAAATTCTGGGTTGACCCTTGTCTTCACTTTGCATAGCTTTTTTAAGAACTCTGTGGTTGCTATTTCCTTTGTTCTTCTGTAGTTGGGGGATGGCAAGCTTTCATGTAAAGTTTCAGGTAGTCTTTTAGGTTTTTGCAAGCCATATAGTCTCTCATAAAACTACTCAACTCTGTCATTGTAGAACAGAAGCAACCATAGTGACATATAAATGGATGCCTTGGGGCTGTATTCCAAATAAACTTTGTTTACAGAAACAAGAGGTGAATCAGATTTGCCCCATGGCCATGGTTTGCCAATCCCTGCTCAGTATGTAATTTGTCTCTGGAACATCTTTATCCTTGGTTTTTAGCAGTTTGATTATGATGTACCTTGGCCTTGTTTTCTTTAAACTTATTATGCCTGGCTTTCGTTGACCTTTCAAATTTTGAATTTTTTAGCCATTATTTCTTTAAATATTTGTATAGTTCCTAGCTCTTCTGGGGCTTCCCAGGTGGTGCTAGTGATAAAGAACCCAGCTGCCAATGCAGGAGACCTAAGAGATGTGAGTTCAGTCCCTGGGTTGGGAAGATCCCCTGGAGGAGGGTATGGCAACTCCATGTATTCTTGTCTGGAGAATCCCAGGGACAGAGGAGCCTGGCAGGCTATAGTCCATAGTGTTGCAAAGAGTCAAACATGACTGAAGTGACAATATGCAGGCAGAGCTCTTCTGAAACTTCAGTTACATGTATGTAAAACTGCTTGATATGTCTCACAGATCACTTTTGCTCTGATCCTTTTTTTCTATATTTTTTCTTCTGCTTCATTTTGAATAGTTTTTATTTCTATGTCTTTAAGTTCTCTAATCTTTTCTTCTGTAGCCCATAATTGTTCTATTTCCCTCATGAAATTTTAAAATTGTATTCATTTTTAAAATTTTATAATCTTCATTTTGTTGAATATTAAACTTTAAAATGTATGCTAAATTATCAAAATATTACTTTGACTCACAATAATATTATACATATTTAAACTCAGCACAATTACAAAATAAAACTGTTTACTTAAACAATAGGATTCTCCTCTAATAAAAATAACTTTAAATAAAAGGCTCAACTTCAAACTTTCGTTACTGTTTCACTCTTTGGCCTCCATTGTCCAGAAACAGGTACATTTCAGCTCATTTCTTTAATGGATATTTTGCAACAACTTTCTGAAGTTTTCCAATTCTTTCATATTTGTAGAAATTCTTCCAAATGTATTAGACAATGATACTATTTCCTGTCAGTTTGAATGAATTTCATACATGGGCCCACTTTCTGGTGTATTTGCTATCAATGTCTCTCAAAACAAGACCTTTAAGGCAGTGCCCAAACCCTGAGTCTGAATATTTTCCACAGTCAACATTTAAACCAGCGAACACAATCCATAATTTTGGAAACATCTCTAAACTGTGTACTAAAATGTGCCTATAATTAGCTTGCTTCTTTTTTTAATTCCAAGCCAAAAAATGAATCCCATAAAATATTTAAAAAATTGTTTTACTTCATTAAATATATCCAGGACTAATTTTTGAATCTTCTTGTCTGAAATTAAACTTCATTTTCAGTGAATAGTTGGAAATCTGGGTGTCCAGTGGACAGTAGCATTTTAGATAATGGCCTTAATTCTTTTAAGTAAGGAAAATACATGTTCTTAGGCCTTCTTGTTCTTCAGTCAAAATTCCATCAAACCCACTGGTGAAATTCTGCAATGTGTGTCCCCATTTCCCAAACAGCTGTCTTGTAAAAGCTCTCTCACACTCAGACACACGTTATTGCTTGCATGTAGTCCAGATATGTCTGAAGTACACCACCATTTTACACAAAGGCCTTCTAGCCATCTGTGAAAATGTTCTCTTCATGTTTCCCTTGACTAGAAGCCAAAATATTTAAATATCTTTCATTGTCTGTGACTTTATTTTCTTCATAAACAATGATATTCCCTATCTTCCAAGCATCTGCTCCCTTCTCACGGTGTAATGTTTAGGATTAAGAACAATCTACATATTCAGTGCCAACCTATCACATTCAGCTGATATGTCAGCAGCTTCACAGAGGCTGTCTGAGAAAGCATCATACTTGATCCACTGAAGGACAGTTTTCTGTGTTTCCTCACTTAGAGATTCACCCCAAACTCTGTGTTACAGCTTGTTCATATCTTCAGTGAGCTTATTGGCTTCTTCGGAATACCTGTATCTTGTGTTTTGCATTTAACTTTAATTAAAACACTAAATTTTTAACATTTAATTTAACATGTGTATTACTTCTTATACTGAACTTTTTTGCTTTATCCTATAGCATACACAAAACAGTTTCACAATGCTAATATGAGTACTAACAAAAAAACTGCAAAATGAAGTTTAAGAGTTGTTTAGTACTTAGAATGTGACCCACTAAAGAAGGACAAATTCCTATGTTCAAAGATCAATTGAAATAAATCTTTGTTTTTGGTTATGTTACCAATATTATACACATTAGGTCTCTTTTGTTTTCAGTTTTAGGGCTTGCCCTTTTTTCTGTTTGGTTTAATTTACTTTTTGAATATGTAAAATAATTACATGATTCTAAAGTCAAAACTACATTAAAAAATACACTCAGAGGAGTCCCCCTTCCACCCCTATCCCCTTATCCTAGTTCCCCCATCACCTTCTGTGAATAAATATTTTCATTAGTTTCTGGTTACTCTTTCCAAAGTTTCATTTTATTCAAAGGATAGTTACTATATACAGTGTTCTGCCCTGCATCTCACATAAAACATGTGATGATTATTCTATAGCAACATATAAAAATATTTGTTATATATATAACATATATAAT
>SJYQ01032214.1:19567-34329 GCA_006410935.1 Redunca redunca
CGGACTGTAGCCTGCCAGGCTCCTCTGTCCATGGAATTTTCTAGGCAAGAATACTGGACTGGGTTGCCATTTCCTACTCCAGAGGATCTTCCTAACCCCAGGGATCAAACTCCTGTCTCTCGCGTCTCCTGCACTGGCAGGCAGATTCTTACCACTGTGCCACTTTCAGGATGGATTTCTTACAAATGTGATTGCTAGGTTAAAGGGTGAATGCATCCATTTACAATTTTGGTAGATAATACAAAACTCCCTATAAAATTGATAGCTAATAATGACCTGCTCTACAGCACAGGGAACTCTTCGCAACACTCTGTAAAGGACCTATATGGGAAAAGAATTTTTTTTTTAAACAGTATATATATATATATATATATATATATAACTGATTGCCATACAGCAGAAACTAACATAACATTGTAAATCAGCTATACTCCAATAAAAAAAGTTATGAAAAATAGGAAATTCTCCTCCTTAAGAGCTGTACATTCTACACTTTTCACCAGTAGCATGTCAGTGTCTTTTTCCCAAAAGCTTTGGCAACAACTTGTTCTCTCAGGTTTTTGGATTTTTGCTAGCACAGCAAGAAATTCTATCTCAGTGTAATTTCCTTTTCTTTTTTGAGTGAGTTGACTGTATTTCAAGGGCCACTTGCGTGAATCTTTTTAAACTATCAGTTTATGTCTTGTGTTCATTTTTCCACTGGACCTATGTCTCTTTTGGGGGTCTTCGCTATAGCTCAAATGGTAAAGAATCTGCCTACAATGCAGGAGACCCAGGTTTGATCCCTGGGTCGGCAAGATCCTCTGGAGAAGGAAATGGCAATCCACTCCAATACTCTTGCCTGGAGAATCTCATGGACAGAGGAGCCTGGCGGGCTACAGTCTGTAGGATTTTACAGAGTCAGACTGAGTGACTAACACTATGCTATGTCTTTTTATTTCTGGAACACCTTTATCTATTAGGGAGATTAACTTTTTCTATAGTAGAGTTGTGAATATTTTGTCCAGTGAATTCTTTGTTTTTGGTCTTACAGTATTTGGGCCATGAAATTTTAAAAAAACTGTGTGTAAGGGAATTTATCAAGTCTTTTATTGATTCTAGATTTTGAGTCGTATGAATGCTTTCCCCACTACCCCCATGGGTATATTATACAGAAATCTATATGTTTTCTTCTATAACTTGTACAGTTTCCATTTTTGTTATGTTTAATTAAGTGAACCATGTGGCGTTTATCTTGGTGTGCAGTATAAGCTATAGATACAAGTTTGTCTTTTCCCAAATGATATAGAATTGTCTCAGCAACACTTATTTGAATCTATTTTTCATTATTTTGAAGCATATAATAAATTTATTATTGGATAGATGCCTAGACTTTATGTCATGTTCCCCTGGTGTCTATTTATGTCCCAAGTCTACATCCTTTTAAGTATGAAGGCTTTACAGTGTTTTACATGTCTAGTAAGACTGGCCCCTCCGCATTGCTCTTCTTTTCAAGGTTCCCCTGGCAGTTCTTGTTTATTTTCTCACATGAGCATAAGCATCCATTTTGCTAACTAAAACAAAAATCTTGTTGAAATTTTTATTGAAATTATATTAAATTTATGAATTCACTTAAGGTGTGTCTTTCATTGGCTTGAGTCCACTTTTGTGTCTTTGGGAAGTATTATAAAATTTTTCTCATATATTTTTACATATTTCTTCTTAACTTCATTCCTATGAGTTTTGTAGCTATGGTTGCTATTAAATGGGATGTGAATATTCTCTGCTATGGTACCTTCTAACTGGCTAACTGGTTCTTCCCTGTTTCTATGAAGCTTACTGACTTCTGTAAACTGCTTTTATATCCTGCTACCTTACTGAATCATCTTTTGGTTTATAGTAGCTTTTCCATTTCATTTTCTAGACATATCATCAGATTACCTACAACTCTCATACATTTAATTGCTTTCTTTGTAACAAGGCTATGGCAAATAACTTTAATACCATGTTTGATGTTATAGTAGTTGTGGATAGCCTCGTTTTGTTTTAGACATTAGTATAAATGCTGCTGGTGTTTTCCCATGAAAATAGTAAGATAAGCAAGAGATGAGCAAGATAAGCAGGAGTTGGTAAGCAAGAGACTTTGTGATGTTAAGAAAATAGTCTTTTATTTCTCGTCTGAAAGTTATTTTTACTAGGAATACACCTTGAATTTTCTCAAATATTTTTCCAGCACTTTGGCGATAATTGCAAGATCTTTTCTTCATATATATAATAACATTTTAAAACATATTAATATATTTCCTAACAGTGAACCCTACTTATATTCCTAAAGCAGCTTACCCTTGGTCATGACATTCCATACTGTTTGATTCCATTTGGTAACGTTTTACTTAGGCTATTTGCATTGATATTCATAAATGAAATCAGTGCGTAGTTTTCCCTTTTGTACAATCTTCATCAGATTCTGGTTCCAGTGTTATACTTATTTCTTTAAAGAATTTTTTAAGTTTGTCCTTCTGTGGTTTGGAATAGAATTGAGCTTATAAGTCTTTTACTCAAAAATATAGGGAACAAACCAGTGAGGAGAGAGAAGCTGGTAGAGACAAGATAGGGGTAGGAGATCAAGAGCTACTATGTATAAAATAAATAAGCTACAAGGATATACTGTATAGCCCAGGGAATATAGCCAATATAATCACTTTAAGTGGAATATAATCTATGAAAATATTGAATCACAATGTTGAATCTCATATAATATTGTCAATTAACTATTCTTCAATTAAAAATAAAATATAGGTCCTTAAAGAATCCCATTTTAACCCATCTTGGATACTTTTAGGAAGTTTTTTAAAAAATAGTCTATCTAGTATTGTAATTGTTTTCAGAGGAATGACTGGTCTAAATAAGCTATTACTTCTTTTTCCTGAGGGGAAACTCCCACCTGCCTTGACCATATTTTACTGCTTCTAACCTTTCGCGAGTGTCCAGTTACCATCTTTGAGAAGTCTCTGAACACCCCCAACCCCGGGGTTATGCTAAGCTGCCTCTTTTCTGGGCTGCTTCTGGACATTGCTCCTTCTCGCTACATTATATTGAAGTAATCTGTTAATGGTCTCATTATTTTCTGTGCGCCGCAAGTTTCTTGCAGATAAGGTTCCTGTATGGGCTCCAACTTTTTCACTTCCAGGGTCTAGTGTTAAGCATAGTGGCTGACATATAGTAGGAGTCTCAGTAAATATTTGGTAAACCGATCTTTAATCAGATTCACACACACCCATACACACACACCACACATAACCTGCTTATTCTTCAGTTCCTGTCTTTGTAAACAGCTCCTCAATTCATTCAGGAGCTCATAGCAAAACTCTAGGATTCGTTCTTGGCAAGCTGTAACCACTCCAATCCAGCTTGTAGTCAATCACCAAGTGCTATCAATTCTGACCTTAAAATATTTCAAATGAACCCACTTCTCTCCCTTCCTGTGGCCACTACTCTAGTTCAGCTTCCCATCATTTCCTGCCTGCATCTCTTAATTGTTCTTTTCTCTATCTTACTCCCTACTCTGTCCCTTCTGTGATCCATTCTTCATCAGAAAATCAAAGTAATTCTTGAGAAGCACAGCTGCGGCCATGTCACTTGCATAACATCTGTCCGTAGCTTCCTATTCTTTTGGGATAAAGTTGAGACTCCTTCACATGCCCCACAAACCCTGCCTGATCTGCAGCATTTGCACCTTTCTAGCCTCAACTTGTGCCCCAGCCTACTTATTCTGACCTCTTTCTTTTCTTCCAACTTCCTAAGCTCTTTCCCTTTTCAAAATCTTTGAATACTCTTTTCCATTTGCTGGAAGGCCCACTCCCTACACCTCCTCCACACTTTTCATCTGGCTATATCCATCTATCTTCCAGGTCACAGGGAAGTTTTCCTTACTCTCCCTGTATGACTGAGGTCTTCTATTGAAAGTCATATTATCCTCCACACTTTTTCTCTATGTAACTTATCACTATTGTCATTATGTAGGCATTCAGGTGATTTTTTAACGTTCATTTCTCACACTAAACTATAATTCCCATAGAGACAATGAACGTGTTGACCTTATTGTTACCTGTATCTTCAGCATCTATTATAACAAACAGCAAAGTAATAGGATTAAATAAGATTTGTTGAAAGAACGAATGAAGGAAGGAAGGGGGGAAAACCTATTAATTACTGAACTCTGAGTAAGGAGCCTGAAGGAACAAATGCTCTATTTGCCCTCTAGGGGGAGACATACTCCTGCTAGAAGTAGCACAGGCCTGCAGACAGCACGAAAGTATGAGGTCAACCACAACTGGTTTCTCAACCCCCTAAAACTGATTCAGAGAATCCAGTCATTTCCTTGATAGTTGGACTCTCCAGGTCAGTCTGAACCACCCACTGAAACCAAGCAAGTGGGCACTTCCTCTGTTAACTTCCTTCCCCCGAAGGATCTTAAAAATTCTCCTGCTGGAGTTTGTCTACTCCTGTTTGGTTTGCTAGGGAATCTACCTGCGCACAGTCTTGAAAAGTCTTCACCCTGGAGGAGGAAATGATAACCCACTCCAGTATTCTTGCCTGGGAAATCCTGGACAGAGGAGCCTGGCGAGTTACAGTTCATGGAGTCATTAAGAGTCGGACACGAATGAGTGACGAAACACAGCACATTTGTAATTTGAATATTATCATTAAAATTGTTACTTGTATTTTTACTGTAGCATTTTTTCAAAATCCCTCAGGCAGTCTTTCTTTATAAAGTCTCAAAATTAGCAAAATCACTCTGATACTGGAAAATATTGGTAATCTGTAGGTTCAAAAAAATAATAAAACGTTGATGAAAAGCTAATTTAAAAAACAGTGATTCATGAATTTCCCTAAGCCTTGGGGAAATTTAAAAAAGAAAAAAGGAGAAACAGAGTTTGAATACTGAGAGCACGTCTGCCTTTGAACAATTCTGAAAGAAGTCCTTGTTTAATCCTGATGACATGTCTTGGGAAACTACCCCTGCTGCACATTAATGCTGCTCTTTTCCTCCCTGAACCACTTTCTCTAGGACAAGGTTTATAAAAAGTTTCATGAGGTTTACATTATACCTCCTCAAACTTTTTTTTTCTATTTTGAAAATCTTCTTTCAGCTTTCCTTATAAATGCACCACTGACTTCTTTCTCAAGATCAAGGACCAGTACATAGAGGCATTCTGCTACCCCAGGCTTTGGGAAATTGGTTCATCTTAGTTCGATTCCGTTTGCATTTATCCACTACCTACTGCATGTTTGGCGCTGTGCTGTGGGGAGAGGTGAGTGCAAGAAGTCTAACTATCTGCAGTAGAGGTGCTTACAGTGTAACTGTGGGAACCAGACATTTGGTAACCTCCTTGAACAAATACAAAGATGACATAGATAAGAACCAATATTTATATAGTTTACAAAACCACTTTTCACAAATATGATCTAAGTTTTGTAAAATTAACTGTTGGGGTAGGTGTTGTTAAGTCATCCTATTGTTAAGTCATCAATAAATTGAGGCTTAGGTGTGTAACTTGCTTAGACAAATAAGGTAAATAGAGCTACTATTAGAACTGGAACCCTGGTCCCTATGGTATTTGCATGGCTATTACATTGTTTCTAAATTAAGGAATACACTACAAGTGATAACCCCCAAAATTAAAGAAATTCAAAATAGAGAAAAATGCACTATTATACTAATGAAAGACAGCTATTTTTCCCAACTAGCCTGACCTTTGGATCTTACTTTTTCACTTTACATTGTTAATGTTGACAGATCCCCTTTCTTTCCTTTACTCTTAGGGTCTCTCAAACTTCCTTTTGGTTCTTTTCCTTTGGTGATAGGAAAAAGCCTCTTTGGAAGGAATCTCTTCTTACTTAACTCACCTTTCTTTAGGAAGGGTGTCAGGAAAACTTTTGTCTCAGCATTTGTGAAACAGCCCCTGAAAAAGGATGAGGCCTTTTTAGACAAAAGAGTTATTGATGCATTCTGGCCAGAAGCCAGAAAACTGTTGTGAAAGGCTTCATGTTACCACTTAGAGAAGTTGTAGGGCAGAATTCCTCTCCTCCAGGAATTGTCACTCTAGAGGACTGCACTCAGAAGGAAAGGGTTTGGAGCCAGCTGGTGAAAAAAAGGAGTTTTTCACTCAAAAAATAAACTGTGCAAAAAGCTCACGGCTGTTAAGTTGCTGCAGTGCTCAAGGAGCAAGACACCCAGATCTGCAAGCTTGATGGCGTCTATCCATGGAGACTGGATGCTGATACATGTGAACCGTGATAGCAGCAATCACTACAAGCAAAACATCATTATCAAATTTCAAGTTCAAGTTTATGCCAAGGTCTGAAAATAGGATCACTAGTTGTACTGTCAGTCAACATCATCTAATGAACACGTCTTCAAAACAGAGCTAGAACTAGCAAAGGCGAGAAGAAAAAATAAAAGTCTTATGAGAAATACAAAATATTTTTTTTTTAAACTCAGGGAATCACTTGTCATCAAAGCATGAAGATCAGAAATAACAAACTGAAATGTATAGAGATGGAGTTAGGATATTGAAGGCAAGATTCATGGGATATTATCAAAATGCCAGTTTAATTTTTTTAATTTTTAAAAATTAATTTTTATTGAAGTTAGTTGATTGACAATGTTGCATTAGTTTCTGCTGTACACCAAAGTGAATCAGCTATACATATACATATACCAGTCTAATTTTTTTACTTTTGCTATCTTTTAAAAAGATTTATTTGGAGGGGATAATTTTCTCATGCCCCTAAATGAAAAATTGAGCAGATTCTCTGACTTTTTGGCTTATTCTTTAATAATGTACAGTATTTTGTAAGTTAAAATGAAAGAGAGAGAAAGAAAGAGAGTCGATTTAGTAATTAGAATGTTTCTAGTCCAAGATGGCAATCAAATCTTTCAGTCTTCATTCTAAGCTGCTAGTGTAAGCCCTCTTCCCCCCTCTTCCATGCAAGTCCTGCCTTCGGCTTTCTCCTCAGCTTGCCTCGTTCTCCACTGCTGCTGCTGCCGCTGCCAAGTCGCCTCCGTCGTGTCCGACTCTGTGCGACCCCAGAGACGTTCTCCACTAGCAACTGCTACTTGATCTGCTATATGACAGTGGAAGGAGGCAGGACAGCTAAGGGGATAGGAAAGCTCTGTTTTGATAGGATTGGTCTATACAACTGGGTCTGACAGATGGGTGTTTTTGTGCTTTTAGAGGTTCTTTGGAGATTCCCATCATTAGAGACCTCTTCCTTGAGTGCCTTTGGTCTAGACAGACATAAGTGTTTGCCTACAACAACCTCTGTAGATTCCAGGACTCCTGTGCTCCTCTCTAGCTCTGGTCACTGGGTGCCTCGACAGCTCGAGTCAAGCCTTTTGAACGGGCCAACAGGCCTAACGCTGACTGTCCTCTGTGTGGCCCACCTCAGGTCCAGGAAAACGTGTGCTCATTGGTCAACCCTGCCTAATCCGGGAGCGCTGGGGAATCCCAGGGCAGCCACCTCTAGTTTATGGCCACTGCCTTCTTTAATTTATATACAAGAGTCAGTGCAGTTCCTTGTGTTTTACAAGTAGGAAAAACGAGTCCCAAACTCTTGGGTTCCGCAGAGCCCCTCTTTAGGCTTGAGAAGATGTAGCACCAGCACCACCTCATTCTGGGTGCAACAGGAGCAGGATCGGAACAACACAAACACAAGAAACTCTCCACAGACCCTCTCTCTCTATGCCGTCTTGATCTTACCACAGAGTAGAACTGTCCTTCAACATCAACTTTGTACATAAAATTTTAGTTGAAATATAGTGATCTTTAATTGCCACTGACTGTTCTCAATCCTTGATAATACGGAAATGTGTCTCTGCACCTCCGTCCTCCCGGCATTGCTGAGCTCAGAGCCTGGAACAAAGTAGGAACCCAATAAGCGTTTGCTGAATATATGAATGAAAGGGTCTGAAACCACCTTTGATTTGCAGTGGATTCTCAGAGACTCTATAAAATAGACTTTTTTGTACATGTATTTTATACATCTATAAAATAATACATATGGATGGGCTATTTTCCACTCCCTGGCATACTAAGCATCCCTAATTTATGCAAATCTTGGTGTTTCCCAGAATCTGTATACTTTAGCATTTAGCAACCAAGAAATTTTAATGAATGAGATAATGACCAGGGGAAATTTTCATCTTTTTTTAAGGAAGAAATGGATACATAAATGAGATTGTTCAGTTTTTTAGAAAACTTATGGGATGTCAAGTCAAATCTCAGAAAAGATTTCTCCTAAAGCTGAGGGTACTATGGATATTGTTTGAGTGGTTTATTTCAAAAGCCTAAAGCTGGACAAAACAACAAAGAAACACAAAAAATAGATTTAAAATATATAGCAAAAATCTTAATGTGTACTGGCAGATGGGTACTGTCTTTCTTGTAAAGTGCTTTTAGAGGTTCTTAAACAGGTAATGCTATAAAGAGTTCATCATTCTATTCAACTTAGCTTTTGTGTATGCTTGAACATTTTCATAATACAAATAACATTTAAAAATGAAAGCTTGGAAACAGCAGACTTTATCCTGTTTTGGAAAGTAGGTAAAACTATTTTTTTTAAAAAAAAGACAAAAATGGAGCAGATACTATATAGATTTTGCCATCTTATAATTAAGCTTTCATGGGTCCCATTAATACCCACCTACCAATGCAGGAGTTATGAGACTCAGGTTTCATCTCTGGGTTGGGAAGATACCCTGGAGCAGGGCATAGCAACACACTCCAGTATTCTCGCCTGGAGAATCTCCATGGACAGAGGAGCCTGATGGGCTACAGTCCATGTTAAGTTGCTTCAGTTCAGTTCAGTCACTCAGTCGTGTCCAACTCTTTGCGACCCCATGAATCGCAGCACAACAGGCCTCCCTGTCCATCATCAGCTCCTGGAGTTCACCCAAACTCATGTGCACCGAGTCAGCGATGCCATCCAGCCATCTCATCCTCTGTCATTCCCTTCTCCTCCTGCCCCCAATCCCTCCCAGCATCAGAGTCTTTTCCAATGAGTCAACTCTTCCCATAAGGTGGCCAAAGTATTGGAGTTTCAGCCTCAGTATCAGTCCTTCCAATGAACACCCAGGACTGGTCTCCTTTAGGATGGACTGGTTGGATCTCCTTGCAGTCCAAGGGACTCTCAAGAGTCTTCTCCAACACCACAATTCAAAAGCATCAATTCTTCCTCGCTCAGCTTTCTTCACAGTCCAACTCTCACATCCATACATGACCACTGGATAAATCATAGCCTTGACTAGATGGACCTTTGTCGGCAAAGTAATGTCTCTGCTTTTGAATATGCTATCTAGGTTGGTCATAACTTTCCTTCCAAGGAGTAAGTGTCTTTTCATTTCATGGCTGCAATTACCATCTGATTTTGGAGCCCCCCAGAAATAAAGTCTGACACTGTTTCCACTGTTTCCCCATTTATTTCCCATGAAGTGATGGGACCAGATACCATGATCTTAGTTTTCTGAATGTAGAGCTTTAAGCCAACTTTTCCACTGTCCTCTTTCACTTTCATCAAGAGGCTTTTTAGCTCCTCTTCACTTTCTGCCATAAGGGTGGTGTCATCTGCATATCTGAGGTTATTGATATTTCTCCTGGCAATCTTGATTCCAGCTTGTGCTTCTTCCAGCCCAGCATTTCTCATGATGTACTTTGCATAGAAGTTAAATAAACAGGGTGACAATATACAGCCTTGGCATTCTCCTTTTCCAATCTGGAACCAGTCTATTGTTCCATGTCCAGTTCTAACTGTTGCTTCCTGACCTGCATACAGGTTTCTCAAGAGGCAGGTCAGGTGGTCTGGTATTTCCATCTGTAGAAGAATTTTCCATAGTTTGTAGTGATCCACACAGTCAAAGGCTTTGGCATAGTCAATAAAGGAGAAATAGATGTTTTTCTGGAAGTCTCTTGCTTTTTCCATGATCCAGTGGATGTTGGCAATTTGATCTCTGCTTCCTCTGCTTTTTCTAAAACCAGCTTGAACATCTGGAAGTTCATGGTTCACGAATTGCTGAAGCCTGGCTTGGAGAATTTTGAGCATTACTTTACTAGCGTGTGAGATGAGTGCAATTGTGCAGTAGTTGGAGCATTCTTTGGCATTGCCTTTCTTTGGGATTGGAATGAAAACTGACCTCTTCCAGTCCTGTGGCCACTGCTGAGTTTTCCAAATTTGCTGGCATATTGAGTGCAGCACTTTCACAGCATCATCTTTCAGGATTTGAAATAGCTCAACTGGAATTCCATCACCTCCACTAGCTTTGTTTGTAGTGATGCTTCCTAAAGCCCACTTGACTTCACATTCCAGGATGTCTAGCTCTAGTTAAGTGATCACACCATCATGATAATCTAGGTCATGAAAATCTTTTTTGTACAGTTCTTCTGTGTATTCTTGCCCCTTCTTCTTAATATCTTCTGCTTCTGTTAGGTCCATACCATTTCTGTCCTTTATCAAGCCCGTCTTTGCATGAAATGTTCCCTTGGTAT
The DNA here is from genome assembly GCA_006410935.1 of Redunca redunca. Lineage (NCBI taxonomy): Eukaryota > Metazoa > Chordata > Mammalia > Artiodactyla > Bovidae > Redunca > Redunca redunca. The sequence continues at coordinate 30,094 of SJYQ01032214.1, forward strand.
CTCTAATTTTCTTGAAGCAATCTCTCTCTTTCCCATTCTGTTCTTTTCCTCTATTTCTTTGCATTGATCTCTGAGGAAGGCTTTCTTATCTCTCCTTGCTATTCTTTGGAACTCTGCATTCATATGCTTATATCTTTCCTTTTCTCCTTTGCTTTTCACTTCTCTTCTTTTCACAGCTATTTGTAAGTCCTCCCCAGACAGCCATTTTGCTTTTTTGCATTTCTTTTCCACGGGGATGGTCTTGATCCCTCTCTCCTGTACAATGTCACGAACCTCTGTCCATAGTTCATCAGGTACTCTGTCTATCAGATCTAGTCCCTTAAATCGATTTCTCACTTCCACTGTATAATCATAAGGGAATTGATTTAGGTCATACCTGAATTGTCTAGTGGATTTTCCTACTTTCTTCAATTTAAGTCTGAATTTGTCAATAAGGAGTTCATGATCTGAGCCACAGTCAGCTCCCGGTCTTGTTTTTGCTGACTGTATAGAGCTTCTCCTTCTTTGGCTGCAAAGAATATAATCAATCTGATTTCGGTGTTGACNAAGAATATAATCAATCTGATTTCGGTGTTGACCATCTGGTGATGTCCATGTGCAGAGTCTTCTCTTGTGTTGTTGGAAGAGGGTGTTTGCTATGACCAGTGAGTTCTCTTGGCAAAATGCTATTGGCTTTTGCCCTGCTTCATTCCATATTCCAAGGCCAAATTTGCCTGTTACTCCATGTGTTTCTTGACTTCCTAGTTTTGCATTCCAGTCCCCTATAATGAAATCTTTTTTAGCTGTTAGTTCTAAAAGGTCTTGTAGGTCTTCATAGAACTGTTCAACTTCAGCTTCCTCAGTGTTACTGGTTGGGGTATAGGCTTGGATCACTGTGATATTGAATGGTTTGCCTTGGAAACGAACAGAGATCCTTCTGTCGTTTTTGAGATTGCATCCAAGTACTGCATTTCGGACTCTTTTGTTGACCATGATGGCTACTCCATTTCTTCTAAGGGATTCCTGCCCACAGTAGTAGATACAACGGTCATCTGAGTTAAATTCACCCATTCCAGTCCATTTTAGTTCGCTGATTCCTAGAATGTCAACATTCATTCTTGCCATCTCCTGTTTGACCACTTCCAATTTGTCTTGATTCATGGACCTAACATTCCAGGTTCCTATGCAACATTGCTCTTTACAGCATTGGACCTTGCTTCTATCACCAGTCATATCCACAAATGGGTATTGTTTTTGCTTTGGCTCCATCCCTTCATTCTTTCTGGAGTTATTTCTCCACTGATCTCCAGTAGCATATTGGGCACCTACTGACCTGGGGAGTTCCTCTTTCAGTATCCTATCATTTTGTTAATGGGGATCTCAAGGAAAGAATACTCAAGTGGTTTTCCATTCCCTTCTCCAGTGGACCACATTCTGTCAGACCTCTTCACCATGACCCGCCCATCTTGGGTGGCCCCACATGGCATGGCTTAGTTTCATTGAGTTAGACAAGGCTGTGGTCCGTGTGATCAGACTGGCTAGTTTACTGTGATTATGGTTTCAGTGTGTCTGCCCTCTGATGCCCTCTCGCAACACCTTACCTTGGACATGGGGTATCTCTTCATGGGTGTTCCAGCAAAGCACAGCCAGTGCTCCTTACCTTGGACGAGGTCACCCCTCCTGACCTTGAACGTGGAGTAGCTCCTCTCGGCCGCGTGTCCAACTTTTTTTGACCCCATGTACTGCAATGCTCCAGGCTCCTCTGTCCGTGGGACTCTCCAGGCAAAAATATTGGAGCGAGTTGCCATTTCCTTCTCCAGGGCTACAGTCCATATGGTCACAAAGAGTTGGAGAAGACTGAGCAAGTTAGCACACATGATAGCCATAAGGCTGTTCCTTTATGGCCTAGGGGGTAAAACTTAGAAGCAGGATTTTTTTTTTCTTTTGCTTAGGAATTAGGCAGTTTCAGAACTTATAGAAATAAAAGGATATTTAGAGATTATTTTAGCCAATGCTCTTACTTTACAAATTAGAAGACTGATACCGAAACAAATGGGATGAAATAACTATGAATCTTAGAACTAGGACAAAGACCTACATCTTCTGTACTCCAGCTTCTCTTCCTACCATCCTGGTTTGCACATAACTTTGAACAAGAGCTGCCAAAGCATAGAACCTTTGAAAAGGGATGGATCCCACTCTTCAAAAGCATTACTTTCATTTGCTGGGTCCATTTTTGCTGTGAACCTGTGGGGACCTTCTCCTTTTGTGCACTGGCTTCTCTGAAAAAGAATGGTGGATCTCCTAGAGCTAGATTCAATAAGATATGAAGGCCTGAACGGTAGGATACTTATGTGTCTTGTGCTCTACTTGAGAAAGCTATGAGTGGTGCTGTGGAGAGTATCACCTTACTGGATCTCAAGAGAGAGGCTTAACAAGCCTGGGCCCACAGTGTCATGGAATGGAGTGTATTACAACTCTGCTTCTTACCTCATTAATTCCTCAGCCAAGTCGGACGGAAAGGAGTTCAAGGTAGAATATGCCATTGGGTTATTCATGTGAGTCACACAGTTCTGGATACAGGGAAGGGAGTTTAAGAGCTTAAACAAGACATGTATCTGTAGGTGGATGGATTTTTCCTGTGACATTGCCTGCTGGTGGAAGGATAGGTTCACAGAATGAACTCCCCCATTTTGGGTCAGCACCAACACAGATATCTCTTGCCCCTGTGTTTGGAGGATGAACCTTCCTAGGGCCTGGTTTGATCTCCTTGCAGTCCAAGGGACTCTCAAGAGTCTTCTCCAACACCACAGTTCGAAAGCATTGATTCATTGGTGCTCAGCTTTCTTTATAGTTCAACTCTCACATCCATACATGACTACTGGAATAACAATAGCTTTGACTAGACAGACCTTTGTCGGCAAAGTAATGTCTCTGCTTTTTAATATGCTGTCTAGGTTGGTCATAACTTTCCTTCCAAGGAGCAAGTGTCTTTTAATTCCATGGCTGCAATCACCATTTGCAGTGATTTTGGAGCCCAAGAAAATAAACTGTGTCACTGTTTCCATTGTTTCTCCATCTATTTGCCATGAAGTGATGGGACCAGATGCCATGATCTTAGTTTTTTGAATGTTGAGTTTTAAACCAGCTTATTCTCTCTCCTCTTTCACTTTCGTCAAGAGGCTCTTTAGTTCTTCTTCACTTTCTTGTCATATGGTGGTGTCATCTGCATATCTGAGATTACTGATATTTCTACAAGCAATCTTGATTTCAGCTTGTGTTTCAACCAGCCCAGCATTTCTTATGATTTACTCTGCATAGAAGTTAAATAAACAGGGTGACAATATACAGCCTTGGCATTCTCCTTTTCCAATTTGGAACCAGTCCGTTGTTCCGTGTCCAGTTCTAACTGTTACTTCTTGACCTGCATACAGATTTCTCAGGAAGCAGGTCAGGTGGTCTGGTATTCCCATCTCTAGAAGAATTTTCCACAGTTTGTAGTGATCCACACAGTCAAAGGCTTTGGCATAGTTAATAAAGCAGAAGTAGATGTTTTTCTGGAACTCTCTTGCTTTTTCGATGATTCAGCGGATGTTGGCAATTTGATCTCTGCTTCCTCTGCCTTTTCTAAATCCAGCTTGACCATCTGGAAGTTCGCGGTTCACATACAGTTGAAGCCTGGCTTGGAGAATTTTGAGCATTACTTTCCCAGTATGTGTGATGAGTGCAATTGTGCAGTAGTAAAAATGTTTTAACATTCTTTGGCATTGCTTTTCTTTAGGATTAGAATGAAAACTGACCTTTTTCAGTACTGTGGCCACTGCTGAGTTTTCCAAATTTGCGGCATATTAAGTGCAGCACTTTCACAGCATGATCTTTCAGGAATTGAAATAGCTCAACTGGAATTCCATCACCTCCACTAGCTTTGTTCATAGTGATGCTTCCTAAGGCCCACTTGACTTCGCATTCCAGGATGTTTGGCTCTAGATGAGTGATCACACCATCGTGGTTATCTGGGTCATGAAGTTCTTTTTTGTACAGTTCTTCTGTGTATTCTTGCCACCTCTTCTTAATATCTTCTGCTTCTGTTAGGTACATACCATTTCTGTCATTTATTGTGCCCATCTTTGCATGAAGTGTTCCCTTGGTATCTCTAATTTTCTTGAAGAGAACTCTGCTGCTGCTGAGTCGCTTCAGTCATGTCCGACTTTGTGCGACCCCATAGACGGCAGCCCACCAGGCTCCCCCGTCCCTGGG
>SJYQ01032226.1:0-10002 GCA_006410935.1 Redunca redunca
GCATACCCTAATTTTCTTTTAATAAACTGATAAAGGTTAGTATAGTATCAAAGAAGCATTTTTATTTTTGAAAACAATATTAATGGTGAGTAAATCATATTATCTAAATTCATAACCTTATTCCTTGGACTAAATTGTTCAATCATGGTCTAAGCCAGAATTAAATTATTATTTAAATTTCAAGGGTGAGCATAAGGGAATGTAATTAATTACCATGAAAACTCATGTCTGGGATACTTACAACAGTAACAGCATCATTAAGGAGGGATTCTCCAAACACCAAAATGTGAAGCTTTTCATTCACATGAATTTCTTCAAATACAGAGAGTACAGCCACAGGATCTACTGCAGCAATCAAACTGCCAAACCAAAGGTTATGGAGCAATGACACATCTTCAAGGTTGAAGAGCTTCACCTGACATATGCCATGGAGGGAAAGGCCTATTCCAAATGCATTCCACATTGTTCCAACTACAGCATATAACAGAATGGTTCCTATGTTTTCAAAAAATGGCCGACTGGGCATAAAATATCCTGCATCAAGTACTATTGGTGGAAGTAAATACAAGAAAAATATATCACTGTTCATGACTGGTGGGGATTTGTCATTTAAACTGTAAATTAGTCCTCCCATGATGAGACCTACAAATATCAAAAGGCAGCTTTCAGGTACAACTGCGGGTATCTTATTATAGAGGTGAAATCCTAGAAAAGAGAAAAAAAATAGACTAAAAACATCTTTATTATCAATCATCCTTATATGTCAGCCTTCTTGTCAAGCCTTATGATTTCAGGAAAATAGCTTCTCAGTCATTTTACATTTTAATAATGACTTAATGAAGATGCAGAGGCATGAGTGAAGACACTTTACGATGGAAAATATTTACTAATAGAATTAAAATATTCACAACTAACAGCAAATTTATTCATATGCCCACTGAATCATTTTCAAATATGAGTACGTATTCTAAAATAGAAACAACACACTTATGTTGCAATGTTCTTAGCTTGCGATGTTCTGCTTTTCTCACGATCATAGTCAAAGACATCAGAAGCTTAAAAATATAGAAATGACAACCATAATTCAAATGTCTGCTTTTAATAATAGGAGTTGAAAAGGGCTTTAGTAATCATAACTGATTCTTCATTCATAAGGAATCATAATTATTTATAAGGAAACTGAGGCCAAAGAAGTGAAGCTACTTTTCATGGCTGAACAGTATGTGGTGGAGCTGGGATGATAACCCAGACAGGTATCTTGACTTTTAGCTCAATGTTCACATAATAACTGTCACTTAGTCTGATTGACAGATATGGGCTTACATAAATGCATACTACTGAATTATCAAAATACAATCCCAATTATAAAGTTTGTTCCTCAAAGAATGATATGACTCTTTCTTCCCATGAGGGAAATACAGCCATCTTAGCAACCTACATGGCAGCAGTTCTGTTTTATGCTGTATTCTTTTTCCTCTGCCCACATTATATTCCACATCATCATGCTCTAACTTACATGAAGCCTACAGAAAATTACTCTAATTATCATCAATCCTCTCTATTATAGAAAGGACCTTAATGACCATCTGAGCTAATCCATTCCTTCCTGTCTAATCCAGTCCTCACCAATACACTTCTGAGATCCTTTTCTAATATATTTGTTAGTTAATTTGACTACAATTTTCTCAAGGATTGAGGATAGTTTTTACAATAATCCCCTAGCACATTGCTAGCACATAGAAATAGCTCAACAGATACTTATCAAATAAATAATAAACACATTTTAGAAAAGAAAGCCAGTTGGTTCCTATGCTAGAGTTTATTTCGAAATATTTTCAAAAGTGCTTTCACGTATATGCTTCTTTTTGATTCTCTCATTAAACCAACAGCAAAGTGTTAGTCACTCCATTGTGTTCAACTCTTTTAGACCTCATGGGCTCCTCTGTCCATGGAATTCTCCAGGCAAGAATACTGGAGTAGATTGCCATTCCCTTCTCCTGGGGATCTTCCTGACCCAGGGATCTAACCCAGATCTCCTGCATTGCAGGCAGACGCTTTATCATCTGAGCCACCAGGGAAGTCCATCATACCAAAACAGCAATGTAAATACTGTTATTCTCATATTAAAAATGATATATATGAGACAAAGAAGGACTTTACTTATCTAACACATACTTATTGAGTGCCTATGTGCCAGGCACCGGCTCCTAATTTGAGGAAATTTTAAATAGCTCATGGTAATCTTATCTTTCCACTAAACCATAATGTGTCCTTCTTTATCCTCTACAGAATCACTTATTTTCTCTAGGCATTGAAATAATTTGAAAACTTCTCATGGGAAGGATGGGGCCTTATTCATCACTGTAGCCCCTGGCCCCAATATAATTCTTCACACATAAAATGTATTAAAAAATATGTGTTGAATGATTGCTAAAAAAGGAAGGCTTTTTTAATTAATTATTTATTTGGTTAGCTTTTTAAATTTACCTTCTCTCACAAGGTCACAGAAAAAAATTATCTGTCAGTGATGGTTCAATAAATTCCTACTTTAACAAATGGGAATGGAAGACTACTGGGAAGTCCCTTTGCCCTATCATCCTGAAATTAACATTTAATTAGACTATTTAATATAATCAACATATCTAATAATATAAAAATAATTTAAAAGAACCTGCACCCTAATAATCTTAATTATTAACCCTAACAATTTAAAAGAATACACAAATGTTCTTTATTATCACCCAAGACAGTATGTACTTCTAGTCAAGGAGGCATGAAATGAGCATTCTAGTTCCATTTTGTTGAATTTCACAAAGCATCTTCTCTTCCTGGGCCTCAGATTTCCTATCTACAAAATAAAGGAGATGAGAATGATTTCTAAGGGTTTTTCCAGATCTGACAACCTATCATGCTATGAATCTATGGATTTTTTGTGTCATCGTTAAATAATATATTTCATNGAACCAAGAAAAATGATAACTTTATCATAAATACTTTAACACCATCAAGGCAAAGGTCTGATAAATTATTAAAGAACATAAAAAGGAAAAATGGAATAAATCCCCTTAGGAGAATCATAAAGCTAGAAATTCAGGGTGTTCATAAAGTTGAAATTGTTAAGACATAACAGTTCTTCTCTTTCTGGATCTGGTCTTAGTTTGTGTTTTCTCTTAAATTCTGAGTAATGGCATAAAGGCTTATCTTTTAAAAAATACAAAACGGACTTGTCCCACTTTGTTACTACCTGGCAACTATAGCAAGCATCCTGTGAGGAAAAAGGCTGTCTAAAGACTCAGATCAGTTAGGATCATTCTATTTAGATTTCTCTGCTCTCCCTTTTAAAATTATGCCTTGTCTGCTCAACCCTTGAACAACTGGGACCCTTTGCAGTCTAAGTCCCTTTTCTGGGCCTATTCCTGCCTCCTCCCACTGGGAGACCACCAACATTTGAACATGATCACTGCAAGAAGGTTTGAGCTATGAAGGTAAAGATCATTTTGGAAGAGCTAAAGAGGCAGATATTCCAGTTTGCCTTTCTCTGTCCTATTAGGAAAAATGTGCCTTTCTTAACATCTGGAAAAGCCCTGAGATCCCCCCACCCACTCCGTGCCCCACTGTCCCTATTAGGCAACTCCCTGGGAAAGCCTTGGGAAATTCCTCACTTACCTATCTTTGCCAGAGAGGCTAACATAATCCAGAGTGTGATCTCAAAAGGAGTCTGCACATGCTGGTAATCCAGAGAGAAAAGAAGTGTGTGAGCAGATGCCACCGAGTCATTATCCTGAATTCTTTTGGATCCCCAGCTGTCATTTTCTGCCCTCAGGTTCCAGTAGTGCAGCATGCTATTCCCAGAGGTTCCCAAAAGCTGGGAGCAGAGCTGACCCAGCAGCAGAGGCAACAGGAGCCCCAGCCTGTGAACCATCACCAGCTCTGCCAGCTGTGCTTGCTTAAGTATTTAATCTCCTTTCCAGCTGCAGCTGCTCGCAAATGTGGTTTGCTGTCCTTGACCCTTAGTCTTTCTGGCTAGTATTTAATGATCAGTGAAAATTTCAGCAGTTGCTTGGAGTTCCAGAAGAGAAATGATGGGCTGTGATTCCCTGGAATGAAATTAGAACCTGAGCTAGCAAAGGGAGTAAAATGGAACAAATTCATTGATTGACATAGAAAAGGATCTTACCCCCAGTCCTCACTTCCAGGGGAAGAAAACTACTAGAACTGGATTCTGGCCACTTAGGAATCTATTTTCTTACTATAAAATAAATCAAATTCATAAAGGATATGGAAAACTATTCAAGAAGAATTACCAAATCTTCAAAGATTATCAAGGATTGTGCATATGAGAATCCTAACTAGGATGCCAAATTCCAGCTGCCTCTTGGGCAAAACTCTGAACATTAGAGAGCTCCTTGTTTCCACAGAGAGAGGTGAGGGAATTGAAAAAATAAAATCACCTACTCCTAAAAATTCCAGGAGAAACAAAAAATTTGTTAGTGTAAATAATGGCCCTAGTACTTAAGAGCAGGTTAGGTCAGTTCAGTTCAGTTCAGTCACTCAGTAGTGTCCAACTCTTTGTGACCCCATGAATTGCAGCACGCCAGGCCTCCCTGTCCATCACCCACTCCCGGAATTCAATCAGACTCATGTCTATCGAGTCAGTGATGCCATCCAGCCATCTCATCCTCTGTTGGCCCATTCTCCTCCTGCCCCAATCTCTCCCAGCCTCAGAGTTTTTTCCAATGAGTCAACTCTTCACATGAGGTGGCCAGAGTACTGGAGTTTGAGCTTTAGCATGAGTCCTTCCAAAGAACACCCAGGACTGATCTTCAGAATGGACTGGTTGGATCTCCTTGCAGTCCAAGGGACTCCCAAGAGTCTTCTCCAACACCACAGTTCAAAAGCATCAATTTTTCGATGCTCAGTTTTCTTCACAGTCCAAATCTCACATTCATACATGGAAACTGGAAAAACCATAGCCTTGACTAGACGGACCTTTGTTGGCAAAGTAATGTCTCTGCTTTTGAATATGCTATCTAGGTTGGTCATAACTTTCTTTCCAAGGAGTAAGGGTCTTTTAATTTCATGGCTGCATTCACCATCTGCAGTGATTTTGGAGCCCGAAAAAATGAAGTCTGACACTGTTTCCACTGTTTCCCCATCTATTTCCCATGAAGTGATGGGACCAGATGCCATGATCTTTGTTTTCTGAATGTTGAGCTTTACGTCAACATTTTCACTCTCCTTTTTCACTTTCATCAAGAGGCTTTTTAGTTCCTCTTCACATTCTGCCATAAGGGTTGTGTCATCTGCATTTCTGAGGTTATTGATATTTCTCCTGGCAATCTTGATTCCAGCTTGTGCTTCTTCCAGTCCAGCATTTCTCATGATATAATCTGCATATAAGTTAAATAAGCAGGGCGACAATATCCAGCCTTGATGTACTCCTTTTCCTATTTGGAACCAGTTTGTTGTTCCATGTCCAGCTCTAACTGTTGCTTACTGACCTGCCTATAGGTTTCTCAAAAGGCAGGTCAGGTGGCTTGGTATTCCCATCTCTCTCAGAATTTTCCAGTTTATTGTGATACACACAGTCAAAGGCTTTGGCATAGTCAGTAAAGGAGAAATAGGTGTTTTTCCGGAATAAAGGTATGCAATTAAAAAAAAAAATCATGGGGGATATTGATGAGTCTATTTTAAAGTGATGTACATTTTGAACATTATGGCAAATACAGATATTTTTGATACCAAAGAAAATTATGTTTCCTTTTTTTGTGTGTGCACACAATAGAGCAAAATTATACAGTAAAAGTGAGAAAATGATTTCATGTAAATTCTTGTTTTAATAATAGTCCCAGTTATCTTTCTGATAGAAAGCAAAAACTACATATAAATATGCATGTATAGAAAAAGAGGAAGGAAGGAAGGGAAGGAAGAAAGAAGAAATGAAAGCTGAGATAAGTAAGTAAATATTTCACAAAACAGAATGTGGTAATACTACCATAGCAAACTATTCACGGAGAACACAGGTAATTAAAGTATGGAAGCCCAAGGCTATTAGATAAATCAATGACCCATTTTTCCTTAGTTGCCTAACACCATCTAGCCTAACAACTAATGATAAATCAATGACCCGTTTTTCAACAAAAAAGGAATAATTTGAAGACACAATCTCACCAATACATATGCTGTCTTCTTGAAAATAAATCTTTTTTTTTTTTTTTTTAAAAAAAAGCNTAAATTAAAAATCTTGAAAAGTTAAAATTTAATTTTCTTGTAAATTTTTCCATCTGCAATTTTATTTATCATCCTATACACAGCATTTAACTATTTACTTTCAGATCAAAGATTGCAAATTTGACACTAACCATTACAGGTGTCTCAGTGGTAAAGAATCCACCTGTTAATGCAAGAGACGCAGGAAACATGTGTTTGATCCCTGGGTGAGGAAGATCTCCTGGAGTAAGAAATTACAACGTGCTGCAGGATTCTTTACTGGAGAATTCCATGGACAGAGGAGTCTGACAGACTATATATAGTCCATGGATCACAAAAAGTCAGATATGACTGAGCACACACTCACACACTATTCTTAGTAATTATTTTCCAGGTTTCCACTAGACCAAGTTCTAGAGTAATCTTATGGACATGAGTTTGAGCAAGCCCCGGGAGATGGTGAAGGACAGGGGGGCCTTTTGTGCTGGAGTCCATGGGGTCGTAAAGAGTTGGACACGACTAAGCGACTGAACAACAACAACAACTCAGTATTGGTGTCCTTCATTATCAAGTCTAGCCTTTTATAGAAGCAACACATAATGTGATTTTAGGATCAATGGAAGATTATTCCAGAAAAGCGCCTCTCCATTATTTTCTGTTATTGAAGTACAATTTATATTTAATAAAATGCACAGTTCTTAAATGTTCAGCTTCATGTTTTGGCAATTTATACAAACCTTTATAACTACCACCCAAGGAAGATATTGAACCTTTGTCTCATGCTACTTCTCAGCTTATCCTCACCTTAACACACAGACAAGCACCATTCTTTTCTCAATATAAATTACTTTTTCTCTATTCTTGAACTGTATATGAATTAAATCATACACTATGTCTTGTGTCTGGCTTCTTTCAATCAGCATGGTAATTAGTCATGTTGTTATACACATCAGTAGTTTAGTACTTTTTAATGTCAAGTGGTGTTTCATTGTAAAATACATCACAATTTATCTATTCTTATGCTGATGGACACTTGGGTTGTTACTAGTTTTGGTTATTGTGGAAAAGGCTGCTATGAATATTGTTGAACAAGTTTTGGTTGATGCATTTTTTTTTCATTTTGGGGGATAATTGTCTATGCATGTAATTGATAGATATTTCCTTCTTTTTAAAAATAAAAGACAAATATTTAATTCTGTAGTCCATTGTTATTAAGACTTACATAGTATAAATCTGTAAAGAAGGTAATTGTTAAATTAATGGCATAGGACAAATTATTGAACTCAGAAGATTTGATAAACATAAAAGATCAACAAACTATGAATTAGGAGACTGGAGTCTAGTCTCACCATTAGATCCTAGTTTGATGACCTTAGTTTACTTAACCTTTGTGAACTTCTATTTACTCCTTTTCAAAAATAATGCTTAGTGTTCAAAATCATTTGTGTCTTGTATGTACTTTTTATACTATGTGGGTATAAAATTTCATGCTGTAGACATGAGGGATAACACTAATTCCTTGCAATCAAGAAACTTATGATTTAAAGGGGAAAATAGGCACATAAACAACTAAGGTCATTGGAATAAAATAAGTGAGGTTCATTCAACAATACATATACAACCAATAGCTGTCTATTGAGTGTTCATTATGTATTTGCTGCTAGGTACTGGGCATATGATGCTAAATGCTTTCAATATAGGTTTGGCCTTTGTGCCACAGACTAATGAGAGATACAAATTAAAAATACAATCCTAATGCAATTCAGTTAGATACTGGAGGAGTACAAAACACATGAGAGCACAGAATCAAAGTTGTTAATCCAGACTAAAAGAAGAAAGAAGACTGAGACAATGTCCTGGGAAAAAAATCTTAACTGAGACTCAAAGGAGGAAAAGTTCGAGATAGTTAAAAAAGAAAAAAAAAANAAAAAAAAAAAAAAAAAAGATAAGATTCACTGGCAAAGCAAAATAGAGACATAAGCAACCAGAGAAATATCATGGCAAATTCCAGGAATGGAAAAAAAAAGTGAATGCATCTTAAATAAGAGGTACTGTGGAATGAAAATATCTCCTGCGATATTAAATAAGAAATGTCACAGCCATCAGCAATTTCCAGCCTCCAAATGTGAATGAGGTTCCCCAAACTGCTATCCAGGCTATGCTGCCACCCCCTGACAGTGATTGCTGAGGAGCTGGGGGAATGAAAGTGGTGAACAAGAAAAAAGGACTGGCCCCAGGTAGCAGAAGTGCATATGAAAGGAATGAATTTGATGAGCCCAGAGGCTTACATTTTCTCATACATAGCATGCTAAATTCCATAACTTGATACCTGACTTCCCCCCTGCCTCCTTGGAGCAGTTTCCTCAGAGCTACTGAGATGCTGTCTTCAGGCTCAGAGTCCTAAACATTGCCACCAAATAAAATAACTCTCTACTTTCAGGTTGTTATTATAGATTTTTAGTCGACAGTATGAATAAAAATTGGAGAAGGGCATGCCAACCCACTCAAGTAAGCTTGCCTGGAAAATTCCATGGACAGAAGAGCCTGGTGTGCCATGGGTTCTCTTAGAGTTGGACATGACTGAAGCGACTTAGCACAGCACATTGAGACCTACTGAAAAATGGCAACAACCTGAAATAGACATGATAATGAAAACATAAAGTTGACAGATCAGAAAGATTAACAATAAGAAGCTACTACTAACCCAAGGCTGAAGAGATAAAGAGAGAAGATGGAAACTTACCACTGTGGCCAGAATGATCTAGCAGAAGCTAAAACATTAGCAGTCATGTTCGCTTGTTGCAGAAGCCAGTACTCAAGAAACCAAGCACCACACTCGGAGAATGGGAGAACTTGGGTTTTTTACACCAGGAGGCCCAGAGGAGTTAACACTCCAAGCTCTGAACCCCAAACACAGGGCTTACAGAGTTTTTATACATGGACAGGCATGATTAAGTGGGTTTCCAGGGTCTGGACGATTGTAAAGAGCAGGACAACGGTAAATGAGATAAGCTCCAGTTCCTAGTATTGTGAGTCCCCTCTTTCTGAGACTTCATGACCAACGTGATCCAGACTTTGCAAGGAGCAAGCTGACTTACAGAGGCAGAAGGAGCAGGAGGTTATGTAAAATTTTAACTTTTCTTCTTCACACTAAAAGCTAGAGTCATGAACAGCTGCTATCAGAGACTTCCCCAAGGAAAGTAAAGAGAGAGGAATACTCTGTACCTTCTTTTCTCTCTCTTCAAACACCCATCAGAACCTACAATTAATATGAGTCCACCAGGAAGCCTGCACACACAGAAGTCTCAGAAACACAATCTAGAGGAGTCTTCCTACTGAAAACAATGTCGAGAAATGAACCTGAGAGAAAACAGGTCCAATTCTGACATACATTTCTAACTCAGTTCAGTTCCTCAGTCATGTTCCACTCTTTGCTACCCCATGGACTTCAGCAAGCCAGGCTTCCCTGTCTACCACCAACACCCAGAGCTTGCTCAAACTCACGTCCATTGAGTCAGTGATGCCATCCAACCATCTCATCCTCTGTTGTCCCCTTCTCCTCCTGCCTCCAATCCCTCCCAGCATCAGGGCCTCTTCCAGTGAGTCAGTTCCATACTGACTTTGGCCATATCAAGTGGCCAAAGTATTGGAGTTTCAGCTTCAGCATCAATCCTTCCAATGAATATTCAGGACTGATTTCCTTTATGATCAACTGGTTTGATCTCTGTGCAGTCTAATGGACTCTCAAGAGTCGTCTCCAATACCACAGTTCAAAAGCATCAATTCTTTGGC
>SJYQ01032323.1:0-41790 GCA_006410935.1 Redunca redunca
CAGTCCCAGGTGATCCCCCATCCAGGGTACCAAGTTTCCAAGAGGCAATATGTTCAGGTTATTTCACCGAAGCCCCAATTTCAAGACGAGGAAAGCTGAGGCCCAGAGAAGATTAACAAACTGGCAAAGCCAAACAGGTAGCCAGAAACAGATGGGGAGGTAAACTAACTCAGATTAATTCCATGTCAGCTGTGTGCTATGACCTCACTATCAGTCATCCATCCACACAATGTCATCTGATGTAATGTTCAACAACCCACAGGGCTTCTCTGGTGGCTCAGATAGTAAAAGATCCTCCCGCAAGGCGGGAGACATGGTTTCGATCCCTGGTTTGGGAGGATCCCCTGGAGGAGGGCATGGCAACCCACTCCAGTATTCTTGCCTGGAGAATTCCCATGGACAGAGGAGCCTGGCAGGCTACAGGCCAAAGAATCAGACATGACAGAGCAAATAAACACAATCCACAGAATACCTGATCTCCATTTTTCAGGTAAACTGAGGGTCAGAATAAATCAAAGCATGCCCAAGTTTCACACTTAATGAGGGAAAGAGCCTGATTTTGTTCCCCAAAGGATTCTTTTTGGGGGGGGAACAAAGTCAGCAAAGACCTATTTTTACCATCTTGGTGACATCACACCTCCCAAGCAAATCTTAATACAAAACCCAAAATGCTTTCTCTTACAGCAGCAATTTCCAATCTCCCATCTCTATAAAACTACTCACACAAGTTTCACCACACCCACATAAAATGGTATTGTCTTTAAATTAACTTTAAGTAATTTTTCCCTATTTAACAGCCTCCTAAGCAATAATACCATGAAATTATTTTGAGGTGGGTTAAAATTAAAAGTTGTCATCTGTGTACTGCTCAAAACCATCTCAGATATCATACAAGATTCACTTAATGAAACGCTCTTTCTTGCCAGACTGCATCTCACAGAGACACTTTTTTCTAGAGCTTTTGAGAATTTGTGCAACTTTTACATTTCCACTGTGTTGGAGTCATGACGGGGTCTTAAGAAGAGTGAATGCTCCTCACCTAGACTCCCAAACATTAATTTAATCCCTGTCCAAGCTGGACAGATATACATTTAGGAAGAAAATAAAATGTCAAAAAAGTAGCAGTGATGAGAAAACTGAGTGAGGCCCCTCTGTAAAGTTTCCTGCATGTGCTTATTAGGATGGTTTCAAGGATATGAAGGCTTGACTATGACTTAACTCTTGAACTGGAGATCTTCCCAGTTGGGAAATTAATGTAACAGCTAGAACAGCACGAGAAAGCACTGTAGAAAGAGCAGTGCATGGAGCAACAGAGGTTTAGCTGTATTCCATTCCCAGAGTATCCCTCCGGTGGCTATGCAAACTCGGGGAAGTCCCTCCCCGACCCCTGGCTGGATCACAGTCTTTTTTTCTAGAACAGAAGTTCCACATGGACAGGGGCCATATTTGTTCTGTACACCTCTATGTCCCAGCACCTAGAACAGAGGTTGGGACATATTAGTGTTCAATAAACACTAGCTGAACATTTGATTCAATCAACCCATTTGTCTATAAATGAACTAACAGACATCTAAGGTCTCATCCAACAAGTGGAAATAAAAACAATGCCCTAGCCCAGCAAACCATGGGACTAGAAAAGAGTATTTGAGCAGACATCCCCCTATCCACAAATTATCTGTGGATCTATCAATGGAGTTAGCAGGTGAAGTGAAAAGGAAGAACAAGTCCTCTAACCAGATCACAGGAGCCTAGTGGCCCAACACAAAGACAACATGGGTTGGTAGGTCTGTAACAGCCTGACTGGCACTGTCCAAAGGGCTGTTAGTCTCCAGTAGACTGATCCAAACCTCCAACGCTGGTCCCACAATCACCAACGACTTGGATGAGAACAAAGAGAGCTATTTATCAAATTTCTACATGACAGGGAACAGGCAGCACTAGTAAATAAAATACATGGCAAAAACAGAATCTGAAACAGTTTTGAGTAGGAAGAGATGACATAGGCAATCTAAAAATGTAAAACAGAAAAAAGACAGATATTCTCCCTTTAGGTTCAAAAAGCCAACAGCACAATTCAGAAATGGAGAACAAGTAACTTGCAATACTCTGTACGTAAAAGGCTCCGCAGCTCAGGTTGACTGCACGTGGAGAATGAGTCAACTGTGTGACGTGGATGCCAAGAAGCCTCATGCAATCCAAGGCTACATTACAGAAATATGGTGCTCAGAGCAAGAGAGTGAAAGTCCCTTCCTGCTCTGTACTGGCAGACTGTTGTAATTTCTGATAAACTTCAAGAAAGACAAAGAAACACTGAAGCACAACCAACCGTCTCCCCTGAGAGACAGAAATCAGGAAGTGGGGGGTTCGGTAGACTTTACAGAGGAGGAATGGAGGACTTTTAGCCTAAAAAGACACAGATTTCAGGAAGAGAGGGAAAGAAACACAAGAGTTGTCTATAAACACTTCAAGGGAAATAGGTCAGCCTCTTTCTCTGGGAGGTACAGAAGACCAGTGAATATATTCTGATAATCAGAATACCAATATTCTAATACTGGGTATTCTGCCAATACCCAAAATGAGCTGCCGTGGGAGAGGCAGGTCCCTGCCACCTGCCACCCCTAGGGTAGGCAGAGAAGGCTGATGAGGGCAGGACTCCAACCAAAGATCCTTTCCATCTGCAGTGTGACAGCATAAGAGAGCTGAGCCCATCATGCTCTGAGTAGGGCTTTCACTGCGGAGAAACAGGTCTCCAAGTCAGGATCGACACAGATACACCCCAGCCTTGGACTCTCTGAAACGCAGTGCATGCATGTGTGCGTGCGAAGTCACTTCAGTCACGTCTGATTCTTTGTGACCCTATGGACTATAGCCCTCCAGGCCCCTCCAGGCTCCTCTGTCCATGGGATTCTCCAGGCAAGAATACTGGAGTGGGTTGCTATGCCCTCCTCCAGGGGATCTTCCTGACCCAGGGATCAAACCCACGTCTCTTACATCTCCGGCATTGGCAGGCGGGTTCTTTACCACTAGTGCCACCTGGGAAACCTCTCTGAAACTAGAGTGTTATTCAAATTCAGCAAAAAGTTACTGATTCCACCTTGGAAGAAGCAACATTTCTCTACATTTCCCTCTGGACTGAGGCTGGGCTCAGTGCTACAAGACAACCAAGAAAGGTGGAAGCTGCAGGGCAGAAGTGGCCCCAAGAAGTAGCTGCAGGGCAGACGAGGGTGAACGGAGAGATAAGCTATGACAGGAGACAACCATAATCAGAGATCTCTCTTCAGAGCTGTGGAGAGAAAGTTGTTTGAATGCAGGTTTGGCTTCTTTTCTCAACCCTGACTCATGTCTTGCCAGGGCATTCATAATCTCCATACTTTCTTCTCAAATACATCCTTCAGAGAGGCCTTACAGCCGCCACTAAGGAGGAAAACCCCACTGGGAAGAGCTAAAAGGAATAAGTGCCAGGATGCATCAGCTGCTGTCTCTCCCTGGTGCAGGTTCACTTCCAATTACGAGCTAATTCACAGACAGTTTTTGCTTACGTGAGCTGGAACGCTCGATCTGGTATAACGTCTTCAAAACTTTGCGTATGTCCTTCATGCTGGTGTCTCTGTGGCTGTACAAGAGAAGCCGCCGAGCGTCTGTGAACAGGCGAGACACACTACAGGGGGAGCAAGAAAAGCAGAAACGTCCTGGTTAGACCAGCTGTCTCTCCAGTTTGAACAAAGTACCTGCCAGGAACATGCAGCTTGGCTGCAGAGACCCTGCGGGCCACCCCTGACCCACTCCAGCTGCCCCCTTACCCAGCCTCTGAGATGCTATGCTCCCACCCACCCATCCACCCACCCACCCTGCCCCAAACACTCATCCTCATGTATCTGCACAACCAAATCTTACCAGCCTTCAAGGCCCAGTCCACATGCTGCCTCTGCAGGAAGTGCTCCCTCACATGCACATGCACACACGTGCACACACACACACACACACACACAGGCCCGCAGGACCAACTTATCCATGAAACACAGCAGACATAGTACCTAGGGCCCAGGATACACTTAGGGGTCCAAAACATTTTTAATTTCTTTTAAAATCAGGAAAAATTTCCGAATGAATGCATATCATTAATTTACCCTGAAATATACTCATCTTTATACCCAACACAGTTAAAAAATAAAATTTTTAATGCTGTTGCACGGAAAAAGGGGTTCATGAAAGTCACGAAGCCTAAGGCCCATGAACGCTGGAATGAGGCCGTGCCTGCCTGCCGGCAGTCTGCTCAGAACTGTCCTGCTGTGTCTCCTGCAGCCTTCAGTCCTTTCTAACTCCTGCCATGCCTCTGTGTCTTCCAAGAATCTTCAATGGCTCATTTGGCAAAGACTTACTCAGCTCTACCTATGTCTGTTGTTGAAACCATGAGCCAGGAATACAAAAGTGATGAAAGATGGCCTTCAGGGAGCTTACACCCAGGGCCAAGAAAGACCTGTAGACAGAAGGATGGACACCGCAGCGCGATAGGGCACCCATGAAAGAAGAAAGGAGATCTGAGAGCAGAAAGGACCAAGCTCCCCCAGCCTGGGCTGTGAGCTCCTTGAGGACAGGCCACATCCTCTGCACACCTCTATATCCCAACTTCTGGACCATCCGTCTCCCACACACAATAAATGTTTGCTAAATAAGTGTTTGCTCATTAATGCATGAGGCTGACATACTGTGTCTCCCTTCTCTACTTACCTGCCCAGTTTTGTTTTTTTTTTTGTTTTGTTTTGTTTTTATTGAAGGATAATTGCTTTACAGAATTTTGCTGTTTTCTGTCAAATCTCAACATGAATCAACCATAAGTATACATATATCCCCTCCCTTTTGAAGCTCCCTCCCATTTCCCTCCCCACCCCACCCCTCCAGGTTGATACAGAGCCCTGTTTGAGTTTCCTGAGCCATACAGCAAATTCCCATTGGCTAACTATTTTACATATGGTAATGTACGTTTCCATGTTACTCTTTCCTTACATCTCACCCTCTCCTCCCCTCTTCCCTCCTCTCTACCTGCCAGGTTTTTAAGGAAAGGCCCCCAACCACAGAACTGTCAGCTATATAAAAAATGTACCAAAATGAGCTTGCTGCTGCTGCTAAGTCGCTTCAGTCGTGTCCAACTCTCTGTGACCCCACAGACGGCAGCCCACCAGGCTCCCCCGTCCCTGGGAGTCTCCAGGCAAGAACACTGGAATGGGTTGCCATTTCCTTCTCCAATGCAAGAAAGTGAAAAGTGAAAATGAAGACACTCAGTCGTGTCCAACTCTTAGCAACCCCATGGACTGCAGCTCACCAGGCTCCTCCGTCCATGGGATTCTCCAGGCAAGAGTACTGGAATGGGTTGCCATTGCCTTCTCCTAAATGAGCTTACAAGGTTTTAAATTTTGGCAGCAATTCTCCCTGGTCTCATTCTTTGGACTTTATCACACAAACCTTCACAAGAGCACCTTCACTCAAACCCAACCATTTAAAACTCCCCGAAGTCTGAGAAAGGAAAGAAAAAGTATTAACTGACAAGTTTGGGAACGAAAACCTGATCCGGTACTTACATGGACTTGTTAAAGTTTCCAACAACTCCCGGAGCCTCACCAGGAGTTGGATAACGGAAACAGGGGTTATTGGCATTACAGATGATCCCCTGAACCCAAGGAAGTGTTCCTGCAGAGGGCATGGCTTTGTTTGGAAAGTGGCCTGTTGAAATTGAGGAAGAGAAAAACAAAAAGAGAAACATTAATGCTTTGAAGGATTTGGGAGTTGATAGCAATCTTTTTCTCTTTTGGTTCCACCCAAACATTGTTTCATCCCAAACCTGTCCCATTCTCTGCATCCCAGAAATCTGCCACCATCGACTGATCATGAGCTGGAAATGTGGCATCAGATAGCAGTTCTTAATCTACCTGACATCATCTGTAGGGTTGGATTCACGACACCAGCTTTGGGGAAGTGACCAGATCATACACAGAAGGTGCCTGGAGGGCAGCAAGTATGAGATCCTCATTCCTTCACCTTCCGCCACCCACTTCACCCTTTCAAGACACCGAGAGGCCCTGGTGATGACTTAATCCTCTTCCTTCATATTTGAAAGAAGAAACCATGGTGAGATAAAGTGGCTGATGAAGAACACTCAGGGACTCAGTGGGCAGGACCAGGGGTAGAACCGATGCTTCTGTGATCTCAGTCATGTTCCTTCCCTTACACCTGTGGCCTCCTTTAAAACTCAATATTTTAAAAAAAAAAAAAAAAGAAAACTAAGATCATGGCATCCAGTCCCATCACTTTATGGCAAATAGAAGAGGAAACAATGGAAGCAGTGACAGATTTTATTTTCTTGGGTTCCAAAATCACTGTGAATGGCAACTCCAGCCATGAAATTAAAAGATGCTTGCTCCTTGGAAGAAAAGCTACGACAAACCTAGACATTATATTAGAAAGCAGAGACATCATTTTGCTGACAAAGGTCCATATAGTCAGAGCTATGGTTTTTCCAGTAGTCATGGATGTGAGAGCTGGACCATAAAGAGAGGCTGAGCGCCAAAGAATTGATGCTTTTGAATTGCGGTGCTGGAGAAGACTCGAGAATCCCTTGGACAGCGAGGAGATCAAACCAGTCAATCCTAAAGGAAATCAACCCTGACTATTCAATGGAAGGACTGATGCTGAAGTTGAAGCTCTAATACTCTGACCACCTGATGCAAAGATCTGACACATTGCAAAAGACCCTGATCCTGGGAAAGACTAAGGGCAGGAGGAGAAGGAACAACAGAGGATGAGATGGTTGGATGGCATCACTGACTTAATGGACATGAATTTGAGTAAACTCCAGGAGACAGTGAAGGACAGAGGAGCCTGGTGTGCTGCAATCCATGGGGTTACAGAGAGTCGGACATGACTTAGCAACTGAACAACTCCTTTATCTGTTGGCTCTTCTCAACACCCCCATTACTGTCCTCTGTGGACCTCTGTTCACCTTCTCCACTAGCTCCCAAGCTCCTCAAAGGCGCTTGATAAAGGTGCTGACTTAGGATCAAATGTTATCTGTGAAGCTACATTAGTTGCTGTTGCTGCTTCTCTATCCACCAAAACAACAAAGCCCCATCTTGCAGGCCATCTCCTCTCTTTCCTCTCCCTTCACTACAGAGGCCCTTCTTACAAACAGCAGGACTGCATGTACAGGGACTTGTGAGAGGCATCAAAATACAGTTTGGTTCATGGACATGAGCCATGAAGCTGCTTAAGCAGATCAAGATAAATGTGCCCTGGAACCTGGGTCTCTTAACTTGAGACCAAGCATGTGTGGATTCCTGTGACAGAAAGGCTGAGGCTCCAGCACTCATCATATTCTCAGGATTACCTGTGATCCCCAAAGAGCTGACAATCATTAAGAACCAAGGCTCTAGCCATTGCTTCACAGGGTTTAGGGTTAGACCAACAGTCTCTGCAACTTGCTAAACAGTGACCCCTTAAAGCCTCAATTTCTTCATCTATAAAATGATGATAACAATAGAACCCATTTCACAGAGCCATAGTAAGTATTACATGAGTTTTTATAGGCAAAGTATGAGTCCCTGGCACAGCCTAAGGATCAGCGAATGGGCCCGTTAGAGGTACTGCAGTGCTTGGTGGCCAGCCTGCAACAGTACTTCCTCAGCTCCTGCCCAGCTAGGAGCATTCCTTCCATCTCACAGCCCCCACCTCCCTCTAAGGCATAAACCCATTTTTTTTCAGTTTAGATTTTCATGCAAATGGGCTAACAGAGTCTCCCCAGAAGTTCACCCATAGCCAGGACTTACAACATTTTGCATTTCAATACTGGGGTCCTTTTATCTGTCTTTTTCTTCTGTCCACGTACCAACCAGAGAAGCAACATCCAAAACAAGGATGAAACAAGATCTGGTCCCTGCAACCACCCTCTGCAGGGACCCTGGCCTGTTGAGCATTTACTCAGTTAATCCCCTTATCTCCCTGTTAATAGTTCAAGGAAAACCAAACAAGGTCCCTTGCCTAAGTCAGCTGCTCCTCATTCAGGGGAGATTTATGTAACCCAACCAAATACTCGAAGGACCAAGGGATTGTCCCCTTTTAACCTCCAGGAAATGCTGGCACCAAAGGCAGGGTGGTGTTGGTCCAGCACACTGACAAGGTGCTTCAGGCTATAGCCCAGTGAGTGTGGGCACACCCTTCCCCATGTGTCATGTCCCATCTGATTTCCAGACAAAACCAGGATGAGGATTTGGCATCAGGTGCACAGGATGATGGACTCTCATGATCCAGGGAAGCGATTAGGATCTTCATGGGTCTGGGTCAAACTGGGAAAGATTAATGGGGAAGAATTATATACCAACCCCTTGCTCCCAGAGACAAGACACCTCTGCAAGCATCAGCTTAACTCTCTGCCCTTCCAGCCAGGTCCCTAGAAAGTGCTGAGAACAGGAAGTAAAGCTGCAGGAACTACACCGATGGAGGGCAAAAGTCTTACCTTAGGTACAGGAATTTCACAACTTCTCTGAGAATTGATGGTCTGGATTCAAAGAGATCTGGGTCAAAATTCAACAACTTGCCCAAGATCACAACCTCAGCAAGTGGCAGAGCCAGGAAGTGGGATCCAAACAAATCCCAATTTTTCTGATACTAAACTCTGTGCGATTTCCACTATACTGCCTTCCTTGCTTATGATAATTCCAGAGAAAGACTAGCCTAGCAGATGAAAAAGCTGAGTTTTCCCTAAAACAGTTACATCGGCAGGGCTTAGGGTAACATTTATATAAAATCAAATATGCATTTGCTCATCAACCTTTGAGGTTCCAAACAAAAAAGCAGAATTACCTCCCACGCCCACAAATTGAGTGTATATTTCATTGTATATGCTTTTCCTTTTTGGTAAAATCAGAAAATCACATCTGGTAGAATGTTTTCAGGTTTTCTGTTTTTTTTTTAACTTGAATATGTATAATGTGTACTAGCAAATTAGCAGATGAATAACTGTCAGTATGTGCCCTGAAAGACATGGGATCAGATTGGGAACACAATTCAAATGTGACCCCTGCCCCACCACTTCCCTGAAGAACTGTATCCTGTACACCTATGGGGCTGGTTCTTTACCAGCTGAGCTTCTCTAGTAAGAGAAGCTGCTTGCTCCTTGGAAGAAAAGCTGTGACCAACCTAGACAGAGACATTACTTTGCTGACAAAGGTCCATCTATTCAAAGCTATGGTTTTTCCAGTACTCATGTATGGATGTGAGCCCATGAAGAAAGCTGAGCACCAAAGAATTGATGCTTTTGAACTGTGGTGTTAGAGAAGACTCTCGAAACTCCCTTGGACTTCAAGGAGATCAAACCCATCTATCCTAAAGGAAATCAGTCCTGAATATTCATAGGAAGGACTGATGCTGAAGCTGAAGCTCCAAAACTTTGGCTACCTGATGTGAAGAACTGATTCATTGGAAAAGACCCTGATGCTGGGAAAGATTGAAGGCGGGAGGAGAGGAGACGACAGAGGATGAGACTGTTGGATGGCATCACCAACTCGATGGACATGAGTCTGAAGAAGCTCTGGGAGTTGGTGATGGACAGGGAAGCCTGAAGAGCTGCAGTCCATGAGGTCACAGAGAGTCGGACATGACTGAGAGATTGAACTGATGGGGCTGATGGGCAGTGGGTGGAGCTGGATAATGACAGGAAAAGTCACTGAGGCCATGGAATAAACATCCCAGCTAAACTCCCCCACAAATGCTGATCCTTCAGATTGGGGCATTTTTGCAGTGTTAATCCATCTAGCAAGCTCAAGCAGAAGAGAAAGATTGAGACTGTGGGCTAACACTCACAACCACCATGAAAAAATAAAATGAAAGTGTTAGTCACTTCTTTGCAACCCCATAGAAACTGTAGCCTAGCAGGCTCCACTGTTTATGGAATTCTCTAGGCAAGAATACTGAAGTGGGTAACCATTCCCTTCTCCTGGGAATCTTCCCGACCCAGGGATTGAACCCAGGTCTCCTGCGTTGCAGGCAGATTCCTTACTGTCTGAGCCACCAGGGAAGCCCCACAACAAACATATGGGGTAAGCATTACTCCCCTTTTATAGAGATGAGTAAGTTCAGTAAAAAGAACCTAAGTCACTTGCCCAAGGTGACTACCTGTATTGAAGCTAGAGCATGTGTTCTTAGCCACTGTTGTATTCTCTATGCTCATTGAAAAGGCCATCATCCAAACACATGATTGGGAGTCAGATGACATGAGTTTTATTGTATCGCTGTCACTTAATAGATATGTGACCTTAGGCAAGCCCCTGAACTTTTCTGAGTTCTTATTTACTTATTAAGAAATTAAAGCAAATGATCACAATGATAAAGTCCATTATACAAGGCTGTTATGAGAATCAAATAGAATAATATTAGTCGATCTGAGATATTCTACACAAACTCTGCTTAAAATTATATGTCCCATGATTTGCAACTGTGTGATAAAAACATAATGTATGTGAAAAAGCCTGGCAGGGACCAGATGACAGTGATGTTAAGGTATTGCCTTAGGGAGCTTTTTTAATCACCCCTCTCTGAGCTATCAGTAAGACTATTTTATTTTCATGATTGAAAATGTATGAAACAGATGTCGGCTATTATTATAACTACTATTATCACCATTCACTAGGGCTGAAAGTGGTTTCCTGAGTTGATGACTTATCAAATAATCGGAAGCCTAGCTGTTCTGTTCCAAACCATTTTCCGTGTTTCCTAAAGAGAGTTATGGGAAAGGTCACATTTAGTCCCGGCCCTTTGCTTGAATTTCAGTTGCCAGTGGTGAGCCTCAGGCGGGATGCTCAGATACTCACATTCATGTTGTTCATAGGGTGGATAGCTCAGCCGCACGGAGATCAGGATCAGGAAAATGAATAGAGGCCAGGCCACTTCAAGAAACAGCTGACACTGAATGGGAAAAAGACAAAGCGCTGTGAATTAAACAAACATGGATGCCTAACACTATTGAGCTTTGGGAAATCCATGAACAGATGAATTAAACAATGAACCTACTTATCCAGCCTTTCTTACCACTCTCCAAGCTTTAATGATACTGAACTGTTTGTAGTTCTCACCTTATACACCTTGCTATTANTAATATTTTTGTCTTTCTTTTCTATTCATACATAAATAATATTCTTTCTCTACAAAATTAAGATTATACAGCATATATAATTTTATATTTTGCTTTTTCATTGAATATCATACTGGGAATGTTCCCCATGACATAAAATATTCTCTTAAAATATAGGTTTTAATGGCCACTTGATACCCCACACTATGAATAGATCATAATTAATTTAACCTTGCTTCAGCTTGGTTTCAGTTTTTGTTTATTATTTGTTGTTGGATTTCTGGTATTTTAGATTCCAAAGACCTTTGATATGGTTCTACATTAAATTCTTTTTTAAATCTCTTATAGAAGGAAATACATGGATGAGAGCAGTGGATGTCCTAGGATGGTAAGAACATGCATGGGTAATTTTTTTTTTAACACTTTCCTGTGTTTTCTAAATTTTCCATAATAAGCATGTATTACTTTTTTTGTAGAACAAAAACACTGCTACCATATAACTATGAAGAATAATTTGCTCTAGATAGCACATCAGGAAAAAACAGACACATAGGTCCTTTTTTGGAAGAAAGCATGCTATCAATGGGATTTCCAAGACCAAAGATGGGGCTGGTCTTGCTAAGTATTTCTGTAAATAATCCCAAAGAAGCAACATTCAGTGTTGCTTTCAAATGACATTCTACCAGCTGAGCTGCAGGTCCCTTCTTGGGCTCCCCAGGTACCCGGAGCCTCTATCAGCACTTGGCACAGCAGGAGCTTCTCCCCTAGAGTCACCTTCTTCTCACTAAGCCTGCCTCAAGATAAGGGCTTTAAAACGTGTGTTGAGTGAGAGAATGAACTGAAGTTTACGAAACAATAAGGATGGAAATGTAAGTCAGTTGAGCTCTTTAGGAAAGCAACTTAGCCATATGTATTCAAAAGATATGTTTATCCCCTTTGACCAAAGAATATTCCTAGGAATTCATCCAACAGAACTAAGTTTAAAATGTCAAAAAGCTACATACATTTAGTTATTCATTCATTTAGACAGTATAATCATAAAATATTGGAAACAACTTAATTGCACAGCAATAGGGAAATGATTAAATTATGTCACATCTACTTAACCTTATACAGTTATTACAACAATGTTTATGAAACACAGACACTATTAACCATGTAATATTAAGTGAACAAAGCAGAACACAAAATTGTATGCATTCCAAGCTTACAGCTAAATAAAATCACTTACAAATATTAACAAAAGGGAGTACAACTTTAAAAAGCAGTTTAACTGTGAATAAATTCAGAAAAGAACTCCAAAAAATAAAACCAAAATTAAATAAAGAGTATGAGTAAGATAGTCATCAACCTTGAAGCTCTGAAACTGCCATGTACACTTTGGGGATAAATAGTAGCTACCACTTATTTAGAGTCCAATGTGTAACAGGCACCTTATAATAAATGGATTATTTCATTTAATCCTGCAAACAACCCTGAGATGTAGGAAGCATAATCATCTCCCTTTTATGTGACAAAACTAAAGCTCAAGGAAGAGTAAGTCACAGGGACAATCAGCAGTAGGGTTGAGAGGAACAGCTAGCTAGTTTTGCCCAACTTAGGAAACCAGTGACTCAGCAGAGAAATAACCCCACTAAGTCATGATCAAAGCATATCAACAGGTTCCACAAAGGTAAAATGAGCTCATGGCCTACAGATTTATAATAGTGACAGTCAATATTGAGCACCTACTCTGCACTGGGGATTTATCTATACCTCGTCTCTAATATTTAATTTTCACAATAACTCTGTGAGGTAGCTGGTATCATTAGATTGGGGCAGGTTCTGAGCCACAGCCTGGTAAGAGAGTGTATCAGAGTCTGAACCCAGGTCTACTGACTCCTACATGCTTTTGCACCCCTCATGCTGCCTCTCATAGAGCTATGTTTGGGACATATACCTTTCAAGACAGCCACTTATAAGGAGTCTGGTGTTCACCAGCCCTCCTACGCACTGATCTGACTCAATGAATCAAGTCAGGTTCCTGGACATCTCTGCAGTCCCACATCTAGGACACCACAGGGGAACTGATGCTCAAAATATGTTGATTGACTGGGGGGAAAAAAAAAAAAAAACAATGGATCTTTCCCATGGTACTGACAGCAAAGAGTACAAAGTATATCTTGCAAATCATTCCCAGCAGCTGGGTGTAAGCAGATTAGGCAAACAGGTAAGAACAAGACCGACAATAATAATGATAGCTACTTAAATAGGTCTTACCATGATGCATCAGTGCAGGGCTTTTCAGGTGGTGCTAGAGGTAAAGAACATGCTTGCCAATGCAAAAGATGTTAAGAAAGGTGGGTTCAATCCCTGGGTTGGGAAGATCCCCTGGAACAGGACATGGCAACCCACTCCAGTATTCTTCTCTAGAGAATCCCATGGACAGAGGAGCCTGGTGGGCTACTGTCCATAGGGTCGCAAAGAGTCAGAGACAACTGAAGTGACTTAGCATTCATGTATCAGTGTTCTGAGTGCTTTATATATATAAGCTCAGTTAATCATTAAACAACCCTGTTAATACTATTGTAAATCCCATTTCACAGATGAAGCTCAAAGAGTTAATAAATTTGGATACAAATTTGGTAAATAGTGCCAGAATTCAAAACCAGTCCAACTCAAGGGTGTGTTTTAAACCACTGTGTACCCCAATCTCCTTATCCCCTGCCCCATTACCAGAGTATCTAGATTTTTGATCCTTATAAGCCTTACTGAGCTAAGACACTAATATGTATTAATGAAGAGACTGTCTCCCAGAGATAGCACTCAAACCAGAGAACTCATAAAATACACAATTCTACCCATGTACTTTTACTCTGAACTTCTAAAATGATTTGTCACTGAACACAGAATTTGCCTTCTAAACTCAGGGAGATGTTCCAGGTTTTTCTTTACCAATAGCTTCCCTCTTGAAACCTAATTTGACTTCTGGTTCCACATATGGAATGCGATTTTGGTTGCACTTATTATCAAAATCAGATTTCATCCCCCATCTCTAAACTTAGCATTTTTACTTCAAGTAGGCCTTCATAAATAGCTTAGAAATAAGACAGACACTTTATGGTTCAGTTCAGTTCAGTTCAGTTCAATCATTCAGTCGTGTCCAACTCTTTGAGACCACATGGACTGCAGCAAGCCAGGCTTCTGCAACTCTCAGAGCTTACTCAAACATGTCTGTTGAGTCAGTGATGCCATCCAACCATCTCAGCCTCTGTCGTCCCCTTCTCCTCCTGCCCTCAATCTTTCCCAGCATCAGGGTCTTTTCAAATGAGTCAGTGTTTGCATCAGGTGGCCAAAGTATTGGAGTTTCAGCTTCAGCATAAGTCCATCCAGTGAATATTCAGGACTGATTTCCTCTAGGATTGACTGGTTGAATCTCCTTGCTGTCCAATGGACTCAAGTGTCTTCTCCAATACCACAGTTCAAAAGCATCAATTCTTCAGGGCTTAGCTTTTTTTATAGTCCAACTCTCACATCCATACATGACTACTGGAGAAACCATAGCTTTGACTAGATGGACCTTTGTTGGCAATGTCTCTGCTTTTTAATATGTTTTCTAGGTTGGTCATAGCTTTTCTTCCAAGGAGCAAGCGTCTTTTAATTTCATGGCTGCAGTCACTATCTGCAGGGATTCTGGAGCCCAAGAAAATAAAGTCAGTCACTGTATCCATTGTTTCCCCATCTATTTGCCATGAAGTGCTGGGACCAGATGCCATGATCTTAGTTTTCTGAATGTTGAGTTTTAAGCTAACTTCTTCACTCTCCTCTTTCACTTTCATCAAGAGGTTCTTTAGTTCTTCTTCACTTTCTGCCATAAGGGTGGTGTCATCTGCATATCTGAGTAGTAAGTGAAGTCACTCAGTCGTGTCCGACTCTTTGCAATCCCGTGAACTGTAGCCCACCAGGTTCCTCCGTCCATGGGATTCTCCAGGCAAGAGTACTGGAGTGGGTTGCCATTTCCTTCTCCAGGAGATCTTCCCGACCCAGGGATCGAACCCAGGTCTCCCGCATCATAGGCAGATGCTTTAACCTCTGAGCCATCAGGGAAGGTTACTGATATTTCTCCCAGCAATCTTGATTCCAGCTTGTGCTTCATCCAGCCCAGCATTTCTCATGATGTACTCTGCATATAAGTTAAATAAGCAGGGTGACAATATACAGCCTTGACATACCCCTTTCCCGATTTGGATCCAGTCTGCTGTTCCATGTACAGATCTAACTATTACTTTTTGACCTGCATACAGATTTCTCAGGAGGTAGGCCAGGTAGTCTGGTATTCCCATCTCTTTAAGAATTTTCCACAGTTTGTTGTGATCCACACAGTCAAGGGCTTTGGCATAGTCAATAAAGCAGATGTTTTTCTGGAATTCTCTTGCTTTTTCGATGATCCAACAGATGTTGACAATTTAATCTCTCTGGTTCCTCTGCCTTCTCTTAAATCCAGCTTGAACATCTGGAAGTTCAAGGTTCACGTACTATTGAAGCCTGCCTTGGAGAATTTTGAGCATTATTTTGCTAGTGTATGACATGAGTACAATTGTGTGGTAGTTGGAGCATTCTTTGACATTGCCTTTCTTTGGGATTGGAATGAAAATTGACCTTTTCCAGTCCTGTGGTCACTGCTCAGTTTTCCAAATTTGCTGACATATTGAGTGCAGCACTTTCACAGCATCATCTTTTAGGATTTGAAATACCTCAACTGGAATTCTATCACCTCCACTAGCTTTGTTCATAGTGATGCTTTCTAAGGCCCACATTGACATAATGACTTCACATTCCAGGATGTCTGGCTCTAGGTGAGTGATCACACCATCATGATTATCTGGGTCGTGAAGATCTTTTCTGTACAGTTCTTCTGTGTATTCTTGCCACCTCTTCTTAATATCTTCTGCTTCTGTTAGGTCCATACCATTTCTGTCCTTTATTGAGCCCATCTTTGAATGAAGTGTTCCCTTGGTGTCTCTAATTTTCTTGAAGAGATCTCTAGTCTTTCCCATTCCATTGTTTTCCTCTATTTCTTTGCACTGATCACTGAGGAAGGCTTTCTTATCTCTCCTGCTATTCTCTGGAACTCTGCATTCAAATGTTTATATCTTTCCTTTTCTCCTTTGTTTTTTGCTTCTTTTCTTTTCACAGCTATTTTTAAGGCCTCCTCAGACAGCCATTTTGTGTATTTTTTTCCATGGGGATGGTCTTGATCCCTGTTTCCTGTACAAGGTCATGAACCTCCATCCATAGTCCATCAGGCACTCTATCAGATCTAGTCCCTTAAATCTATGTCCCACTTCCACTGTATAATTGTAAGGGATTTGATTTAGGTTATACCTGAATGGTCTAGTGGTTTCCCTACTTTCTTCAATTTAAGTCTGAATTTGGCAATAAGGAATTCAACTCCTGCTCTTGTTTTTGTTGACTGTATAGAGCTTCTCCATCTTTGGCTGCAAAGAATATAATCAGTCTTACTTTGGTATTGACCATCTGGTGATGTCCATGTGTAGAGTCTTCTCTTGTGTTGTTGGAAGAGAATGTTTGCTATGACCAGTGCGTTCTCTTGGCAAAACTCTATTAGCCTTTGCCCTGCTTCATTCTGTACTGCAAGGCCAAATTTGCCTGTTACTCCAAGTATATCTTGACTTTCTTCTTTTGCATTCCAGTCCCCTATAATGAAAAGGACATCTTTTGGGGGTGTTAGTTCTAGAAGGTCATATAGGTCTTCATAGAACCATTCAACTTCAGCTTCTTCAGCATTACTGATTGGGGCATGGACTTAGATTACTGTGATTTTGAATGGTTTGCCTTGGAAACCA
The DNA here is from genome assembly GCA_006410935.1 of Redunca redunca. Lineage (NCBI taxonomy): Eukaryota > Metazoa > Chordata > Mammalia > Artiodactyla > Bovidae > Redunca > Redunca redunca. The sequence goes on from SJYQ01032323.1 coordinate 16,963, forward strand.
ACAGAGATCATTCTGTCATTTTTGAGATTGCATCCAAGTACTGCATTTTGGACTCTTTTGTTGATTATGATGGCTACTCCATTTCTTCTAAGGGATTCCTGCCCACAGTAGTAGATGTATTGGTCACCTGGGTTAAATTCACCCACACTTTTGTTACACACACACTATGGTTACACACTTTTGAATCTTACTCTATTATGTATTCACCTCCCTCGATGCCTGCCCCGTGGAAGAAATGGAGAGGAACACTGTTTTTGTAAAGGTGCTTCTTAACAAAGTCAGAAACTCAGAAACCCTATTTCAGATTGGGTATTAAAATTAAAATTCTGATGATTAAGTAAACAGCTACACTGAGCTGCTCTGGGGACTTCCCTTCTCATTACTCCTCAGCAACAACATGGGGATATAACTCACAAGCATTTCTAGAGCAGGGTTCTTCTCAACTCTTGACATAGGGGGCCAGATAATGGTTGTGAGGGGCTCTCCTATGAATGGTAGAATGTCTCCCCCATCCCTGGCCTCTACCAGTGGACACTAACCACCCCTACCCAGGACTGTAACAACCAAACAATGTCTCTAGACATTATCCAATGTCCCTGAGACATTAAAATAGCACTAATGTTCTTGCCTGGTGAATCCCAGGGACAGGGGAGCCTGGGGGGGCTGCTGTCTGTAGGGTCACACAGAGTTGGACACGACTCAAGTGACTTAGCAGCAGCAGGCTACTTCTAGAATTTGATAAGGCAATAGGATTCAATGGGGAAAAGAAACTGATGAAAATATGGAAGACTATTCTGAGAGGTAAAGAAGGAAACATGAGACAGTGAGTTTCCCAAAATAACAGAAAATTCATCAAAGCAATGGCACACTCTAAGCTCTGTCAGCATCACAGTGAACACTTATCAACATACACTTCAATTAAATTAAACTGAAATCTTAAAAGATCAAATCAGAGAAATGCTGAAGGGAAAAACAAATATGAAAGCCAGGCCTTCTCCCCCAGAACTGTAAAGCCTCATGCAGTGACAGTGGATTTTTCAATTGGTTTGATCTTTGGAAGGACATCTGACCATATATGTCACCGGCCACTTCCCTTTGACCTAGTAATCATACTCTTGAGATTCTGGCCTAAGGAAATAATATAAAAATAAGAAAAGGCTATATGTATAAAATCTTTATAGTAATTTACTTATAATGGCAAACACAAGAAATATCTCAATGTTGGCAATAATGTATGAGGTTATAAAATGAAAACTGCATGGATCCCTGTATTGCTACCAGGAATGTCACTGGCATTATCCCATGGTAGATTTGGGGTCAAAACTTCCAGTCCCTCCTCTTAATGATGTACTAATTTATAATACTTCCTTCATCTATGAAACAGAAATTGTAATGAATACCTCTCGGGATTGCTGTGAAAATCAAGAAGATAACAGGTACAAGAGTACTTTCAAAAGTATAAAATGCAACCTATATATCAAGAATCATAATTATTATAATATGAAGATTATTTGGAAATACACAACATACATGCCATGCTAAGTCGCTTCAGTCACGTCTGACTCTTCGCAACCCCATGGACCGTAGCCACTCAGGCTCCTCTGTCCATGGAATTTTCCAGGCAAGAATACGTGCCCTCCTCCAGGAGATCTTCCCAACCCAAGGATCAAACCCGAGTCTCTTATGTCCCCTGTACAGTCATGTGGGTTTTTTATGGCAAGGCCACCTGGGAAGCCCAAAAACAGAGCACAAAATGGTACATGTGTATGCTTAGGCTGTCATCCCTCAAGTCCCCTCAATGCCAAGGACCACACAATCTGATCCTTGTCATCATGACCTACCTACCTCGGGGACTCCTTTTGCACATTATATAAAAATCAGCTGTCCTTTGCCAGCTCCATGACCTGACCCTGCCAACTCCCAGCTCACCTGCAGCCAGTCTTCCTTCAGTGCCACTGGTGCTCCTGTCCCTTGGCTCCAGGACATGCATTAGGCACGTGGCCTTCACACCCTCTCTCTCTGCCTGGAAGCCAGTGCCCCAGTGGCTGAGCTCCTGATCTTTCCCTGGCTAACTGCTGCTTAAACATCACGGCTCTCAGCTTAAATGTCATGACCTCTCATTCTAAATTAAGTCCCTACCCACAGTCTAGGGGTAACTGACATAGTAGGACAGTTTTGTTTTGTTTTTTTTTCCCCTTCACAGCACTTACCACAGCTATGATATTTCTACTTATGTGACAACATGCTTCATATCTGCTTTCCTGGCTGAACTGTAAGCTCTATGAAAGCAGGGATCCTGCCTGTCTGCTTCACCACTGTACACCCAGGACACTGTCTTACATGCAGTAGATGTTTAGTAAATATTTATTCAAAGAAAACAATAAACGGCTATTTGTGTTAACTGTCCTCATTCCATAGAAGGGGAAACTAAAAGTCAGGGAAAATTAGTTTCCCTAAGCCATTAAGCAGCAGCAGCAGCAGCAGCAGCAAGCCTTTAAGGCATATAGTGGCCATGCTGGAATTAGAATTGAATTAAAATCAGATAATAATTAGAATTATTAGCTGGATTTGAACCAGCATTGCCAGGCCAGAACTAAGGACAGGGAAGAAATGTATCAGGTGAAACTGGATGCTGAGAGGGAATGCTGAAAGTTTGCATCTATACTGTAAAATTCTCCAGTGGCTCTTAAGTGAGGATTCAATTTGTATTTATTTGATTGCTTATTCCTTGTCACTGAACAGTGCCCAAATATTGATACTCTAAAATACACAGAAATTAAAATTATCTATTTCCTCAGCCACATGGCTAAACAGATCTAAGTGAGAAAATTAACACCAAAGGCAAAAAAGAAGAGCCATATGCCCATATTCTGTCCCATCTGTTCCATAGGGACCTTGGTGTCTTGCTCAGCCTAAAACCAGATGGGTATCCGGAGAACTCTGAAGCCCCTCGCCTTTCCTGTCCCAAGCCCTGTTTGTGCTCACTGACCACCACCCACACAAGTTAACTGTTACTTTGGACCCAAACTGAGCTTTGCACCCCACTTACGCAACTCATTTTCAATGTATTCTTTGCCTAACAGGAGCAGCAGAAAGCTACCCCTGGCTGATGGTCCCCATGAGTCTGCATAATGGGGGCACAAGAAAAGAGGTCCCCCAAATTCATTAGCAAATGAGGACACAGAGTGAACGAGCAAATGGCCACCTTTCAAGAAGGTTACTCTGGGGTTTACTGTTCAGCACCCAGCTCCTCCATCTTCTTCCTATCTCTGTGCACATGTGGCCCCTCTAGCAGGGGCGCCTCCTCAAGATCTATAAACTAATGGCCCATTTAACACATTCAACCCTCATTGAGCAAATGCTTGTTAAGCATATCCCCAGTGCCAGGCTATGGAGCCAAGCGAGTACATCCAGGATCTCTGAAGAGGGAAATTAAGCAAGGATTCTGTACACTATAGGTGAGAACTGTCATGGAGCTGCTAACTCCTTCCCCTGCTTACAGGGCAGGGCATGTCCTGAGCTAACAATGTGGAACCAAGACCCTAAACAGGTTTCACTGTCTACAATCAATATATCTATAGATCCAAGCCATTTGGACTGGGAAGCAATTGAGATCCATGGGTATTAAACATGGGACAGCCAGCACTTGAGATCCATGGGTATTAAACCTCCTGTGCAGATAAGACAAAGTCTGCTCAAAAGAACTTGTGCCTCTAGGGCCATCAGGAAATTGATTCTAGTGCTACTTCCATGACTGATCCACTTTGGACCCCTTGCCCCACACCTGAAACCCCATTCCCATCAAATGTACAAGGGTCAGGTCAGATCTTTCCAACCCTGACAACCTAAACCTCTGCAACCTGAAATAAATCACCTTTTTTTTTTTTCTAGTTTGGCAAAACACATTTCCTGTAGAAATCAGGAGGGAAGGTAAGGCAGACAAGCTAGCAGACGGTAGGTGTATATCCAAAGAAGTCCTTCTGTGTCAGGATGCTATGTCTTACTTCCCCTTCAATAAGAACTCTGCCACAGGGCCAAAAATTGCCTTTTATGAAGCCTGCCTATCTCTCTAATTGTAGCTCTTTTTAAACTGATAAGCAATATTGAGCAAGAAGCAGCAAGACTAACAGACCCTAGCCCAGTCTGGATGGTCCAATCCCAAGTCCTGTTCTGGGACCCTGTGCTCCTGATTCCTTAGTTGACCTTGGGGAAATCCCTTCCCTGCTTTATCTGTAAAATGACAGGTTTGGGCTTGAGACCCTGCATTACTAAGATCATATAGTTCTTTCCACTGCTCCCTGGCTAACAGACACAGCACAGCAAAGACAGTTCCCCATCACATGGGCTGCTGCCAACGTGATAAGAAGAGACTGGGGACCTGGACCACAGAGCAGCTAAGAAATGAGATTAGGAAATGAATCTATAGGTCTTGGGAACACCAGGGCCTGGGCACAGCTGTGGGAGGCAGGGACAAAGGTAAGGAAGAAGTTAGAAACTTCAAGATGTTGAGACTGAAGATAGAAAAACTAATACCACTAAAGAGCAATCCGACATAGTGGTTTAGAGAACCAACTCTAGAGTCAGATTATTTAGGACTGAACACTACATATGCCCCTGACTAGCAGTGTGAAACTCAGACAAATTACTTATATTCTCTCTGTGATTTAAGTTCCCCAGTTATAACACAATAGCATTTTGTGTTATAGGGAAACAACAGTACTTTGTGGATCTTAAAAGGATTAATCTGGTTAACAATTCACTTTAGTGCCTAGTACATGGAAATGCAGTCTAAGTGTTTGCTTTCATTATATTATATATTATATAATATTGTTATATTTTAGTATCATTATTATTATTATCAAGACAGGATGCATAAATTCTAGTTCCTACTCTCTCATTAAGTGACCTCGGGATTCAGCTCCCTACATGTAATAGGAGGGACTGAAAAGTCAGTGTTTCTCAAACTAGTATATATATATACAAATAATATATATAATTTCATGAGGGATTATATGAGTTCTCCGTCAGGATTTTAAACACTTTGTGTTTTCATTTCAATGGTCATCTAAGGAAATAAACATACCTGGATTTTCTGAATGCCTACTTTACAACCAAGTTCTGGCACAAGATCACAAGTCTAAGTTTCTATTTGTGTTTGCCATTGTGTTAGCACAAATATTCCCTGGTGGCTCAGTTGGTAAACGCGTCTGCCTGCAATGCGGGAGACCTGGGTTCGATCCCTGGGTTAGGAAGATCCCCCGGAGAAGAAAATGGCAACCCACTCCAGTACTCTTGCCTGGAAAATCCTCAAGACTGAGCGACTTCACTTTAGCACCAATATAATTGCAGTAGACCAATGAGAATGGCACAGATGCAGAAGCAATTTGTGAATGATGAGACTGGACCAAAGCAAATGATATCCAATGAAAGTCACTGGAAAAATTGGAAAGTCATTGGAAAACTGAATCATTAGCACATGGTAATATAGACTGTACAAACTCAAACAAATAAGTGTTCACTACCATAGTCACACTGTTGCCTTCAAACAGTGACAACTATGGCTTCAAACAGTGTCAGTCGCCTTACTTCACTAACAGTGTTAATTTGAACTGTACTGGTTCTGCAATTTTGTTTGCACTTAATTTATAAGTCTGTATAGGTCATATGTTTGCATGACAGTCTGTAAGAATAAGGGGTTTATATCTAGTTTCACATATTTACATATTCATGTAACATATAATAAAAAATATGTTCAGTGAACACGAGGGGACTTTGACATATTTGTTCTTTTAAAGAAGGGCCAGCATTAGTCTAGTTTCAGAAACAGTGAATTAAGTTATCTCCAAGATCCCTTATGGCTCTTTGAGTCTAAAGAGGATGGTCATTTCTGTTGCAGATGTGTTACGCTTCATGAGGACAGCCAAAAGGAGATGTAGGCTTAGAATTCAGGAAAAAATGCAGGGCAGGAAACAGGCATTTAGAAGGCAACTATAGAGAGGTGCAGCTAAACGCAGGAGATCAGACAGGACCTCGAGGGGTGTTCAGGGAGGGAGAAGTCAAGAGCTGATATCAGAGCTTCAGAGAAATCTCCGGGCCTTATAGTTTGTACCTTCTCACAGAAAAATATCATTTACCGAGTATTAAAGATGGTATTCTCAGGGTTCTTGAAAGGATCACTGTCTCATCCAGAAGTGAATGGCATAGTGCCCTCCACAAAAATAAAACAAACCTGTTTTGTATTCCTCCAGGCTCGCAGTCCAAGCTGAAAGGGGAAAGCCCATACTAAAAGATTCAGTCTCTGACCTCTAAGAGCTGGGCCATGAACTCACTTCAACTCCACCACCCAGACCATTAGGAGCTCTTGAAGAGCCAAGCAGCCCCCAGGGCTGCAGCAAAAGTTAGGAGTAAGATGGCCAAGCAGCAATGTGTGCCAGGTTCCAGGGATCTGAACTTAGGCCTGGGCACTAGCACAAACCAAAGCTATGATTGCCACCTGGTTGCAAATCTGCCTCCTATGATAAGAGACAGGGCTAGCTAAATCGTGACCCCACACAGTCCTGGGTCCACCAGGGCCAGACACATTCAATTCCCTTAAGAAAACCAAGAAGAACAATACTGTAAAGGAATTATCCTCCAATTAAAATAAGTAAAAAAAAAAAAACAAGAAGAATCTCTTTTCCGCCCCCTTCTTCACTCCCAGCTCAAAATCAGGAAAAAAAAAAAGCAGGAGAGAACCCACGGAGAAACCCAGGCTTACTGTTTGTCTTCTTCTGAAAGTGAGGTTCTTCCACAGCAGCAGTCTCAGCTGAGGCCAATAAGCCATGTTACCGCAGCCAGCACCACAGCAGCCTGCGTGAGGCTCAGGAGCCTGGGAAGGAAGTGGCTGGAGCTCACAGCAGGGACGCCGTGGCTGGTCATTAACTGAAAGATAAAGCAAGAGGGGATGTTAGTTTTTGCTGCAAAGCCATACGCCAGTGAGGGCTGTTGCACCAGCCCCTTCACCTGAGCCCTCAACACCCAGTTCTGTCTCATGACTGCCTCTCCATAAGGCATGAGTCCCTCACTTGCAGCCTTGGGTCTCTGGTCAATAGGGATGCTGGAGCTTTTCTGAGGTTAGCCTGCGAGTAAGTCATTATTATCTGAATCACTTGAGCTCCAGTGATGTGACCACTGGGAATGAAAAATTGAAAAAAGTGAAAAATTGAAGGCAGACCTAAGTGATCAATCTTATGTGCCCAAAACACCAGAGCTGCAAATGGCATACTGGAATCCCAGAGACCTGCCTCCCTTCTCTTAGAAAACGCCTTCCTTCTCAGAAAATGTCAGCAGCATTTATAAATTTTGCCTTGAACCTGGAGTGACTTAACACTATTGTCTGAAATTTGCTGCAGACTACATTTTCATCTCACCACAAAGTTGAGTCCTTCCAGTGATAAATGGCACCACTGATAGAGCAGTTTCCTAATCTGAAATGTCACAGCGTGTCTTAGATGACTGTGAGTAAACACCAAGGAAATGCTGCAGACACCTGGCTCCTAAGTGAGGAGGACAACCCCTAGTGTTCTACATGTATGGAGAGAAAACAACATCCCATGGAGTAAAACAAGACAGCCAAGGCAGGCAGAGAGCATCTCCGGTGACACTGACAAGCCCCCACTGTCGGGACATATGCACACTTTTGGCCTTGCTCCACCTGTACCTGTCCACAGGGCCCACCTACTCCTCGTCAGGTGTCACAGACACCTCCTTGGAGGACTGTTTTGCCATGCTGGGGGAAGGGGAGGCTCTCATAAACAGAGGATACAACCTTCTGTGTGTCCCAGCTGCCCCTCAACAACAGTATTTATTTAATGCTGGAGTAATCCCAGCAGTCATAGTAAAATTAAACCTAGGGAAAAGGCAGAAAATAAAAACTGAAAGAAGGGAGGGATACACAGGTCAAAGCTAAGCCCTGATACCACTTCACAGCCAGGAACTCTTAGCAGAAATAAGAAACCAACGTTACCTCTAAAATGGCTCATTTAATCATTGTGGTCTCTGGTGGAATGGAGGTGGGGATGGGAGATTAGGCAGGAGGAACAAACAGCAGAAAGGGCTGAGAATGTAGTGACCGCTTGTGGAAACAAAACTAAGTATTGGACTAAAAGTCTGTGAGTCCAAACGGACCTCAACGCAAAGGTCAACCTCTAGCAGGACTTTACCCTCTTGGCCCCCACACCACAAGGACTTGGATTAAAAGCTTCTACAAAAGAAAAGGGAATGTAAGCAGTCTATAGTGTCCGAAAAGAATCACTGACTCTACTATTATATATGTTAATTCACTCATTGATAAGCCAACAAATCAGGGATTCCTCTGAAAGAGTCAAGCCTTAGGACCTTTCTTTTCTTTATCACTTGCTCAGCAAACCTGTAGATGGACACAGATGCCCCTCCCCAAAAAATTCTCACTAAAAATAATTAAACCAGTACTGTGTCCATCCACAATTTGTTATTTAAAGATGGCCACTGGTCTCGCTGAGCACTGAGAGCCAAAATTTGGTTGTGAGCTTCGTGCTTGTAATCCGAAATCATTTTGTAAGTGGCCTGGGACAGGGCTTGCATTCCAGAAACAGTGAAATAAATAATTAGCTAGATTTTCCTGATGCTAGAGGTGCTCTCCAGGAATCACTTAGTTCATTTAGAAGCCACACAAATCTTTTCAGGTCCCCAAGGTAACAATGAGGAAGTTGGAACATAAGTTTATAATTTAAAAAGGAAAGCAGCTTAGATGGGAATTAGGCCCAGCTTCTCAACTACGTGCCCTTGGCCAAAACTTTATGCCCTCTGAGCATCCATTTCCACAGTGTAAGATGGGGGTGGTAATACCTACCTTGCAGGATATTCAGTGGGTAGTCAATTGTCAATGAGACAATAGAAATAAATATATAAGTTCCCCAGAAAAGTACACGGCACACTGTAAGTGGCAAAGAAACGAGCTCCCTCCTCCCCGCTTTTCTTTCTCTGGTCCATCCCTACCTCTTACAGAGAAATAGTTATATCCTGTCCAAACATTCTTTTCTACTCCATTATTTTTAGCAGCAGCAGCAGCATTTTTTGGCAAATCCATCGTGGGTTTCTGACAAGGTAGGAGGGGCAAAGTAGGAAGGATGAAATCAGTGTTAAAGACCTAGTGTTAAAGACCCTCAGGCTCAAACCAGGACACAGAATCCCCTAAATCTGAGTGGAGAATCTCAGAAGAAATGAAGACACACCTCTACAGAATGTGCATGAGACGAGAACGGCCGGGAGGAAGCTTTCTGGAGAGTGTTTTCCTAAAGCACAGTTTCTGCATTTCCAGACGTGGCTCCTGGCTTCAGAGACCCTCCAGGAGACACGCAGAGATGTCAGCAAGAAGTGGCCTATGCAGCGGTAGAAGGTATTGCTCCGGCTTCGCTGGGTAACTTGCCCCACTTTCCTACCCACCTTGGCATAGCCCTGGGCCTCTTGCGTAATTCCCTCCTCCCACCTCACAACATGGTGACCACTGCTGGGAGCAATTTTATCCAAAGAGAAGGTTTTGGCAATGCCCAAATCCTCTGCTCAGGTAACTGAGGCCAAAGGGACATTTCTACATCAGCTTTCCAAGGAAGCAAACAAACAAACCAAAACCAAAAAGAAGGCCGTACTATGTATTGACTAGATTTCTCAATGCTTCAAAGCTAGTAGCACACTCATTTCTGCCCCTGTGCACATTTCCAGTTACTGGTTGGAAAGCGTCCCACTTCACAATCATGGCCAGTCAATAGGCCACCCTCTTCCGGCTCTTGGACGACCACAACAGCCACTTCCCTGAATTCCCTGCCTCCAGTCTTACCCCCTCCATCCATTTATCACAGAGAAACCAAAGTGATGCCACTAAACCGAAGCTCCAAACAAGCCACTCTGCCACTTAAAACTGCCTTTGTCAGCACCCCACTGCCCTGGGGATAAAGTGCAGTCCTCACCTTGGTTTAGCTGGTCTCCCCAATGACTCCAGCCTCCTTTCTCACCACTCCCCACTTTCTAAACCAAGCTCCAGAAAACTACTCACGGCTCCAAATGGGCAGCCCTCTCTCCCACCACTAGGCCTCCTCCATGTTCCCTGTCCTGAACTGCTGCTTCCAGCACTGTTAGCTGGGCCGAATCTTCCTCAACCGTAGGATCCTGTCCTGATACCTCCCCTGCACTGACATCTGGTTAAAAACCCCTCCAAGGTGCGTTCACGGCAGCCTCTGTTTTCCCTTGCATCGTTTTTGCCACTGAGTCCACAGGATCATTTCTCTTTCTTAATCGCGTTTTCCCCAACATGCAAAACAGTATAAGGCACAGAGTAAGCCTTCAGGGAATATTTGCTTAATTAATTAACTATGAGATGGATGTGAGAAATAGGGATTCAAGATAGAAGGGTGGTGGCACTCCTGGGCCTGTGGTAACCGATTTCTCAAGCTTGATTAACTGATTAAGGCAAATTGTCCCCAGGGAAGGGGCTCTATGTTCACCACACACTGGGGACAGCCGCGAGGGTTGCTGGTGACTCCTGGGATATCCAGGAAAGTGGCACTGAGTCTAGGTTGGCTTCCCACAAAGACAGGTTTAGCCAAGGATGGAGCAGGCCCTGCCGAGGCCAGAGGAGCCAAGAAACCTGCTTTTTCCCCAACTTCATGTCAAGTCTTAGGCATGTCCTCTCCAGGTCTCCAAATCAGTCACCCAGGTGAATCACCCTTTGCCAAAATCTGACATAGTTTCCACACGCCAACCTTTTTTGTACAGTATGACCTCATGGAAGTGACCAGTTAGATCTTTGGCCAATTTTTTAAAAGAAATTTTTACTTCAAATGCCACTGATATTTTAAAATTATTAAATACCTAGAGAATACCACAGCCTGCTAAACCATGACCTTCTCAAATGAGCAATTATTAGTTGCAGAGAAATGAAAATTAAAACCACACTGAGATACCACCACATACCCACTGGAACTACTACAAGGTTTTAAATTTTAAAGTATGAGAAGCAGCTGACACTATCATATACTGCTTGTAGGAATGAAAATGGAATAGCCACTTTGTTAAATACTCTGGTGGTTTCTTATAAAATTACACACAGACTTATGATACAGCCCAACCATCCTGTCCTAGGTATTTGCCCGAAAGAAATGATAGCATACGTTTACACAAAGACCTGTATGTGAACATCCATAGAAGCCTTACACAGAATAGTCCAAACTGGAAGCAATCCAAAGATTCATAAATTAGTGAATAAATTAAAATGGAATACTACTCAGCAATAAAAAAGGGACCACACTACTAATACATTCAACAGCATGGGAGAAATCTCAAAAGTCTTATGCTAAGAGAAAAAAGTCAGACACAAAAGACTACATACTATATGAATCTACTTAGATGACATTCTGGAAAGGTGAAATAATGGGGACAGAAATCAGATCCCTGGTTGCCAGTGGGTAGGGTAGAGGACAGACTGTAAGAAGCACTGAGTGATAGATATATTCCATACCATGGTTGTGGCAGTGGTTATACATATACTACACAGATGTATCAAAACTCTTCAAACTATACGTGTAAAAAAGGCTAAATTTAACCGCATGTAAATTATATGTCAATGATCTCCTCCCCCAAAAAAAAACATGTGTTCTATGATAATAATTAACATATTCCACAAGTCAAATCATGCCTTGGAAGAAATAAGAACTGTATGGTGTAAAGCTTGAGTATTGTGTGATTCTCTAGGAAAGTAAATGATGAATAAAATCATCAACTCCTGTTCATTCCACAAACTGCAGCCTTAACTCTGCAAGGTTTCCATTACTACTACTACTACTAAGTTGCTTCAGTCCTGTCTGACTCTGTGCGACCCCATAGACAGCAGCCCACCAGGCTCCCCCATTCCTGGGAGTCTCCAGGCAAGAACACTGGAGTGGGTTGCCATTTCCTTCTCCATGAGCTTCCATTGCTGCTGCTGCTGCTAAGTCACTTCAGTCATGTCTGACTCTGTGTGACCCCACAGACAGCAGCCCACCAGGCTCCCCCGTCCCTGGGATTCTCTAGGCAAGAACACTGGAGTGGGTTGCCATTTCCTTCTCCATTAGCTTCCATTAGCCACAGCAAATTAGCTTCCATTAGCCACAGCAAATATTTATTAAATACTTATTATGTGCAGGTGCTGTCCCAGACATTGGAGATTCAGCAATGAACAAAAGTGTTCTCATGGAACTTCTAGCAAGGTGGAAGAAGACCTGACAAATAACAGTAGGATTGTTGTTAAGGCAGTGAGTGATAAGAATAATGAAGAAAAATAAAGCAGAGCAAAGAGAGTAATAATAGGTGAGTAATTCTTTTCTTTAGGTCAGTGAAATGAGAATGTGCCATATGCTACTGGCAAAGGGGTCACCAAGTGACAGCTGGGATTGTGAATTCTTTTAATGTTTCCCAAAACCAAAATATGAAATACCAGGCAGACTCAGCAATGGTGGCAAAAGAAAAAGAGTAGAGGTTCACAGGAACCCTGGTGCCAAGGGGGCAATGATGACCCCAGTCAGCAGCTACTGCACTGCTCCTCCAACCCCCATCCTCGCCAAAATGTTCAGCCCTTTTGAACTTCACACGTAAGTTTCAAAGAGAGATGAGAGAAGAAGAAAGGAAGAGAGAGAAAGAAGCAGACAAGCTAAAAAGACAAGGTGGGAGGATTTTTTCCCACTTACTGACGTCAAAAGGAAAACAGGAACTACATCCCGTGACTGCCTTCTACCCTTCCAAAACATTAAATCTGTCTACAGAAATGCAGTAAGGAAAAAAAATGCACATGTTTTCACTACCATCTGAAACTCTTAGTTTGTGCAGTAACAAAGGGTTGGTTGGTCTTTTTCCTTCCTACAAGAACACTGCAAGCACATGAGGCTAAGCTTCCACCTAAGGGGGGGACAGGGAACCTCCTACCCGCTCGCTCCAAGGAAGGCCAGCCTCCACTGGGAACCACACAACTGCCATTTCTCACTGGAGCTGAGAAGTCGGCCCCTTGAAGCAGAAGAGGACAAGCTTGCACAAGGCCAACCCCCAGCTGATAGGAAGAAGTCATTGCAGCTTTAGAGACCCACTCCCACCACACCCCAATCTTACAGAGAAGCCAAGGCCCACCAAAACCAAGGGGACTGTCCACTCTCACCCCCAAGAGTTGGAACTGGCTTCCAGGTTTCTCCAGAAATAACTTTGTCAACAACTGCTCCTACCTTCCCACTACTGTATTCCTCCTACAACTGTTTATTCTTCTGAACATACTTTTCCTATCAGTCCTACCCAAATAGCTCATATACACAGAACATGCAGCCAGCAACTGACTTTCATCTTTCAAAAACAGTGGTTTTATGACAGCTCTTTCTCTAAACAAGCAAATTAATAAATACGTATGTGTGTGTTCTTCTTTGTTAGACAAATTTTCCCATAGTTTCCAGAAGTGAGACAGAAGTTGAAATCTCTCCTGATGAAAGTGTGTCTGGATGTCCTATGCCAATAAATAACTAGCCAATAACAAAAGCAAGAGATAGGTTTAAGGCAGGATATAACTATATAACTTACAAACTGTAGTAAATGTGTTGGCGCTAAAGCTCAACTAATGACCTCTTCCTCAGATGCTGATGCAAATACAAGGATCACAGGTGCTGCTGCATCTCATCTCCAGAGAGATGTAGAAGCTTCTGTAGAATTGAAGATATGAAACCTGTAAGACCACCAGAGCATGCTTCTTTGGAAGAGGTCTGTTTTTTAATTGCCTCTCTGAGTGTATGTCTCCAGATCAGTAGCCACATTTATGGAAAATGATACTGAGGTTAAAACCAGGCTGGAACAGGCTCTTTGCACCCACGGCTGATGACAGGGCATGGCTGCCGTGGTGGATGAAGGTGACTTGGAAAGTCTCCCCATGATTTCTCCCAAGATAGCCATCGACTTTATCAAGCCTGAAGTTATTTTAACTGCCTCAGTTTCTTTTCTGGCCTCCAGTTGTCACCAAGCTCTCTACCCGTAAGGCCATTCATGCTAATCCTTAAATTCTATCCCCTCACACTCGCCAGACATAATGTAGACTCACAACTCAGGGAAACTATCCTTAGTTGCCACTAAACCCTTAGAGTCCTACAGAAAGGTCATGGGCTGGTACTTGGTGACCCCTGAAACTATGTTCCTACTTATACCATAACATCTTAATACTCAAATTTAAAGAGAAAAAATGATGTAAGAAACCCTCCAAGATAAAAGTCACAGATAAAAGGAAGTTATTCTATCATTCTAGAAGATTCCTGTCATTCTAGAAGAGGCGCTGCTATCACAAGACCTGTTTTAAAAATACAAATCCAGTACTTTCCTGGTGGTCCAGTGGCTAAGATTCTACATTCCTGATGCAGGGGGCCCAGGTAGGATCCCTGGTCAGGGAACTCAATCTCACATATCATAACTAAGACCAAGTATAGCCAAATAAAAAAATATCTTAAAAATATATAGATCTAATGAATTTTATTAATTCTAACAATTTGTAACTCAAGGGGAATTTTAAGTACCAAATGTATCATACTTGCTTATTAGTAACAGTAAGCTTATATATAACTGCACATTCTTGTTTCACCCTGGAATATATATTCAATTTCCTGGATGAAAGTATTTGCTAATTTTCAAAATGAGGGCTATGACAGGAATACACAAAAACCGAAAAGTTAGAAGAAATACATGAATATTGTACAAATCCAAAACGAGCCTTTGAGAAGCACAATTCCTCATGCTGTCAACAATTCTATTTTAAAGGGGATTCAAAAAGTTTAAATCTATTTCTATCATGTTGCTGATATTTGGACAACCAAAGATCCTATTTATCACTCTCAACAGTTCAATTGCTAGCAGCTAAAACAGTCTCAGGACTTCTAAAACTGACAACCAGAGTTTCTGAAGGCAAACCCATCCTGTCCTCAAGTTCTTGTTTCATCATTGTAGAATTATGGAGAAATTCTGACAAAATGTTAGAGACAGCCCTTCTTACGCTGCTGATTTCCACTAAACAAACACAGAGCAACCCTGAAAGGAAGACTTCAGCAAACAATACAATTATTTTCTTTTTCTCTGGTTGCAGGTGTGTAGCATATAGGAAAAAGGAACCTTTCCCCTAGAAATGAAATACCTGTCAACATTACATGACATAGATAACAACTTTTTTCTCAACCACAATCATAATGCCAAAGTTAGAGGATCCTGCAGGGAAGGAACTGTAAAAGTGACAAACACCCTGAGTGATACAGAAGAAACACAAGCAAGTCTGCCTCCATGAGCGATCCTTTATTTGCAGAAAACTTTGACTGGATAATGTTCCCTGTTGTTGGAGGAGGGATTTCCAAGAGCATTTTAGGATAAAAGGCTTAGTGACTATATCAGCAAAAACCATTTTGTTTGCTTTACATCTTGGAAGGGTCAACATCTTCAGATGTTCAACCTTCTCCCAGCCTAAAAAGTTTATTTTTATGAAAGTGCTCAAAGGACTTGGGGACAGACAAACCCAAATCCCTTCACTGCCTTCCCCTTCCTGTGGACTGATGCCGCCATGCAGCAAGCTTCCCCAGATGTCCTTAATTATTTTCGTGAATTAAATGGCCTGGTAGACAGAAGGGAGGATTTGGAGTCAGAGAAAGTGGGGTTTGAATCCTGACTCTGCTACTCCCCAGCTCAGGGACCCTAGGCATTGAATCCCCGTATTCTCTCCGTAAAATAGAACAAATAATGTATATAAACATTATTTGGGACAAAAGAAGTATCCAGTAAATGGAAGCTATGATTAGTGCAGCTGACTTCACAGTGTAAAGTACTCAGCGTGTGTGTTAAGTCATATCCGACTCTTTGGGACCCCATGAACTCTAGCCCACCAGGCTCCTCTGTCCATGAGATTTTCCAGGCAAGAATACTGGAGCGGGCTGTCACCTCCTCCTCCAAGGGATCTTCCCGAACCCGTGTCTCCTGCATCTCCTGTATTGGCAGGTGAATTCTTTACCACTGAGCCTCCTGGGCTTCCCCAAAGCACTCAGGTGGGGCACAAAGTGGGCAGTTTATTAATATTAAAGCAATCTCTCTTCTTCCTTCTCTGTCCACAGAAGGGACTATTTCCCCAATGGCCTTTCCAGAACACACTGGAACTCTCTGCATGCCCAGATCAGTGGGAGACATGAAAGGGTTTTGCTGGTATACTGGTACCATTTCTACCAGTGTCTTACCATAACCCGCCCCCCCCCCCAATCTGGGGACCCCTACCACGCACGTATACTACTCTTCTGCTCTGGGAGCAGTCAGCTCCTCTGTTCCACATAGGCTGCCTTCCTCCATGTCTTCAGCACCTCACTCAGTTTTGTTCTCCAGACTACTTCCTCCAGTTTCCAGGTCAACTACCTATTTGTGATCTGGGCCTTATATCTTTTTCTCCATCTCTTCAGCTCTCCCACCATCTCCTCCAGTGTACTAAGTGCTCCGACGGTCCCTGCTACACAGTAAGTCAGGCCACAAGCGACTATCTCAACATCTTACTGTCCTGCGCCACACTGAGCCCAGAGCCACTTGGTGCTTGTACACATTTGTGGAGTGAAGGCTTCTGAAGTCAGACCTCAGGGATGAGAAAAATTAGTTAAAGCAGGTTCACAATGGAAGCAAATCAGAAATGTCATTAAGGACAAGCTCAGGTAGCCCAAAACCATGATAAATTTTCCAGCTGTGTTCAAAGAAATTCAGATTAAACAGGAGTGCATCTAATTTGGTCTTCCCCAAAGTCGCTCAAATTTGTTGGTAAGGACATTCATCTTCATGGACTTCTTGTGAGCAAAGGAGAATCTGTAATTTTGCCAGCCTGAGGCTCCAGACCCCTGTAAACATGCCAACTAACAAGAACACCTCCCCTAAGGGCTCAACCATGAATACAAAACTGTCAACAGTGGTCAGGAGCCTCAAACTCTAAACTCATAGGCTCAAGTCAAGAACTCACTCAATGAAGCTTATCAAAACCTGTGTACAATTTTTCAACTTCAACACTTTATTCCTTTTACTTTTGCCAAAACAAGTAATCTCACCTGCGGCTCTTTTCCAGTTCTAGCTCACATGTGACCAAACCCAGCAACCTTGTCCAGAACCTCCCCTTTCACCAACCAGCTCTTGAGACAGTGCTAGCACAGGTCATTTGTCCAAGAGGCCTCCTGTGTCCGAGATGCAACCCAGTGAGAACCAGCTGACCAGCTAGGTAAGGATGTAGTTGGAGCTCTGGGCACAGAGGCATGGGGTCAAACCTGCCCTCCCAACTTCAAAACTGAACTCCTTCTCTTGAACTAACAAGCCACTCTGTTGACTGCCTTGCTAAATTACAGAGGAATAAGATCACAAGTTGACCTGAAAAACAAAAAATGAAGGATGTTAGCTTTTAAAAAGAAAAAATACTGGCAACATGAGCTCCATTATTTGAGGTCTGGAAGGATGTTCCCAGTGGAAATTGATGTGAATTATTTCAATGGTATCATGATTCTTAGTACTTCTTCTTGAAAGTGCTACTGTCATTAAGATCTTCACAAATCAAACATTTTATGTGTCAGATAACAAAATGCTCAAGGAAAGATGCAACTAAACTATTGGGTAGAACTCCTGCTAGCCCTTTTATCAACTGCAGTTGACAGTGGCATTTTAAAATGCACACACTCTCATCTCCCGAGCAACTGTATGCTAAGTGTCTACATCACTTGAGCATGGAGTCCCCAGTGGAGTTCCACCTGAGGACAGTGTGCCTTGCTGGTCTTTGCAGCCTCTAGGGGGACATCCACTCCCCTCAATGGAGGCCATTGGAACCTAGTGTCAGACAGCCAAGGAGAAAGCCATGCTGAGATCGTGTGAAATGGGACTGGAGTTGGAAATGGGAAAATGGCACTAATTCCACTAAATTTGCAAGTCCTACAACAGGACAACTGAAGAAACACTATTTGACCAAAGGCTTTCCTCATCTTAAACTCAAGGTACTTCCTATAATTAACATGATCGTTAAAGTTAAAAGAAAACTAAAAAACTAAAATATGCCTGTAATCACAATTAATCCTAAACAGCCAAAATTAGCATAAGGTTTTTCTACTTTTGCATGAAGAAAATGGTCCCAGGGAAAGACTCAACCTTTGGGACTTTTGTGGGCCTTTCCTTGATTTGAACTTACAGCCAAGAGCAGTGTTTATTTGAAAGAAAAAGAAAATCCAGTTGAAAAACCCATTAAGATTCAAATTGGACCAATAGAATAAATGAGGCCAGTTCAATATTAAAGATTCAGTGTTCACTGTAAGCTGAAAGGACAGACCTAGAGACTGAATTTTTTTTCTCCTAAAGGGACACTGTAAATACCATCCTAAATTCTGATACAGTAGCAAGAAGCTTGGATTAAAGAAGCAAAAAGTTAAGATTTTAAATTCCTGTTACTGACTGCTAGGGAATGAATTCAGGGAGCCATTATACCACTCTGAGCCACAGAATATAAGGAGACTGGAGTAGAAGATCTTCTGGGGACTTCCTTAGTAGTCCAATGGTTAAGATTTCACCTTCCAGTACAGAAGGTACAGGTTCGATCCCTGGTGGGAAGCTAAGATCCCACATGCCTGGCCACCAGAAAACCAAAACCAAATTGTAACAAAGTCAATAAATACTTTAAATTTTAAAAAAGATCTTCTGAGTCTAAGAAAACTGCCTGCAGCTTGAGTTTCAGACTCAAGTTTGAACCCCCAGCTCTGCCATTACTGAAGTACATGAACCAGGAACAAATTATTTACCTATTCTCTGTGTCACGTGTACCATCAGAAAAATGCGGCAGCCTCAATATTTCCCTGATTGCAGGAAAGTTTATGAGATGAATTTAAGCAATATTTAAATTCCACTTAGAAGATTTTAGGGGATGGACAGGCACAGTATTAAACAATCACATAATGAGAAAATGATCTTTTCAGCACTTTAGATTTGTAAAAACTGTATTACAGTAAGGAGAAAGTTTCTGTTTGATCATCTTTGCAATGCTTCTATAACATGTGCTTAATTTCCCTTTTTTAACAAAGTAAGAACAAGTTTCAGAGTCAGTGCCTTTAGAAAGCAAGCTTATTTTATAGACAGACTTTAAAAAACAATTCATTTTCATTCTAATTATTTTAAAAATTACCTTTTATTTCAGACAACTGACATCAGTTTTCAATTTAGAGGACCAATATAAGGTTAACTTTTAAAAAATTTATGTATTGATAACTATAAAAATGTGAGTCCATTGAAAGAATCTGAGGGGTTTACATGCTGCCTACCTCCAGGTTCTAGTGAGGAGTAAATGAGGTAACGGAGGGGAAGACCCAGCCCACACTGTGCTCATCTACCTGCGGTCAAGGGTCAAAATTTTTGTCAGTGAGGAATCAGAGGAGAAGGTACAGTGTAAACAAAATCCATCAACCACGAAGGATGGATATAAGATTCCAGAACAATGAGCTCAGAAAAAGCATGAAGGGGTTCTTAAAGTAGAAATCGGAGAAAAGAAGAAAACCCATAGAGGGAGTCAGTTATAGTTACTGAGCCAGACTATGTGCTCATCACCAGTGAGAAAAGATGGCGCAAAAACCCATAGAGGGAGTCAGTTATAGTTACTGAGCCAGACTATGTGCTCATCACCAGTGAGAAAAGATGGCGCAGTGGGTGCCTAATACGGTCCAGGACAAAGCTATCAAAAAACGGTCAGAGTCTTATTTGGAAGAGCCTTAAATGCCAAGATCATTGTGGTGTCAGATCCTTAACGTCTTTTGACATTTGTTCAGCACCTAGTACTCTACATGGTGTTCAAAAAATATTTGCTAAAGGAATGAATTTCAGTTTAATGGCATTTTTTGTATATTAGCCATAGACAAATAGATACACACACACACATTTTAAAAATATGATATCTTCCTCTTCCCTCCTTCCAATACCAGAAATCACACCTCACTCCAGCTAAAGTAAACTGCCACTTCCATCCCAAAGCCTTGCATCGGGGAGTGGAGAAGAGTCTACAGATCAGTCTAAAAGCCATTATTCTGGGCCTTTACATCCTCTCTGCCTTTCCAAGGAAAGCTGCGGCTTCCATTAGTGTTACCTTTATGTCAAACTTGGACCATCGAAATACCAGATCCAGTCAAATTCAAGCTACCATACCCTTGAGGACTTGCTTCTTCCAGAAAACAAGCTTGGTTTGACTCTTGACAAAAACTATTCCCAACCTGGCATCCTACAGAAATTTTGCAAAGCAAGAGTAAAGAGGGATATGAAACCCAAACAACTTCTTAGCAGTTCCTTCCCTCTTCCCATGCCTGTTTCAATCATGAAACCTCTTACTCCTTTTTTTCCCTTCTGGTTCCTTCTAGTCCTAATTTGTTATGATCTTTGAAACAACTAACTCAAAGCAATGCTTTAGAAAACTTTGTGTCTTGCCCATCTGCACCCAGTGAGAGTCTTCTGAGATATTTAGAAATATCCTTATAAGGTTAGTCTGTTTCTCATCCTTTCTTGGAGGATGAACATATCTCAAAAGTCAGTTAGCTTTCCATTATATATTGGCTTCATAGGATTGCACTATAAAAAACAAAATCTGTACTCAAAATGGAGATGCCCATAATGGAGAGTCCAAATGAATATTTTCTTTCAGAGAGAAGCTCCAGATGGTGAGTCGGAAATGAGACAAACGTCTCATCATGTCTCACTGCATCATGTTTGCTCCACTGAAACTTACTGAGATCACCAACCACTTTTTCCTTTGCGTTTAAGATAAAATTCTGCTTTGGGTTCTATGAATCAAGTCTTCATCCACCTAATGTGGATAAGTAGGTAATTCCAACCCCATCTCACTTCTTCTTCCTCTCCTCCCACCGTCTTCTTTTCTTCCGTCATCACGGTCATCAAAACACTCCTATGTATTCCATGGGTATTTCCACTCTACCTCTCAAAACCCAGTCTGTTACACTAATACTGAGACTGTCCCTCAGGATATTTCTCTGCGCAGCTCCTATCAAAGAATCACTCTTTTTCCTAAATACACCTCTAGAAAATATAAAAGCTTGAGTGGCTCTTTAAAAGTCATGTACTCAGCCTCTTTCATCAAGAAACTAAATCTTAGAAAAGTAAAATGACTAGCCCAGGGTCACATGACTGCTTAGTGGGTTTCTGGAATTACATGTAGAATATAATTACATAAAATTGTATGTAATTATATATAAAATTTGGAGTGTACATGCCTGTGTATATTTTTTCTGAAAAGAGAATCCATAGCTTTCAGCATATTATCCATGTAGTCCAGAATACTGTCCCAATAAATAATAACCACTGATTGGTTTTATATATACAACATTCTTCCCAAAAAGTGTCTAGTGCTAAACACCAGTTATCATAAAACATTTTGACTTCAAGAGTAGCCAAATAAAATGTTTTTACTTCCAAATGCTTCTTAGAAGTTGGATTTAGCATAGAAAATGTTGCAATTCTAAACAAATACACATACACACATACAGAAACACACACATAAAGAATGAATAAAAGAAAAGATTCTATACATAAAAGGTTATTTTGATTTTTAAGTAATTAAATTCTAAATTACTTAGTGACTTATCTCATTCTTATTTTTTAAAAAATTAATGTGCAAATAAACGTAGTTTAATGTGAAATGTAACAGACTAAATCACTTTTTCAAAGCACAGCTGCCTCAAAAAAGAGAAATGAAACTGAATGGAATCAGAATTGTTTGTTCTACAAAAAGTAAGCTGGTCTAACTAAGTACATACTAATATTTCTCAACCTATCATAAACCTAACCTTAATTAGTTATTTCTCATATAATTCTACTTTTAATGCTTTTCTGTGATTATCACATCATTTTAATTCATCTTTCAGAATATAGAAAACCAACATTAGTTTCCCATTCTCTTTGACTTATTCAAGATAGCATTCATTGAATGCCCTTCCATATCAAGGAGAGTAAATTAAAGACTGGGAACTTAATCCTAGAGAATTAGGATTCTCTAAGATTCTAGGACCTTAATCCTAGAACAATCCTAGACCTCCTCCTGGAGAAGCATACACTCAAGAACCAGACAAATAAATGTTAACTATAACCAAAAAAAAAAAAAACAAAAAACCACGCAATTAAACCCATGACATGAATAGTGCTATGATCCAATCCTATGGGAGAAAAAAGGAAGGGAGAATTAATTTTAACTCAGTGTTGGCAGGAAGGTGTGAATCCAGGAGAGCTTATAAGAAGGCTGGCATTTAAATCAGGTCTTAGAGTAAATTTTCAAAATGGAAAAAGACAGGATTTCAAGTTTTCTTTTGTTTTAGGAACCAAGTCTGATGCTCCTCGGAGTAAATGCTCTTTGCTTTAAAACAGCTTACTGTCTCAACAGAATGCAGAATAACCAAAGGCTCTACCTGAAAATAATTTTACATACAAGATTTTCTTACTCTGGCTTCAGATATTTCTAAAATGTGCCTCTCTAACAACATCTGTGCTGGTTACCTATCCAGAGAACTATTTTTAGTCATAAATACCCAAATGAAAAGTGAGACTCATTCTTTGCCTTTCATTGTCAAAATTCAATATTTTAACAAAGCCCTTACCCTGTTATTGGTAAATTCATGGAAACCAGACTGTCTGAGGATGCAACCTCAGCTTCACTACGTACTTACAAACTCCCTGGTCAGGCTACTTACCCTGTCTACACCTCAGTTTCCCTGTCTGTAAAATGAAAATAACAGAATCTACCTCATGCAGTTCTCAACAGAGTGATCTAAATTATTACATGTAAAATGCTTGAAACACCCAGCATAAGGTAAATCAATAATAAGCATAACTTTTTACTAAGAAAAACCTTTTCTAAGAGTTTATGTCTAAGGTGCTACACCAATTTAATAAGAAAAAGTTTCCCATTCTGTCTCACCTTTATTTAAGCTGACTTTGAAAATGTATTTGCTCAGAGAAAGATGCCGTAAGAAAAAAGCTAAATTTGATTTCTAGACAGTAACGTCAGTAACAGAAAAACAGGTTATTTCAGAAGGTCTCTGACATATTGAGGGATAAAACAAACAGAAATCATATTGTACAATAAGCAATTTTAAAAATTCACCAAAGATTGACAGCTAAGCTAATAGTTCCCTTCCCCTTTTCTTTTGTTCCTTATCCTTTTACAATCAAACCCTCTATCCATTTTTTACGTATTACACAGGGAAAGATTTGGAGATCATTATAGACTTATAAATATTTGACTGAAACAACAGTAAACTTTTTATTTTAAACCAAGAGCTAGAGTTGAGCAAATTTTACTGTCTGTCCTTTCCATGGTGTTGCAATCCCTATGCAATCAATGTCCCAACACGCTGAAGAGAATTTGGCTGGCCCACTCACAGCAACAAGGGAAATAAGATACAGGCTGTAGATTCCATTAAGGACTAGAGCAGATATATGTACCAGAACTCAGGGAGCATCCTCGCAAAGTCCTCTGCCCACAGCAACTGAAACTGTACCACCTCACTGCTTAGTGTGGGAGTCAAAGAACTCTGGGGCTCACTGGATAGGTTCAAAACTTAGCTCTACCAGTTGCAAGGTGTGTGGCCAGAAACTATCTCTGTTTCTTAGTTTGCAAAATAGGGGTAACAGATGGATTTGTGGTTAAAATTAAAATAGTATTTGAAAAGCATTTGTAATAATATTTGGCACCTGGTGCTATTTAACAGTGTCTATTAAATAAATATTGCAGCAACTACCACACTTATGATAATTTCCACATGCAGATATGAAGAAGCTTTCAGTTTTAGTGTAAGCCCTCCTTCAGAACAGTTAAAACAAATTTTCAGCAAGATCTTTAAAATTTGATATGGAGGTAATTAACCATAAAGAGCATTAAATTTCCATTACTTCTTTACCATCTAGATAGTAAATAAAAATGTATTTGGAATTTAGAGTATTTTAGAAATGCTAAAATGCCTTGTCTATCGGAATTTTCTAGACTGTCAGAAGTTCAGGAATTAAGGAAGAGGTCATTAAGGAATCTAAGGCAATGTCCATTTAATTTTTTAGGAGCTGAAAATAAAAATAGCAAAGATATTAACAATTTACAATCATGCGGAATATAGCATAAGCAACTTAGCTTATGGGAAGGAAGATCCCCTAAAAAAAATTTAAACGAAAAATATTACAACTTCTCTCCATACAAGATAAATACTACAGAAGATAAAAAATTGTGTCACTGAGTTTCATTTGGTTTCATTCATATTTAATAATGTAAGCATTAAGAGCAGAGGTTGGAAACAATCAAACCCTAATCACCCTTTTCCACTCTAAGCTAGTCTCACATGAATTGTAAATATGCCCTAAGTCAAAAGGTGTCCAGGGTTCATTATAGGCCTCTATGTAGATGTAAATTGAGAGCTGAGATTTTAAATGCTCATCTGAAGTGGAGACACATATCACAAGTGTCCATTTCACAATCAGATACATCATTCTGGAATAACAGGCTGGTCCCTGCAAGGGGGCTCAAGAATTACTCTGACTGCAGTAGCAATTCTTACCCCTTGAACTGTGGTCATCCAAGGCTGTCACTCTTCTTCTACCACTTCTTGCTCTGTGTATCTAATGTTTTCCCAAAACTCTATCATGAATTAACTTAATGCATAAAGCATTAAAGCTCCTATAAAAGGAGCATTTGGGAATGGATACATGTATGTGTGACTAAGTTCCTTTGTTGTCACCTGAAACTATCAAATATTG
>SJYQ01032338.1:4421-33124 GCA_006410935.1 Redunca redunca
ATAAGCAGGGTGACAATATACAGCCTTGATGTACTCCTTTTCCTATTTGGAACCAGTCTGTTGTTCCATGTCCAGTTCTAACTGTTGCTTCCTGGCCTGCATACAGATTTCTCAAGAGACAGGTCAGGTGGTCTGGTACTCCCATCTCTTTCAGAATTGTCCACAGTTTATTGTGATCCACACAGTCAAAGGCTTTGGCATAGTCAATAAAGCAGACATAGATGTTTTTCTGGAACTCTCTTGCTTTTTCGATGATCCAGTGGATGTTGGCAATTTGATCTCTGGTTCCTCTGCCTTTTCTAAAACCAGCTTGAACATCAGGGAGTTCACAGTTCACGAACTGCTGAAGCCTGGCTTGGAGAATTTTGAGCGTTACTTTACTAGCATGTGAGATGAGTGCAATTGTGCGGTAGTTTGAGCATTCTTTGGCATTGCCTTTCTTTGGAATTGGAATGAAAACTGACCTTTTCCAGTCCTGTGGCCACTGCTGAGCTTTCCAAATCTGCTGGCATATTGAGTGCAACACTTTCACAGCATCATCTGTCAGGATTTGAAACAGCTCAACTGGAATTCCATCACCTCCAGTAGCTTTGTTCATAGTGATGCTTTCTAAGGCCCACTTGACTTCACTTTCCAATGTCTGGCTCTAGATTAGTGATCACATCATCATGATTATCTGGGTTATGAAGATCTTTTTTGTACAGTTCTTCTGTGTATTCTTGCCAACTTTTCTTAATATCTTCTGCTTCTATTAGATCCAGACCATTTCTGTCCTTTATCGAGCCCATCTTTGCATGAAATATTCCCTTGGTATCTCTAATTTTCTTGAAGAGATCTCTAGTCTTTCCCATTCTGTTGTTTTCCTCTATTTCTTTGCACTGATCACTGAAGAAGGCTTTCTTATCTCTTCTTGCTATTCTCTGGAACTCTGCATTCAGATGCTTATATCTTTCCTTTTCTCCTTTGCTTTTTGCCTCTCTTCTTTTCACAGCTATTTGTAAGGCCTCGCCAGACAGCCATTTTGCTTTTTTGCATTTCTTTTCCATGGGGATGGTCTTGATCCCTGTCTCCTGTACAATGTCATGAACCTCAGTCCCTAGTTCATCAGGCACTCTATCTATCAGATCTAGGCCCTTAAATCTATTTCTCACTTCCACTGTATAATCCTAAGGGATTTGATTTAGGTCATACCTGAATGGTCTAGCGGTTTTCCCTACTTTCTTCAATTTGAGTCTGAATTTGGTAATAAGGAGTTCATGATCTGAGCCACAGTCAGCTCCTGGTCTTGTTCTTGTTGACTGTATAGAGCTTCTCCATCTTTGGCTGCAAAGAATATAATCAGTCTGATTTTGATGTTGACCATCTGGTGATGTCCATGTGTAGAGTCTTCTCTTGTGTTCTTGGGAGAGGGTGTTTGCTATGACCAGTGCATTTTCTTGGCAAAACTCTATTAGTCTTTGCCCTGCTTCATTCCGCATTCCAAGGCCAAATTTGCCTGTTACTCCAGGTGTTTCTTGACTTCCTACTTTTGCATTCCAGTCCCCTATAATGAAAAGGACATCTTTTTTGGGTGTTAGTTCTAAAAGGTCTTGTAGGTCTTCACAGAACCGTTCAACTTCAGTTTCTTCAGCGTTACTGGTTGGGGCATAGACTTGGATAACTTCTTAGAAAGTACATATTATCTACTTGAAATGCAATTTCTGTGAGATATTAGTAGTATCATCATGAGATATTAGTAGTATCACCATAATGTAGATTGGTTATTGTCTTGGACTTCCACTTTCTGGGACTAGCAGGTAGGTTAGCCAAAGCAATTATCCTATGGAAAAAAACTATGGAAATGCTGACTATAATACAAAAAGCATCCATCTAAAAGCATCCAAGAGCAAACAAGGTAGGAAGCAACTACCAGGCCTAAATGGAGACAAAATATTAAACTAGTGCGAAAGCAACTTTTGCCCTAATAATGTTTGCTGATCCTGGCAAAATTGAACTTTCCTTTTGGTGACTTTATCAGATGATCAGGACAGAAATCAAAGCCTAGGTCCCATAAAGCTAGAAAGTCTACTGAGAAATCACCGCTACAGTAAACACAAACCTCAAAGGAATAATCCCTGGGGTAAGAGACCCAGAAGTGAAGTACCCTTCCTGAAAATTAACAGATTTCGCATCCCCAGGGAGATCAAAGACCCTGAAGCCTTGAACTTAGTTTAAGGTGATAGTTCCTCCAGCCATCTTTCCAAAGCAAATGTAAATTATATCTGGAAGAAGACACATATAATTTATCCTAGGCCTCAAATTACTCCAACAATTTCCCAAGTACCAGGATCTAGCATATGTCAAGAAAACTAGTTAAAGCATCAGCACATCAACTAAAAATAGATTTGCCAATACTTCAGCTGTGAGAGTTACCAGAGACAGTTTAGAGAGCAAGAGTATTCACTATTCTTAAAGGGGGAAAAAACAGCAGGCTTGATAGCTGAACTATAAAAATGACAGTGTACATTTTTCTTTAAAAAACCAATTGAACATCTAAAAAGGGAGAGAGAAATGAAACTTATTAGAAGTTTTTAATAGTGGACTAGACATACTAAGAAAGAAAGTCAGATGTTAGTAGCCTCATATTTGAAGGAGAAGTACCCCAATATCCCACAATTAGCAAGTGTTCAAAAGTGATATTGATTTCTTTGGATCAGAAGTCCCACTAGCTTTCCAGTATGGCACCAATTTGTTGTTATATGTATTTATATTGCTAAGGGAGAGAGAGAATACTTTGCCGACTAAGGTCCGTCTAGTTAAGGCTATAGTTTTTCCAGTGGTCATGTATGGATGTGAGAGTTGGACTGTGAGGAAGGCTGTGCACCGAAGAATTGATGCTTTTGAACTGTGTTGTTGGAAAAGACTCTTGAGAGTCCCTTGGACTGCAAGGAGATACAACCAGTCCATTCTAAAGGAGACCAGCCCTGGGTGTTCTTTGGAAGGAATGATGCTAAAGCTGAAACTCCAGTACTTTGGCCACCTCATGTGAAGAGTTGACTCATTGGTAAAGACTCTGATGCTGGGAGGGATTGGGGGCAGGAGGAGAAGGGGACGACAGAGGATGAGATGGCTGGATGGCATCACCAACTCGATGGACGTGAGTCTGAGTGAACTCCAGGAGTTGGTTATGGACAGGGAGGCCTGGTGTGCTGCGATTCATGGGGTCGCAAAGAGTCGGACATGACTGAGCGACTGAACTGAACTGAACTGAAACTAACAATATGCATTGTATTTATCACCTACTCTTTCTATGGCTCCTCATTCCTTTTGGGATTTCTGGGATAACTTTCCTCCTGTCCAAAGAGTTCCCTTTAGCATTTCTCTTAGTGTAGGTCTTCTGGTGGTGAATTCCATGTTATTATCTGTCCAGGAAAACACTTATTTCACTTTCACATTTGAAAAGTATTTTCACTGGGTAATCGATTCCTGGTTGATATCTTTTTTCTTTTGCACTTTGGAGGCATCATTGCATTGTCTTCTGGCTTTTATTTCTCTTTTGAGAAAATAACTATCAGTCTGATTGATGCTTCTTTAAAGGTAATGAGTCAGTTTTTTCTGGATGCTCTTAAGACTTTCGTTTGCAGAAATTTTACAATCACAGGCCTAATCGATTGTGACTTCTTTCCTTATCCAGCTTGGAGTTTGTAGCACTTCTTTGATATATTTCATCAGTTTGGGGGGATATATTTCATCAGTTTTCATTTCTTCTGTGACTCCAACTTTATGTACATTGAATCTTTTCTCCATGTTCTATGTATCTCTTATGTGACTTTGTGCATTCTTCAACATTTTGCTCTCCTTCAATCTGAATACTTTATCATCTGATTAAATACTAAATCATCTGATAAATACTGATTTATCATCCAGTTAACAAGTACTCTTTATCATGTTCAGTTCAGTTCAGTTGCTCAGTCATGTCCGACTCTTTGCGACCCCATGCTGCAGCATGCCAGGCCTCCCTGTCCATCACCAACTCCCGGAGTCCACCCACACCCATGTCCATTGAGTCAGTGATACCATCCAAACATCTTGTCCTCTGTCGTCCCCTTCTCCTCCTGCCCTCAATCTTTCCCAGCATCAAAGTCTTTTCCAATGAGTCAGCTCTTTGCATCAAGTGGCCAAAGTATTAGAGTTTCAGCTTCAACATCAGTCCTTCCAATGAATACTCAGGACTGATCTTCTTTAGGATGGACTGGTTGGATCGCCTTGCAGTCCAAGGGACTCTCAAGAGTCTTCTCCAACAACACAGTTCAAAAGCATCAATTCTTTGGCATTCAGCTTTCTTTATAGTCCAACTCTCACATCCATACATGACTACTGGAAAAACCATAGCCTTTACTAGACAGACCTTTGTTGGCAAAGTAATGTCTCTTCTTTTTAATATGCTATCTAGGGTGGTCATAACTGTCCTTCCAAGGAGTAAGTGTCTTATAATTTCATGGCTGCAATCACCATCTACAATGATTTTGGAGCCCAGAAAAATAAAGTCAACCACTGTTTCCGCATCTATCTGCCATGAAGTGATGGGACCAGATGCCATGATCTTTGTTTTCTGAATGTTGAGCTTTAGAACTTTTTCACTCTCCTCTTTCACTTTCATCAAGAGGCTCTTTAGTTCTTCTTCACGTTCTGCCATAAGGGTGGTGTCATCTGCATAGCTGAGGTTACTGATATTTCTCCCAGCTTGTACTTCCTCCAGCCCAGCGTTTCTCATAATGTACTCTGCATATAAGTTAAATAAGCAGCCTTAACGTACTCCTTTTCCTATCTGTTGTCCCATGTCTAGTTCTAACTGTTGCTTCCTGACCTACATACAGGTTTCTCAAGAGGAAGGTTGGAAGGCCTGGTATTCCCATCTCTTTCAGAATTTTCATGTTCAAATATGATTAAATCTTCTATTTTCATCCTAATTTCAATTACTAGGTTTTTCAGTTGTAAACATTCCATTTGATGTTTTTATAGACTTTAGTCCTTTAGTGAAATTCACCCTTTGACATCTACTTTTCTCAAATATATTAATCAAGTTTTGAAACAAACCATGTCTCATAATCCTGATATTTAGGGGCTTCTCTGGTGGCTCATATGCCAACAAATTTGGAAAACTCAGCAGTGGCCAGAGGACTAGAAATGGTCAGTTTTCACTCCAATTCCAAATAAAGGCAATGCAAAAGAATACTCAAACTACCACACAATTGCACTCATCTCACATGCTAGTAAAGTAATTCTCAAAATTCTCCAAGCCAGGCTTCAGCAATACGTGAACCGTGAACTTCCTGATGTTCAAGCTGGTTTTAGGAAAGGCAGAGGAATCAGAGATCAAATTGCCAACATCCACTGGATCATGGAAAAAGCAAGAGAGTTCCAGAAAAACATCTANGGGGCTCCAAAATCACTGCAGATGGTGATTGCAGCCATGAAATTAAAAGACGCTTACTCCTTGGAAGAAAACTTATGACCAACCTAGACAGCATATTCAAAAGCAGAGACATCGCTTTGCCGACTAAGGGTCGTCTAGTCAAGGCTATGGTTTTTCCAGTGGTCATGTATGGATGTGAGAGTTGGACTGTGAAGAAGGCAGAGCACCAAAGAATTGATGCTTTTGAACTGTGTTGTTGGAGAAGACTCTTGAGAGTCCCTTGGACTGCAAAGAGATCCAACCAGTCCATTCTGAAGGAGATCAGCCCTGGGATTTCTTTGGAAGGAATGATGCTAAAGCTGAAACTCCAGTACTTTGGCCACCTCATGTGAAGGGTTGACTCATTGGTAAAGACTCTGATGCTGGGAGGGATTGGGGGCAGGAGAAAAAGGGGACGACAGAGGATGAGATGAGATGGCTGGATGGCATCACTGACTCGATGGACGCAAGTCTGGGTGAACTTCGGGAGTTGGTGATGGACAGGGAGGCCTGGCATGCTGCGATTCATGGGGTCGCAAAGAGTCGGACATGACTGAGCAACTGATCTGCACTGAACTGAACTGGTGGCTCAGATCGTAAAGAATCTGCCTACAATTCAGGAGACCTGGGTTGGACCCCTGGGTCAGGAAGATCCCCTGGAGAAGGGAATGGCAACCTATTCCAGTATTCTTGCCTGGAGAATTCCATGGACTGAAGAGGCTGATTAATATATTAATCAGGTTTTTTTAAAAAAATACATGTCTCATCATCCTGATATCTACATTAACTATGGATCTGTTTCTATTATGAGATTTTATTTAGCATTGTTTCTTTGTATGTCTAGTAATATTTTATTGACCATACAATGTTGTTTATTAAAAAATGCAGATTTTAGGATGATGTTATCTTTCTCCAAAAGGGATTTATCCTATCCTTTGGCAGACAGCCATAGTAAACAAGAAACTGGGCTGATTCACACAGCTTGTTGTCTCTATAAGTCTTTATATACCTCTGGCATGTAAACTGAGAATCTGGGGTATTTACTAGTGAAACCAATGGTACTCGTCAGTTGGATCCATTAAACTATTAACAATAATTAAGTTGTTATTAATAAATAAACTGTAACCTGCCTTCAATGATCAAGCTCACTGAAGTTGTTTTTGCAAAATACATATCCTCCAAGTGTCATATAGTGTAAACAATAAGATGTTTCCCTGTTATTTTTCAGGAACTTGGAGTCAGCAGTGTCCAGGTCAAGCTCCAGCATATATAACTGGCTGGAACCACCAACCTACCACGTGGGCATGTGTGAGTGTCTGATTCATGACCTTTTGGTGTTGAGGGCCCAAAACTCCATCCTCAAGACATGCTAACACTACCATTTTCTGAATATGCATCCCACGAAGAAGCATGTATCTTAGCTGTGTCTGCACAGAACGATTGCCTCATCTTTCTCTCAAGTCCAATCACCTTTCCCCGCCACACCTCAGACCACCTTGCTTCTTAATCCCAGAAACATCCCAAGCCCCTCACCTACAGGGACATAGATTTGAGGCTGGTTCTCCTGTCTCACTGGGATGCCGCGTGAATAAACCTTTTCTCTGATGCAAACCTCAGCCTCTCAGCATTTGGTGTGCAGCATGCCAGGCAAACGAGCCTGGTTCTGGAACACAGGAAGTCCTCCCAAGCAGACCTTGACCTCCAGGTTTTATCTTCTCACCCTCCCCAAACTGCTCCAGACTCCCTTTTGCTTTTAACCTGCCTGCTTGACTTTTTAGTCTCTTGCCGGTACCTCTTAAGAATTTAACAAATGCCTCTAGATGAACACCAGAGTACCCTCTACATCTCTCTTATCTCAGGAGATCTTGGCCTCAGGTCCCATCTTCCTAGGCAGTCCCGAACTCCAATTTTTGTCTCCCTAGCTGTGTGAGACTGCTGGAAGCTCTGATGGAAGCTCTGCCTCTTAGTATCTACCTTCTGCCCACTTTTCAGCTTTTCCTTCTATGCCCCAAATTGGCAGATTCCCTGAATATGGCCAGAGAATACTCTGCATGTTAGTTGCTCAATTGTGCCTGACTCTGCAACCCCATGGGGTGTAGCCCATCAGGCTCCTCCATCCATGGGACTTTCCAAGCAAGAATACTGGAGTGGGTTGCCATTCCTTCTCCAGGGGACCTTCCTGACCCAGTGATCAAACCCAGGTCTCCTGCATTGTAGGTGGATTCTTTACTAGCTGAGCTACCAGGGAAGCCCAGAATGTTGGATTTATCTTAATAATTTCTCTCCTTCTGGGATCTTGACTCCTCAAGTCTTGGATATTTTGGTTGCTTTCGATGTCTTATAAAAAAAATGTGTACTTTGTGTTTTTATATGGATTTTCTAGGTCTTTTCAACAGGAGACTTGATCAGCTGTGAGTTACTCCATTATAGTCAGAAGTAGGATAAGCTTCTTGTAATAGAAACATTAAAATTTTTCTCTCTCTGTTTCATCTTTCTGCTTATATCAGGTACAAGAAATTAGGCTCTGGATCCCTTTTCAGATATATTAGAATCTTCTTCCAACACCACTTATGGCCTCATTGCTGCTACTGCTGCTAAGTCGCTTCAGTCGTGTCTGACTCTGTGCGACCCCATAGATGGCAGCCCACCAGGCTCCCCCGTCCCTGGGATTTTCCAGGCAAGGATACGGAGTGGGTTGCTGTTTCCTTCTCCAATGCATGAAAGTGAAAAGTCAAAGTGAAGTCGCTCAGTCATGTCTGACTCTTAGACATCTCATGGACTGCAGCCTACCAGGCTCCTCTATCCATTGGATTTTCCAGGCTTACTTTAGGGCTAAGCCTACTTGGTTCGTGCTTCTGAATATGCCCAGACCTTCAAGTAAGAGACTGTATCTATCACTTGTTCCCTGAAATGTAGGCTTCTAGTTCAATGTCAGGACAGTCATAATTCCCTAATCTTTGTTCTCAAGCTTTAGGCTAATCTCTGCTAACTTCCAAATTTCTTTAGTTTAGTGAGGTTCTTCTTAATGTCTAGAGACGGGGTTTCCTTATTTGTTCTGCCAAAATTTACTTGGCCCTGATAACTTCTTGGTCCTTTGCTTGTTGAGCCTATACATTCATTACAAAATACCTCAAAAGGAGGAAAATATGAGGCAATTCTATATAAATCTGTTCATATGCCCACTGCTATTCTTTCACTTCTTTTGTGACTCTTTTTTAAAAAATATCTTTTAACTATATTTAGAATCCATCCAGTGAGGCTCATTTATTATAATCTCATTAGTCATTATTAAACCAATTAAAATATATCATTCAGTAGACATTGTATTGAGCCTCATTTCAAATGCATATGTTGGAACCATAATGGATCACTGTGCTGTCAGATTTGAGGTTTTTCATCTGTTGCTGATAAAGATGAAACTGTTTTTTGAAAAGTAAAAGCCATCTGCAGCTGCTTTGAAAGTCAATTGACATTTTGTTAATTAGCATTTATTTACAGTAGTTGAATAACAATATCAAGCTACAATAAGAAATGAGCAGTTAACATTAAAAAGAAAAAAAGCTGGTGACATTAAGTTTCATCATTTGGCATCAAGTTAAAAGCACAAATTCTTTCAGAGACTAAAAGGGGTGTCGCTGAAGTCTGTTTAAATGTAAAATAAACTAGAAAGGGAAGGGGAGATCTCACAGAGGTGGGGTTAAGGTGTAGCTCTTGGGTCTTAGAATGGAACAGATGAGCAAACCACCCGTTGAGCAGCCAGTTAATCCAAGGGGGAGGATAAGAAGTGGACAAAATTATTTCCTTGTTTAGTGGCTTTTAAACACAAGCCAAATTATCACTGGAATTTTGGCCGAGAACAGATTCCAGATGACTTGATGATCAAATTAAGATGTCACACTTCACTCAGGTCCTGAACTGTTACCATCAGCCTCTGGACATGAAGCAGTTAGAGGAAAAGAGAGGGGCTGGTTTTGTCAGGAACACTTTGACATGTTAAAATTAGGCGTCAGGGAAAAACTGCCCACAGTTTTTTTGACTTCTTGCTTGTTTTGTTCCCTCCCGTACGACTCCTAGAGTATGGAAGTATGAAAGTCAAAACTGAAAGCAAGTAGATATTTCGTAAGAGATAGCCAGTGCTATGTTATCAACAAACAAATCACAAACCAATAATCCATAGAGACGGACATTTGCCTCTTCTATAGTCATCCCCATAACTGGCACCAATACTAAATGTTCATTGAAAAAGGAGAAAAAATAAATTATTCTGCTGCTTTATCTTTTAGGAATGTTAATGCACTTTCTAACACAGGTCCAAAGTGTCTAAACTTTTGTATTGATAAACAGGGCTGTTCGCTGCTTTTTCTTTCCTAAAAATGCTGGCTTTGCCTCACAATTTCAATACTCTGCAGCATTATTTTTTTCCTAGGAGGGCAACAAAATAAAGCATTTTCAGTTAATGATTTCTATGATTGTAAGCATGCAAATGGATATGCATTTATGCATTTATCTAGACATCCATTCTCTCCTACCTCTGCAAGTTTTGTATAATTTTTCTACCCAACCATGATTCCAACTCTGTGAAATAGGATGGATAATTAGTGATTTGGGAGACTGCCTGTCAGTACTGGGCAGAACCTGTGATTCTGCCTATCTTAATGGTCATGTACCAGTTAAGAATACCAATATAGAACATTCTAACAGAAAGAAAAAAAGGCATCAACTTTTCCACTCCTCAGCTTACTCCAGCCAAGTGACACTGATGGATGAGCTCTGACCAGGAGTTCAAAACTAGTTTTTTAAACCACCCTCATTTACTGACAAGCAACTGAAGAGAGACCGTAAAGGCCAGTTACTCAGAGAATTTTCACACCACTGAAGGCAGTAACTGCAGCTTAAAAAGCAGTGGTGGCTTTATACTTTAATTATTAATCTCACTTTCAGCAGATGTGTTCTAAATCTGGCCACCTACCTGCTGGCTTCAGCCAAGTGAATTATTTCCCATTTTATGCGTGCAGAATGCTAGTAAATAAAATATTGGTACTGTGAAGTATTTCTCTTATAAGTATGACTAGCTAAGATCCATTAGTTTTCCTAAAGATGTGAGGTAGGAGATTAAAAAAAAAGCCTGAAGTGTGCTTTGATGACAGGGGCACCATCTTATTTCATTCACTGGCTCTCCATTTAGTATTAATATTATTCCTGTCACCTTTTCACTCCAAAACATGGAAAGGTTTGATTTTTTTTTTTTAATTCAACATTTCCTTTTCTTATCGGTATCTTTATCTGAGGTCTAAATAGCCCTGAACTTGCTTGTCCTTGTTGTCTCACAGGAAACCAGTTACATGAAAAATAAACCATCTTGGGACTTCCCTAGTGATCCAGTGGTTAGGAATTTGCTTTGCAATGCGGGGGGGTGTGCATTCAACCCCTGGTCAGGGAACTAAGATCTCTCCACATGCCATGGGGCAACTAAGCCTGCACCCACTAGAGCCCTCATGCCAACTAGAGAAAACCTGTGTGCCAAAATGATGAGGTGGCCAAAAATAAAAAAGCATCTTTTTTTAAAGTGTGCCATGCCAGGCACTCTAATATACACCTTCTTCTTTAATGTAATTCAGTTCTTCAATAATCTTATACATTAGGCATTCTTATTCCCACTTTATGTGTTAGGAAACAGGCTCAAAAATGTTAAGAGAGGAGTTCAAAGTGACACAGTTGAAAGCAGCTAATGACGAATCAAACCTCATTCCAGGGCTTCATCTATCTTAGAACATTTAGCTCATTTCATGAAGACAATCAGAAAGATAGTTGATGCTATTAAGATGATGCCCTTATCCCTAAGGTTTTAGAACAATTTTGAGCTATCCTATCTTTATTTCAATTAGATTGCTTTTCTATTAAAACTCAGAACTAATGCCAAATGCTCCATTATCATTAGAACGTCCAGAAAAGGCTGGCAGAAAAGGCTTCACCTTTTGCCAGTTTAGGAATAAATTAGGCATATCTGCTACTGAGCTTTCAAATTCAGAAGTCAAAGTAAGAAACCCAAAATGATCTGTGGAAGTTAACAGAAACTTTCTTATCCTTGAGCTTCCCTGGTGGCTCAGATGGTAAAGAATCTGCCTGCAGTGCAGGAGGTCTGGGTCCGATCCTTGGGTTGGGAAGATCCCCTTGAGAAGGGAATGGCTACCCACTCCAGTATTCGTGCCTGGAGAATTCTACGGAGGAGCCTCCTCGCCAGAGGAACCTGGCGAGCTAAAGTCCACGGGGTCACAAAGAGTCAGACATGACGGAGTGACTAACACTTCACTTTCTTATCCTGCGCTAGCCCATCCATCTCTCTTGTTTTGTTTTAGGGACCATTTCTTCCTGCCTTCTCTTCCCACAGCTGAGTAGTATCTGCTTTTTCTTAGATGCTTCTCTGTCTGGAGTTATGAGTATTTCAAACTCAGTGAAAACTGGCCCTTTAAAGAAAGTATTGTGTGGAAGAGAAGATGGGCTTTGTCACAGACAGCCTCGGCATCAAATTCTTTACTTGATGATGAAGAACAGACTGTAAGGATAGGCAAGACGGTGACCACTGAGCCTTGGTTTCCTGATGTTATTTGACCTACAGAGTTTTTGTGCAATGAGTTAACATTAACTTAATATCTGAGATAGCAGGAACCCTTTACTGTAAAAATTACTCCATTTCCCTGTGTTAGTTCATCGAATGCAGCCTATTTTTCCTAAAGCCATTTTCTCCATTGCTGCTCTTTCTGGCCAGGACAGGTAATTTTATTATTATCACTGTGGAGTTGCTGGTGGTGGTGAAACACGCATAACACATACAGTTTTCTACTGGGGCTTCCCGGGTAGTCCCGTGATGAAGACCCTGTGTTTCCACTATAGGAGGGTGTGGGTTCAACCCCTGGTGGGGAACTAAGATCCCACATGCCACACAGCATGGCCCCCCCAAAAAATTACTCTTTTAACAATTTTTAAGTCCACAGTTCCGTGGTATTAAGTACATTCACATTGTTGTACAGCCATTACTGCCATCCACCTCCTGAACTTCTTTGTCTTCCCACACTGAACCTCTGTACCCTCTCAACAGTGACCCCCCGGTGGCCATCATTCTACTGGTACTTTCTGTCTTGACGAGTCTGACTATTCTAGGTACCTCAGGTAAGCGGAATGTCACAATATTTGTCCTTATTTCTCTCAGCACGGTGTCTTCAAGCTTCGTTCATGCTGTAGCATGTGCAAGGATTTCTTTCTTAGGGTTAAATAATATTCCGTTGTATGCATAGGCCACATTCTCCATACACTTTCATCTGGACTGATCGTTTCGATAGCAGGGATGCCTGGGCAGAAATGTGATGGAGACCATATTCTTTCAGAAAGGATGGGTAGCTCATTCCGGGGTTGGAGAATTTGAGAGAGAAAGGACCCCCCAGAAAGACTAGCGTGAGGTGGGTTGTCCTCAGCACCTCCCCTTCCCTTTCTCCTCTTATTATTCCGCACTTTTTGCTTATTATCCTTCCCTGCCTCTGTATTTGTTGCATCATTTAAATAGCAATAGCCTAAATTAGGATGAGATTAACACACACACACTACTGAATATAAAATAGAAAACCAACAAGGACCTACTGTATACACAGGGAACTCGACTCAATATATTTATGATAACCCATATGGGGAAAGAGTCTGAAAAAAGAGTATACGTATATATGTATGTATGTATACATATATATGTGTGTCTGTATATATATACACATATATATACTGAATCACTGTGCTGTACATCTGAAATTAGCATGACATTGTAAATCAACTATACTTCAATTAAAAAAAAAAACGCCGTGGTCTAATCCAAGCCCTAAACCCATACTGTCATTTCAACAATAAATTAAGAAGCCACCCATTGTGAGGACAAGGTAAATAATATTTTCTTTGAGTTTGAAAATCTCCCAAAATAAAGCTTGGCTATCTATGACTCAGGATTTTTATGGCTGCAAGATTAGCAAAGAATCCATTTTCGAGCATCTCTTTCTCTGTCCCCCTTCTCTCCTCCCTCTCTGTCTTTCTCTCCTTGAACCCTCTTTCATTTCCATCAAGATATTTCTTTTGCTTTTGTGATACATTAGAGTCTATATTCTTTCCCTAAAATGGCTGCAAAGAAACGTAGTACTAGCCTAATTAAATATTTGTCCAGCTCAAAAAATTCTCCCTCTTTTGTTCATTTCATTTTGTATCTCTGGACCTCCAAATAACAGGAGGAAGAGAAAATTAAAATACTAAATACCACAGCACAATATTGAGTAGTTTAATGGGAATTTAAAATAAAGGAAAATCTGGTACAAATACAATTTGCTATATCAAACTTCCAGGTTTGTCCTCAAGACATGTATCTTTTTAAAGAATTGTTTCTGCCTCAAACCCTCTGTGAGTAAAAAGAGTGCATGGAGCATCATCTTTCTCTTTAGAAAATGAAGAAATATAAATCAATCTTAGTTTCTTGCCTTCAGAACACTGTGAAAAATCACTGTGGGAATTGTGTGTCCCTCCCAACCTTTGCAGCTCTCTAATTCTCTCTTCATTAAAGGGAAAGAGTGATTTTGATCAGAAGCTCTTTAAAGACCAACTTGCAAAGCAAAAAATTTTTAAATCAAACCATCTCTAGAAGCACATCTGCCAGAAACACTGGATGGTTTGGTGCCACAAAAAGAACTATAGGATTTTAGAGTCGAAAGTGTCTTGGTCCAAACCTCTAGATGGATGCTTCTTTTCTAGTCCACAAAGTGGAGGAGACAGCACTGTAAGAGTAGGGACTATGGCTCGTGTGACCCATGATCACTGTAGAATGCTGGAAGCAGGATCAGTGTATTTGTGCAACATGAAGGTGGAGGAAAGAGAGGAGAGAGGGAGGGGGAAGCAGGGTAAAAACAGAGAAAACAAGGCAGGGAGGAAGGAAGCAGAGAGAGACAGCAGGGTCAGTAGGTAAGTAGTATTTATTACACACACATATGCATACATATATATATTACACACATGTATTATATATGTGTGTGTGTGTAATATATATATATATAATTTTTGGCCAACAGCTTTTACTGTTTAGATTAACTAATTGAATTATCTCAGCAAACCACTAACGAAGATATTAATATCCCACATTTAGTGTTGAAGAAGTTTAAGTTCAAAGAATGTAAACGCATATATTTCTAGCTCATTGCAGAAAGGAGGCATTGATGAAAGAGGCAGAATTCCTCTTGAAGGGGACACAGGGTGAGAGAAAGGCAGAGAAGATGTGGGTGGTAGATCCATACTTATGAAATGCTTCCTTATGCTTCCCATAAATCCATCCTTATGAAATAATACTGTAATGAAGAGATTGTGGCCACGCCCATGAGTTACATAGACCCTGAGTTAATATTGACGGTAATTAATCTCCTCCTTCTTTGTCAGATATGACAAAGGAAAAGGGGACAGTAGGGTTTGCAATGTTTTCCTTTCTTCAATTTCTGCTGCTGCCAAGTCACTTCAGTCGTGTCCGACTGTGTGCAACCCAGAGACAGCAGCCCACCAGGCGACACCACCACTGTCTCCATGAACCTCCTGCCAACTGCAGCGTATGCACGGGTGCTCAGTTGCCCAGTCATGGCTGACTCTTTGCAACCCCGTGGACTGTAGCCCGCCAGGCTCCTCTGTCCATGGGATTCTCCAGGCAAGAATACTGGAGTGGGTTGCCATTTCCTACTCCAGGGTATCTTCCTGACCCAGGGATCGAACCCAAGGCTCTTTTGTATCCTGCATTGGCAGGTGGATTATTTACCACTGCGCCACCTGGGAAGCCCACTTGTAGTGCATAGGACATTATAGAAACCTAGGAGGAAATGGCCTAATACCAATATGTAATGCTAAAAAGGAGGAAAACAGCACTTTGATCCAAGCAGTTTGTGTCCCAGATGTGGGTTTTGGTTATTCTGATTTCAGCTTCTAGAACAAAGGGTGCTACAACCAACTGGGCTAATAACTCATTTCAGGAGTAGAGAGGAGACCCTTGAAGCGCACTGCATCTGATTTGTAAGCAGGCCTTTGCTGACACATTACTTAAATAATTTAGGGAAAGTATAGGGCTCTCAAATTCACCCGTGACTCCGGCCTCAAGGTACACAAATCTCTTTTCAGTGTATTAAATGTAATGCTCTAAGGCTTCAGGAAGATTTCTCTGGCAAATAATTTAACTTCTGTATGTCTCAGTTTCCTCCACAATAAAACAAGAAAGAGAGGCTGGTCTCCAGGGCACATGCCAGCTTCGGCTTTCTGGACACCTATGATTCCCTGTGCATGGAGTGTTGTCTGAGTACAGAGTATTGGATTCACTCTTGAATATTTTGTGGAGGCATTGATGGAGGAAAGACTTAAACACAAATTTTCATCACCACCATTGTCATCCCAGTCATCTGCACAGAGTATGCTAAGAATTATTTCTATTCCTGATTCTTAACTGCAAAATCCTTAAAACAGGTATTATTACCTGCAATATAATGCTGAAGAAATTGCATTCGCTCGAGTTATCCTATATTAGTGATTAATTTAGGGTTGCTGCAGAAGGGCTGTAGGATGTTTTCAAAGTTGATTTGTCAAAACAGATTTCTGTTTGTTTGCTTTGCTTTGTTTATTTTGCTTAATTCTTTTTCTTTATTTAAGATTACTTCCTCAGGCTAGCCTCACAAGAGAATAATTGTATTTTCAAAGGTACAAAGGTCAACTCCTCTTCAAGGCAGCAGAAATCTCACTCTATCAGATAGCTCTTGAATTTAACCTACCACAAACCGAATGGACCGCCTCTTCCTTGATGTCCTTTCTGGACGCTGAACATATTTCTGTCACAGCACCTGTAATACTTTATCGAATTTAATCACACATGCCCATCTCTCCTTATCAGATTCTACCTGTGAGTCACTAAGCCGATTACTTTTAGCCTCATTGGAAGAGAATTTTTTTATCTTTACTGTTCCATCAGTTCAGTAGTACCTAAGACATAATAAGCACATAAAAAATATTAACTGACTGAATGAAATGTTAATAAATTAGTTTTCACAGTATTGTGTAAACTTAAAATACAAGCAAAAAATGTCTGCGTTTTATCTTTTCTCTAGTTGCGTCAGCATGGTGGGCGGGCAGGGAAAATGCCCTCTAGGCACTCCTTCCCTTCCTGAACCCCACTCTCTCTATAAAATTTTCTTGTAATTACTCTCCCTTCTTGTTCAGAACCCTGGAAATTCTCTCTGATCTTCTTAACTTTAAACCAGATGACGTCCAGAGTTTCTGCTCCATCCCTGTCCTGTGTCCACCCTCTTTACCTGTCACCTCACTATTGACAGCTAGCTGGATGGTTAATCGTTGCTCTACAGTTTTTTCACGTATTTGTTTTTTAGAGTCTGCATTTTTAAAGACTTTTGGTAATGTAGACCATTTTAAAGTCTTTATTGAATTTGTTACCGTATTGCCTCTGTTTTAGTTTTTTGGCCAATCTTAGCTCCCTGACCAGGGATTGAACCCTCACCCACTGCAACAGAGGGCCAAGTCTTAACCACTGGACTTCAAAGGATGATCCTGCTCTACAGTTTCCAGTTTGTCTTGTCTTGTCTTGCCTATGACAAGAGCATAAACATTGAAGATGGAGATGGTTAACACAATTCTTTGATTTATACTGTTAATTCTTGATTGATCAACATTAACAGTAGATCAGTTATTGGCTCTCTGCTGAAGCAAGCCTACAAGGTACCTCCTGTCCCTCCTTTTTGCTACATGCTTGTGATCGTTAATTTCACATGCCAACTTGAGTGGGCCAAGTTTAATCAGATATCTGATTAAACATTATTTCTGGGTTTGTCTTGGAGAGTGTTTCTGGAAGATATTAGCATTTGAGATGGTGGCTTCAGTTAAGCGGATGGTCCTCCACATGTGGGTGGCCTTCAGCCGATTTGTTGAGGGCCTAAACCGTACTTTTGCCTGGAAAATCCCATGGACGGAAAACCTGGTGGGCTGCAGCCCATGGAGTCGTGAAGAATCGGACACGACTGAGCGACTTCACTTTCACTTTTCACTTTCATGCATTGGAGAAGGAAGTGGCGAATCACTCCAGTGTTCTTGCCTGGAGAATCCCAGGGACGACAGAGTCTGGTGGGCTGCCGTCTGTGGGGTCGCACAGAGTCGGACACGACTGAAGCGACTTAGCAGCAGCAGCAACAAACAGAACAAAACCGCAGAGGAAGGTTGGATTGCCCCTCCCCCAACCTGAAGGCTTGAGTTGAGGCGTTGATTCTCTCCTGCTGTCAGGGT
This sequence comes from Redunca redunca, assembly GCA_006410935.1. Lineage (NCBI taxonomy): Eukaryota > Metazoa > Chordata > Mammalia > Artiodactyla > Bovidae > Redunca > Redunca redunca. The sequence continues at coordinate 22,189 of SJYQ01032338.1, forward strand.
TCCTGGTTCTCAGGCCTTCAGACTACATCGCCAGGTTTCCTGGGTCTCCCACTTGCAGACAGCAGCTCATGGGATGTCTCAGTCTCCATAACCACATGAGCCAGTACCTCACAATAAATCTCTCTCTAAGATATATATACCCTGTTCATTCTGTTTCTCTGGGGAACCCTAGTACAGTACTTATTTCTATTTCCTCTATTGGATACATCTAAATTTATTTTTCCATCAGTACCCTTTTTTAGTTTATACCCTCAATCTGTTGAAGAGCACATCTTCAAGTAAATTCCTAAGAAGGGTGCATAGGACGTAGATGTTCAATATACTGATATATATGAATATGTTTTATTATTGGAATGACCATTTGGTTGAACAATCTGCTCTCGATTGAAAATAATTTCCCTCATACGTTAAAGATACTCTTTTAGCATCACTTTTATTGTTTAAAAAGTTTGATGTCAGTCTGGATCTATCCATTTGTATGTGACCACTCTCCTACCCTTGTTGTCTTGCCCCCCCTGGCTGGAAACTTCATGATCTCACATCCAGAATTTCACACAGGTATGTCTAGGTATGTAATCATTCACTAACCTTTCTTGGCATCTAATAGACTCTTTTTAAGTAGGAAATTTATGATTCTCTAGGGTCTCAAATGTCACCATCTGACCACCCAACTCTTTCTGTCAATAGCACATATCAATCTCCAAAATATGGGATAATTCCCTTACCTTTTTTTCCCTCTACTATCACTAAAATGTAAGCAACAAGGAATTTTGGTCTTTTTTTTTTTAATCACTGTTGGATCAAGAATTGTGCCCAGCATCTCATGGGTATTTAATAAATACTTGTTAAATAAATCTTTGTTTCATATTTATGAAAGAAGCAATGAAAGTTGCATCTGCTTACGTAGGCCTTGTCAACAGGCAGACTTCGCTTTAGACTGAGTGCATGGCAGCTGTCCACCAGGAGAGCCAGCCATTGCCTTGGGAACTCTCAGGGAATAGATTGGAGAGGAATTTATACTGGGGTGTAAATACCCAAGTTCTTTCCAGAGACTTAATTCTGAAAAGTAATAGTGATATAAAATTTTATTTGGAGTATTAAATAGATATCTTTAATAAGGATGGAGGCTGCAGAGAGAGAAAGAGAATAGAAATCAGAAGTAATTCCACTTAATAGATGGTAGGATTATTGACGATCATTTTTACCTCTGTATTTCCAAAAATCTTTCAGTTTTTTCTATGTGTTAGAGAAATCAACACAATATGTTTACAAGGTGCTCTAGTGAGGATTATGTGATTTCTGTATGATGTGAACTGTTCGTGTGAGTATCTATTCAGTACTTCCTTTTCATCCCAAGTTACCACCTGATTCTTCTCTTCAGTTTTCCCCATGTCCTTTTAACTCTTTAACCATTTGGAAATATCACTTTAATTTAGGGACAGGTTTATTTAGAAATCTTCTATCTGATAGAGTTGTTAGCATTTCTGCTACCTAGGCAACAAAGCATGGTTCTGTCACTAACATCTTTTCATTTTTACCAAAGTGAAATCTTAAACTTTTCTAACAAACTTGCAGAAATCAAAGCCAAACTTAAATGTATTCCTCTCTCTCTTAAAGAAAAAAATGGGGAGTAGAGATAAGTGTAAAGAACTGCATATATGACTGTTTCTTGGAGAAAGCAGAATGAGTTTAGAAAGAGAGAGAAGGGTATATCTTTCAAAACAGGGGAAAAAAACTTGTGGAAATATCAGAAAATCCACTTCTAATTTCCAAAGTGTGATTAATGTCTTAAAAAGCATATGGAATGACTACATATTTTGTACCTTAAATACATAGACCCACATACACTATTCATATATTATGGAAGTGATGCATTTTATTATAGAAAAAAGGAAGTATTAAAAATGCAAGTAAAGATTCCAGTTGAAATACCCTACACTAAATTCTAGAGCTAAGTTCTCGAGGATGCACTTTTGAATTCTATACTTTTATTTTAAAATTATGTTGTGAACATTTGCATGTCATTAAGTTCTTCAAAAATCAGAATTTTTCAGAACCTTCAAGGTACAATAATCCACCACTCCAGTACAATTTTTCATTTAACTTAGTTACAGTTTTTTATATCATAAATAGAAAGTAAAGAACATCCTTGTGCAAAAAATGTTGTCCACATCTCTTTCTAATTTCTAATGACAGAATTCTAGAAGAAGAATCCTTGGGCTAAATAACCAGGGGTTTTTAGGCTTCTGAAATATATAGCCAAATACCTCCCAGGAAGTGGTAATACTAAACATTCCTTCCAGGTTACTTGACAGGATCCATCACCTGACCATCTCTCACCCTGAGCTGGCAATTAAATAAGTTTAAAATGATGTTTAATAAGATAGATAACTAATAAAGACCTACTGTATAGCACAAGGAGCTTCACCCTGCAATTACCTATATGGGAAAAGAATCTAGAATAAAAATGGATACATTTATAACTGATTCACTTTGCTGTAGACCTGTAACTAATACATTATAAATCAACTATACTCCAATAAAATTTTCTAATAAAATAAAATGATATTTAGATTTGTGAGATTATCAGGAAAGCTGAACTTTCCCCCATTTTTGTTGAACATCTATAATTCCTCTTTCCTGTGTCTTTTAATCCAGTTTTTTTTCTATAGACATGTTTCTATCTTGCAGATTTATAAAAACTCTTAGAAAAAAATGTTACCTCTTTGCCTATCATCAGTGGTAGACATTCTTCCAGCATTGTCATTTCAATGTGTCCATGGTATTTTCTTTTTTGTTTAAGAAATGATAGTTTTATTATACAGTGTTTAAGACTTTATGTCACCAATTCTATTGCTCTTGCTGAAAGGTTTCTTCATCTGTGAGTCATTTATTTGCTTCTAATATTTGTGTTGTTTGATATACTATATACATTGTTTTATACAGACATCTCTAGAATTGATTACTATGTGTGACATATGGGATAAGGTAAAGACCTAGTCTAATGTCTTCCATATGTCATTTATTGAGTAATCTGTCCCTTACTTTGTTCTGATGTCACCTTGTATAGCATCTCAAGCCGTTGTGCATCATAGGGTACTTTCTTTTTGAGGGCTAGTCTCTCTTATTGATCCAAGCACCACTACTGTAGCTCAGCAATATATCTTCTACCTGGTAGAACAAGTTCAACCTTCCTCATTAGCTTTCCTTTCCAACTTTTGTTTTGCTATTCTTATGTGATGCTGAAGCTGAAGTTTCAATACATTGGCCACCTGATGTGAAAAACTGACCCATTAGAAAGATTGGGAAATCTTTCCCTGCTAGAAAAGATTGAAGGCAGGAAGAGAAGGGGATGACAGAAGATGAGACGGTTGGATGGCATCACCAATTCAATAGACATGAGTTTGAGCAAACTCTGGGAGATGGTGAAGGACAGGGAAGCCTGGCATGCTGTGGTCCTTGGGGAGGCAGAGTTGGTCATGACTGAGCTACTAAACAACACCAGCAACAAATTCTTACATACCTATTCCTCCAGAAAAACTACTGAAGAAAAAATCCCATTGAGAATGTGTTGGGTTACATTAAACCTAAAAATTAATGTGGATAAAACTGATATATTTATAATAGTCCACACAGACACACTGCATGGCTTCCTATTTATTTAAGCCTTATTTTATGCTTCTTGGTATAATTCTATGGCATTTTTCACAAAGGTCTGACATATTTTTTATTAAGCTTGTATTTCTAGGTGTTTTATATTCCTGTTACTATTGTGAAAGAGTTTTCGTTCCTCATTATACTTTCTGATTGTGCCTGGTGTGTTTGAAATCCATTGACACATATTTATTCATCTTGCCGAAGTCGCTTATAATTATTTTTTAGCTGGTTCTCTAGGGTTTTCTAGATATATGATGATATCAGCTGCAAACAATGATAACTTTTCCTTTTTCTGGTAAGCACATTTCTTATTTCTGTTCTCTGCTACAACCAAAACTTATAAAATAATAATTAACTGTAGGGAGGAGAGCAGACGTTCTTGGTTTGTTTCCGATGTTAATGGAAATGTCTCCGTTTGTATTTTCCTAATAAATTAAATGAGTTGTCAATATGAAAATGTTCCTTAATGTGTTAAGGAATTATTCTTATATAGATAACAAAAAGATTTTTCTCATTAGAAATGATTGTAGGGCAGCTGGTCATACGGTGAAGGTGGGGTAAAGGGGGCCGCTCTAGCCTGTGGCCTCTGCCTATGGCTGGGCTGGTACCGTCCAGTGGCCCAGGACAGACCTGAAATGTATGGTGCTGCAGAAACCAGCTCCAGGATCCAGATAACCTGCCACCCGAGTAGCTCCCGACCTCCAGAGACCCGCAAGAGTCTCCTGTGGCCTGAGAATGGCTACCCCTCCATATGAGCCAATGGCTGAATTAGTGTCAGGGCCGATGGGACGGTGTACAAGGCCCGTGATCCCCACAGTGGCCATTTTGTGGCCCTCAAGAGTATAAGAGTCCCCTGTGGAGGTGTGCGGGCGGAGGCCTGCCCATCAGCACAGCTGGTAAGGTGGACTTACTGCCGTGTCTGGAGGCTCTTGAGCGTCCTAGCGTTGTCCGGCTGATGGACGTCCGTGCCACCGCCTAAAATGACCGGGAGGCCAGCGTGACCCTGGTGTGTGAGCATGTGAGCCAAGACCTAAGGACATATCTGGACAAGGCACCCCACCAGGCTTGCCAGTGGAGACCATCAGGAATCTGATGCCCTGGTTTCTAAGAGGCCTGGATTTCCTTCCTGCCAGCGGCATTGTTCACCAAGACCTGAAGCCAGAGAACATTCGGGTGACAAGTGGTGGGACAGTCAGGCTGGCTGACTTTGGCCTGGCCAGAATCTACAGCTACCAGGCAGCACTACACCTGTGGCTGTTAACACTCTGGTGCCGTGAACCCCAAAAGTCCTTCTCAAATCTACCTGTGCAGCGCCTGTGGATGTGTGGGGGGTTGGCTGTATCTTCACAGAGACACTCTAAATCTGACCAGATAGGCAGAATCTTTGACCTGATTGAATGGCCCCCAAAGGATGACTGGCCTCAAAACGTGTCTCTATCCCTGGGCGCCTTTCCGCCCTACCCCCTCAGGGTCCCCTCCCAGTTGTGCCTGAGACAGAGGAGTCTGGAGCACCGCTGCTGCTGGAAACGCTGACTTTGAACCCCGATGAGGGACTCTGCGTCCCGAGCCTCGCAGCACTCTTATCTACGCAAGGCAGAAGGTGACCCCGAGTGAACCACAAAAGGGCTGCAAGAGAACCAACAGGACAGACACCGACATTCCCCGTCCTTTGAACGCTGGAGTGAAGAGAGCCCCGCTGGGAAGGTGGCCTCTGTCTTCATCTCTGAGGCTGTGGAGACTCCTCCAAACTTCTACAGACTATTTTGCTGCCTTAATGACATTCCTTCCCCTCCCGCCCCTCCTTTTGAGGCTTATCCTTCTCCTGGCCCGCTGTGTCCTTACACAAAGGGGTACGTCCCTTGTTCTCCTCTTCCCTATACCTTGATACTGGGATCCTTTTACATACAGGAAAAGCAACAAAAAATGATATGATTGCAATATTTTATCAACGCCTTTCAAACACTAATGATCTTATGAATTTTTTTTTTTAATTTGACCTCTCAATATAAGAATTTTCTAATATTAAGCCAAACTGGGGCTTCTCTGGTGGCTCAGTGGTAAAGAATCCACCTGCCAATGCAGGAGACACGAGTTCGATCCCTGATCCGGGAAGTTCCCACGTGCCCCGGGGCAACTAGCCCTTGCCGCCAACTGTTGGGCCTCTGCTCTAGAGCCTGGGAGCCGCAGTACTGAAGCCCGTGCACTCTGGAGCATGTGCTCTTCAACAAGAGAAGCCACCGCAATGAGAAGACTGCACCCTGAAACTAGAGAGTAGCCTGTGCTCGCTGCAGCTGGAGGAAAGAACTCGCAGCAACAGAGACCCAGCATGGCCATAAATAAATAAGATTGTTTTTTAAGAAAACAAAAAACTGATAGCTTCTACTTGGTTGTGGTAGATTATGCTTTCCAATTAGTTTTTTGAGTCCCATTGGCTATTACATTATTTAGAGTTTTGAAATATATGGGTCCTTTTCTTCTTATCCTGGAGAAGGCAATGGCACCCCACTCCAGTACTCCTGCCTGGAAAATCCCATGGATGGAGGAGCCTGGTGGGCTGCAGTCCACGGGGTCACTTAAGAGTTGGGCATGACTGAGCGACTTCACTTTCACTTTTCACTTTCATGCATTGGAGAAGGCAATGGCACCCCACTCCAGTACTCTTGCCTGGAGAATCCCAGGGACGGGGGAGCCTGGTGGGCTGCCGTCTATGGGGTCGCACAGAGTTGGACACGACTGAAGTGACTTAGCAGTTTCTTCTTATCCTATCTTTGTTAGGTTTTATTAATATAATAATAGCATTTTGTACACTCATACCATGTTTCAAATGCTACATTTTCTCCTGTATTTTCTTGCAATGTTTACAAATGAAATATAGCCTTACATATATTTTGCAGATAAGGAACTGAGGCTAAGATTACACAGCTTGAGAGAAGAGCCTGTCTCTCTAGGCTCTGCTACATAATTTTGAAGAGTTAAAAATGAGTTAAGTAGCTTTCCATGTTCTGGAATAGATTATATAGAATAGAAAAAATCTGTTTCTTGAAAGAATGAAAAGACTGATTCATGTATGCACAGGAGACAAAATGACGCAGTGAAAGTACATGGGGTTTAAAGCCAGAAAGTGCTGGTTTGAATTCCAGCTCTGTCCATTACTTAGTAACCCTGAATAAGTAGAAATGATGGTCATTGTAAAAACATCCTGTCCTGAAGACTTTCATGACAATATTTTCCAGTTGTGCCTGGGTCTTTTTCTGATTTTTTTTTCCATAACACATTGTTGCCCCAGGAAATCATGTATTTCTTCTAGATAATGAAATATATTATTTCATAGTCATATGTACTACTCTCATATTTTAGAAGGCCAAAGCCTTATCTATTAGGCCACTGAGGCTGATACTCTCTTATATTCTAAAATCTCCATATACAGATATTTTATATCTTTTGTTATATTTCCTGTTAGTCTTTGGTATTTAATTGTGTACTCACTTTTGTCCCAGCTAGATTTTCTAAATATTTGTTTGTTGGTTTTTGAAAATAAGCTTTTAATTTTAATTTTAGAGTAGTGTGCATGTATGCATGCTAAGTCACTTCAGTCATGTCTGACTCTGCGACCTTATGAACTGTAGCCCACCAGGCTCCTCTGCGCATGGGATTCTCCAGGCAAGAATACTGGAGCAGGTTGCCGTGCCCTCCTCCAGAGGATCTTCCCAACCCGGAGATCGAACCTGCTTCTCTTATGTTCCCTGCATTGGCAGGCAGGTTCTTGACCACTACTGCCACGTGGGAAACCCTTAGAGTAACAGAGTAAGCTGAATAATAGCCCCGCAAAATGTCAATGTCGTAACCTCCAGAACGTTGTATGGTCATAGGTACTTTGCAAGTGCAATTAAATTAAGGGTTTTTATGATGGGGAGATTATTCTGGATTATCCCAGTGGGCCCTGTATGATCACAGGGTTCTTATAAGAGGGGTCCAAGAAAGTCAGACAGAGAAGAAGGTGATATGACAACATAAGAAGAGATTGGAGTGATGTGGCCCCAAGTCAATGAATGCCAGCAGTCTATACAAGCTGGAAAAGACAAGGAATGGAGTTGCCTCTCGAGCCTCCAGAAGGAACCAGCCCTGCCAGCTCCTTGATTTTCACCCCTCTAAGATTCCCTAGTGTCTCAGTGATAAAGAATTCACCTGCCAATGCAGGAGACATACGTTTGATCCCTAGGCCGGGAAGATCCTCTGAAGAAGGAAAGTGGAGAATGCCATGGACCGAGGAACCTGGCGGGCTACAGTCCATGGGGTCACAAAGAGTCAGACACAACCGAGAAACTAACCAATAAGACTCACTTTAGACTTCTGACCTCCAAAACTTTTAAAGTTTGCATTATTTTAAGCCAATAGGTCTGTGATGATTTGTTACAGCAGCAAAAGGACACAAACATAGTTTTAGACTGACAGGAAAGTGACAAAGATACTATAGAATTTCCATATGCCCCATCCAGTTTCCTCCGTTGTTACTATCTGACATTAGGATGGTACGTTTGTCACAATTAATGAGCATATAAGACATCTTATTATTAACTAAAGTCCATGCTTTCTTTTTTCAGTTTTCCTTAATTTTTACTGTGTGCTCTCTCTCTGTTCCAGAAGGGCATCCAGCTTCCCATATTACGTTTAGTTGTCCTGTTCCTTTGGCTCCTCTTGGCTGTGATGGTTTCTCAGGCCATGTTTTGGATGACCTTGACAGTCTGAAGAATACAGCTCAGATAGTATTTTACGTGGCCCTCAGTTGGGATTTTTCTCACGACTAGGCTGAGATGATGAGTTTGAGTGACGAGGACCACAGAGATAAAATGTCACTCTCATCACATCATTCACGGTCATATGTTGTCAACATGACATCATTGTTACTGTTGAGTTAGATCACCTGGCTTGGGTAGTGTTTGTCAGTTTCTGTGCCATAAAATTACTCTTTTCCCTTCCTTTGTCTCAATTCAGTTCAGTTCAGTTCAGTTCAGTCGTTCAGTCCTGTCTGACTGTTTGCGACCCGGTGGACTGCAGGACGCTAGGCTTCCCTGTCCATCACCAACTCCCAGAGCTTGCTCTCACTCAGGCCCATCGAGCTGGTGATGCCTAGTGTTTTTCAAATAAGGAACTTTTAAAATTTGTCAGTTCCACTATTTTTTTTGTTTTATAAGTAATTAATGTCTCCTGGTGGCTCAGACGGTAAAGCGTTTGCCTGCAATGCGGGAGACCCAGGTTCGATCCCTGGGTAGGGAGGATCCCCTGGAGAAGGCAATGACAATCCACTCCAGCACTCTTGTCTGGAAAATCCCATGGACAGAGGAGCCTGATAGGCTACAGTCCATGGGGTTGCAAAGAGTCGGACACGACTGAGCGACTTCACTTTCACTTTTGTGGTAATACTTCTGTCCTGCTTATGGTTCCTTTTATATTCTTTTTCTAATTTCTTAAGTCTTAGGTTGACTTATTTGTATCCTTTTTTTAAAAAATACATAAATCATTTAAGGATACATGATCTCCAGTTGGCAAGGAGTTGTTTGTATATTTAAATATTTTTATATTGATTTCTGTGTTCATAGCATAGTGGTAAAAGAATATAAGTTTTGCCTTTTTGAATTTTGTCCATTTTTAGTTTGTTCTCTTATATGATCACTTTCTGTGCTTTCTGAATTTTCATAAAGACTTTGAAAGGAATTCTATTTTCTGTTTGCAAGGTATAAACTAAACTCTAAATTTTGCAGTGGGTAGGAACATATTTGTTTTGATTACCTCTGAATACACAGCTTCTCAAACAGGGCCTAATACATGGTAGGAGTTCACTAACTAATCTTTAGTAAACAACTACAAAAATTTCATGCTCTCAGTTGGGACCATTAAAAATGTCTCCAGACATGGCCAAGTGTCCCCTTGTGAACAAAATCACCAAGTGAACCACTTTAAGATGATAAAGTTATCTACATAGAACATCTGAGAGAATCTGCTCAAAAAGTATCAAAATTAATATTTGGATTCAGCAAAGTTAGTTGATAGATTTAAAAAGTCAATATTAAAATAAATTACATTCCTATAGTATAGCAGTAATAAACCTTTAGAGAATATAAAGTCAGTATCATCAATGATAGCAATACAAATTAAAAGACTAAATTTAATAAAAGGTGTGCAAGAGCTTTAGGAAGGATATTATAAAATATAATGAAAGATATTAAAGACATAAGAACAGAGAAATTTATAAGATTCACTTTTTTTTCCTTCCCAATGTGAAAGTGAAAGTGAAGTCACTCAGTTGTGTCCGACTCTTTGTGACCCCATGGACTGTGGCCTACCAGGCTCCTCCACCCATGGAATTTTCCAGGCAAGAGTACTGGAGTGGGTTGCCATGTCCTTCTCCAGGGAATCTTCCCAACCCAGGGATCGAACCCAGGTCTCCCTCATTGTAGGCAGATGCTTTACCATCTGAGCCACCAGGGAAGTCTTTGTACCTATACATACATGCATATATGTTATATATAATGGAATATTATTCAGCCATGAAAAGGAATGAAATAGTGCCATTTGCAGAGATGTGGCTAGACCTAGAGATGTCATACAGAATGAAGTAAGTCAGAAAGAGAAAAACAAATATAATGTATCAACACTCATATGTAGAATCTAGAAAAATGGTACAGATGAACTTGTTTGCAAAGCAGAAATAGAGACACAGATGTAGAGAACAAACAACAAACATATGGATACCATGGGGAGTAGGGGGAGTGAATAGGGAGATTGGGATTGACATATATACACTGCTGCTGCTGCTGCTGCTAAGTCGCTTCAGTCGTGTCCAACTCTGTGCGACCCCATTGATGGAAGCCCACCAGGCTCCCCCATCCCTGGGATTCTCCAGGCAAGAACACCAGAGTGGGTTGCCATTTCCTTCTCCAATGTATGAGAGTGAAAAGTGAAAGTGAAGTCGCTCAGTCGTGTCCGACTCTTTGCGACCCCATGGACTGCAGCCCACCAGGCTCCTCCGTCCATGGGATTTTCCAGGCAGAGGTACTGGAGTGGGGTGCCATTACTATGTATAACACAGATAACTAATGAGAATCTGCTATAAAGTGCAGGGAACTCCACTCAATGCTCTGTGGTGACCTAAGTGGGAAGGGGATCTTGAAAAGAAAAGATATACATGTACATATAACTGATTCACTCTGCCGCACAGCAGAAACTAACACAACATCGTAAAGCAACTGTACTCCGTAAAAATTAATTTAAAATAAAAAAA
>SJYQ01032338.1:33639-44241 GCA_006410935.1 Redunca redunca
AAAAAACATGTACTTACTCAAGAGAGCTGTTCTTGATCAAAGTAGTATCTTTGGGCAAGAAACATATGACAGACTGAGGTAGGAAAGGCATATTCCTTTCATTGCTGTTCAGTCGCTAAGTTGTGCCTGGCTCTTTGCGATCCCATAGACTGCAACACAACCAGGCTTCCTTGTTCTTCACTATCTCCTGGAGTTTGCTCAAATTCATGTCCATTGAGTCAGTGATGCTATCTAACTATTCTTAGTTTGTTCGGTTAGACCAAGTAAATCTGGTTGTCCAAGGTGTGAAACATGTCACATGGGTAGGGTTGGGTTGCTTTAGCAGGCTTTGGCTATCGCTAGTTTTAAAACTGGAGCCTATCATACAGAGTGAAGTAAGTCAGAAAGAAAAACACCAATACAGTATACTAACACATATATATGGAATTTAGAAAGATGGTAGCAATGACCCTACATGCGAGACAGCAAAAGAGACACAGATGTAAAGAACAGACTTTTGGACTCTGTGGGAGAATGCAAGGGTGAAATGATTTGAGAGAACAGCATTGAAACATGTATATTACCATATGTGAAATAGGTCGACAGTCCAAGTTCCATGCATGAGACAGGGTGCTCAGGGTTGGTGCACTGGGATGACCCTGAGGGATGGGATGCAGAGGGAGGTGGGAGGGGGGTTCAGGATGGGGAACACATGTACACCCATGGCTGATTCATGTCAATGTATGGCTAAAACCACTACAATATTGTAAAGTAATTAGCCTCCAATTAAAATTAATTAATTTTTTTAAAAAAAGAATTGAGCAAAGGAAACACAATATAGGTCTTCTACAAATTTCCAAAAGGGCTTCCAGCATCCCGAATCATCTAGTTCTTTGCCATTGCTCAGGAGTCTTAGGGAACCCTGATTCTCCTTTCATGGTGCCCTTGTGAATATTGGTCTTATTGATTTAAAACCATCCCTGGTCAGGGAACTAAGGTCTTCCATGCCATGCAGCACAGTCCCCCTACCAAAAAGACTTTTTTTTTTTTTTTAAGAAAGCAGTGCTCTAGATGGAGAAACTGACATTTTTTGAAGCTGCACAAATGTACAGTAGATAACATGTTTATCCTTTTACCAAACTAAACTTAGCTTAGACAACTAAAGCTTGGGAGGTTTAGAAATTCTACTTGACAAGGCCCTTTCTGACTGCTTCTCCACGTGAGACTTTCGTTTACAATGGTTTCCCTGGTGTGGCAGGCTAAATAATAGCCTTCTAAAAACATCCACATCCCAACCCCCAGAACCTGAGAACACCTTAACTTACATGGCAAAAGGGTTTGCAGCTGGGATTAAGTTTAGCATTTGGGGATGGGAAAATGATCTTGGATGACCCATGTGAGTCCAGTGTTAATCACAGCGTCCTTATAAGAGAGAAGCAGGAGGATCAGAGTCAGAGGGAGGAGATGTAAAAATGGAGAGGGTCAGAGAAGAGAGGAAATGCTACCCCGCTAGCTTTGAATACGGAGAAGAGTCTAGGAATGCTGACAATCTCTAGAAGCTGAAGGAGAGAAGTAAAGACAAGAAAGCAGATTCTCCCTGGAGCCTCCAGAATGGAACGCAGCCTTATCAACATCTTGATTTTAGCAAGGTAGGACCCATTTTGTACTTTGACCTCCAGAGAACAATTTTCTGTTGGGTGAAGCCTTTAAGTCTGTAGTAGTTTGTTACAGCAGCAAGGAAATTAATATACCTGGTAAGGCTCTAACTGTCCCCAAACTTTTCTCTAATCCTTATGTCTATTATTAACGATATTACCTTGTGGTTTTGTTTTAATACTGTTGATCTATCACAGTGCTACCTATACATCATTTTTAGTTCTACTGAGAGCTCCGTAAATTTTTAGTTTTATCAAAAGGCAAATGGACAAGTGTGGATGAGAATGTGGAGACTTTGGAACACTTGCACACTGCTGGTTGGAATATAAAATGGTGTAACCACTGTGGAAAACATTTTGATGGGTTTGCATTGTTGAAAAATGGGTTGCCCATGATCCAGGAATTGTACTCCTGGGTACACACCCCAAACAACTGAAAACAGGTAGTCAACAAAAACTTCACACAGATGTTTATAGCAGGGCTATTCACAACAGCTAAAAGGTAGAAACAAGTCAAATGCTCATCAACTGATGAGTGGAAAAACAAAATGTGGTCTATTCACCAATGGAATATTATTCAGTCACAGGAAGAAGTGAAGTACCAGGGCTTGCCACAGGGTGGGTGGACCTTAAAAACGTGCAACGTGAAAGAAGACACTTTCCAAAGGCCATATATTATTCGATTCCCTTTATAGGAAATATCCAGAATCAGCAAATTCATGAAGACAGAAAGCAGATCGATGGTTGCCAGGCAATGGAAGGAGAGGAGATGGGGTGACTTTTTAATAGGCAGAAGATTTCCTGTGGATCAAAGAAAATATTCAGAGACTGAAATAGTGGTGAGGGTTACACAACCTTGTGAACAAACTGAGTGTCTTTAATGGTAAGTTTTATGCTACATATATTTTACTACAATATTTTTTTTCCACAAAGAGACAAAGGGAACTAAATAAAATTTAAATCAAAGTGGAATAAGCTTCCGGATCCATGCCCCACTGATTTCTAACTTTTAGTTCCTCAGTCCAGAGCCTTCCAGTTAAAACTATTTGGTTTGGGGGTAACTAATTATTTGGATATTTGCTACACATTTCCAAATAACACGCTTATTGTGTACTGCACCTATTGATTTATACATTTTGATATTATCTATTGACTTCCAACTATAGTGGATGAGTATTTAGCTCTGTTTTCAGTAATTGTATATTTAACATCCAAGAGCTCTTTCTTATTCTCTGATTTTGTGTTTTTTACAGTACACTGTTCTTCCTAATCAAGGCAATATCTTTCTTCTCTCTCTGAGAATGTATACTATAACTATTTTACATTCTATTCTGCCCCCTGCTTTGCCATTTTCATTCAAGTTCTTTCTTCCTATTTATTTGTGTTCTTCTCTGTCCTTTATATTGAAGACTTTCTTCAAATGTCTGTGATCCTGAACTGACTAATCACGTTTAGGAGTGAGGCGCTAAAAAGTCGGCTGGCAGTTGATATCATTGCAGAGTAGAAGGCCACATGAAACTTTTATTAGGGAAACTCATCTGTTAAAGTCTTTTCTCTGGGAACAGTTGGTTTCTGCTGGGAAAAATTCTTTCAGTTCCAGCCTGGTTTCTATCCCTGTATGTGGAAGGAGTGGGGTAATGTATCTACTTGCTGAGCCTCCAGTGTTCCACCATGAATTATTTCCTTTGCCCTCCACTGTGCACCTTTTTTGGTTCAGTTTCTCCAAATAATGAACTGCTGGCCTCCTATAGTCATCTGGCTGCTCCCAGGCCAGAGCAGGGCCAGGAGTTTAACAGGCTTTCCCCCAGTCCCTAACTCCAGCCTAGGGCTCTGTCCCCACCTTCCCCAGCCCCTGGTGCCTCTCAGCCTTCCCCTTCCCGGGGGTCTGCCAGGCAACGGAGTGTCTTTCTCAGTGACATTTCCCCTGCTAGAACTTGGTCACCACTTCACTGTTCCCTTTATCCTCTGCTTCAGCAATTTGCTGGCTTTTTTTGGGGTGTGGGGGTCACATTTTTATTCTTTTACTTTAGTGGAGTTTCTCTAGCGAGGTAAGATAACTTTATACATTTAATTCACCATTTTAGCTGGAAATCAGATATGTTTGCCTCAGGTGGGATATATAGCACTTTTATTTATCCTGTCTTATGCATTCCTCACAAAAATCCTGTAAAGGTGGGTCATGTGATTGTCGGTAATTCTGTAGCTAAGCAAATAGAAATTCAGAAAGGAAATTAACTTGCCCTATACCACCTAGCTGTGTACAAACCAGGATTTGAATGCAAGCCTTTTAACTCTGCAAGTCTTTAACTCTTTAACTCAAGCCTTAGTAATAATAAAACAAAGAAAGGCTAATTTTCTATGTGTGGTAGGCAGAATAATGGCCTTCAAAGATGCTCATGTCCTAATCCCTGGAAGGTGTGAATATGTCATGACACATGGAGAAAAACTAAGATTGCAGATGGAATTAAGTCTGATAATCATATAATCATCTAGGAAGATTATTTCAGGTTATTTGGGTGGGCCCAATGTAATCACAGGATTCCTTAAAAGTGGAAGAGGAGGATACAAAAGGGGAGAGTGTCAAATACAGACCTGATAGCAAAAGAAAGTCACAGAGAGATCATTGTTTTTGGCTTTAAAGACAGAGGAAGGGGGCCCACAAGCCAAGAAATATGAATGTCCTTTAAAAGCTAGAAAAATTCCCTCTACCCAGAGTCTCCGGAAAAGAACACAGCTTCAACAGCAATTTAGTTTTAACCCAGTGAGACCTGTGTCAAATATTTGTCCTACAAAACCGTAAGATAATAAATTTTATTGTTTATACATTTAAGTTTCTGGTAATTTGTTATAGCTACAGTAATAAATTAATATACTATATTCCAGGATTTCTTTAGCTGCTTTTACATATATTAGTTTATTTAATCCTTATAAAGATGCCATGTGGTATGTATAATTATCCCATTTTCTTTTTTTTTCAATTATTTTTCTGATGAGCAGACTGAAGCATGTAAAGAATTAAAAAACATGTCCCTAAAACTTGAATAGACTCTTTACAAAAGATTAAAGTGTTTGTGGCATATGAAAAGCTCCTCAGCATCACTGCTCATGGGAAAGCGCACATTAAAATAATAATGCGGTACCCACATATGTATACATTTGGATGGTTAAAGACAAGATTAAGTGTTGATAAGGTTATTGAGCAACTGCTGCTCTCATATTGGTATGGGGTGCAGCATGATAAAAATCACTATGAAAACATCTTCACAATTTAAGGTAAGCCTATATTTAGTGACACCCAGCATTCCCACTCACAGGAATTTGCTGACGAGAATTAAAAACATATGTCTATACAAATACTTATACACAAAAGTTCCTAGCAGGTTTTTTCACAATAGCCTAAATTGGAAAATAACTCATAAGTCCATCAATAGATGAATGAACAAATTCTGGTATATCTATCTACATAACGGAATACATCTGGAAAATGAAAAGGAATAGCGAAATGTGCAAAAAAAAAATGCATGAATCTCAAAATCATGCCAAGTGAAAGAAGTTAGATACAAGAGTACATACTATATGATTCCATTTACATAAAACTCTAGAAGAGACAAATCTAATCTATACTGATAGAAAGTAGATCAGGGATTGCTTGGATTGGAGGTTTCAGGTTAGCTTCAGCTAACCTACTTTTCAAAGTAGTACAAGGAAGCGTTTTAGGGTGATGGAAATGCTCTTTATCTTGATAGGATTGGTAGTTATACAGGTATATAAATTTGACAAAATTTATAGAAATTCACGCTTAAAGTGAATACATGTTACTGCATATGAATGATATCTCAATAAATTTGATTTTTTTAAACTTACAAAGTCACATAGCTGAAATCATAAGGCTTGGATTTGAACCCAGGCAGTTCAACTGTAGGGGCTATGTTCTCACCACTAGAAAGTACTGTCCATCAGTGCTATTTGAGTACTGTAACAGCAAAATAATTGCCCTGGGATTTCTTTGGAAGGAATGATGCTGAGGCTGAAACTCCAGTACTCTGGCCACCTCATGCGAAGAGTTGACTCATTGGAAAAGACTGTGATGCTGGGAGGGATTGGGGGCAGGAGGAGAAGGGGACGACCGAGGATGAGGTGGCTGGATGGCATCACTGACTTGATGGACATGAGTCTGGGTGAACTCCAGGAGATGGTGATGGACAGGGAGGCCTGGCGTGCTATGATTCATGGGGTTGCAAGGAGTCGAACACGACTGAGCGACTGAACTGAACTGAACTGATCGTGTGGGTTAAAATTCCTTGACACTCCTCCCGCTAGGTAGGAGGTGGGGTCTAATTCCCCTTCCGCCTGTGATTTTGGGTTGGCCTGTGAGCACCTTGACCAATATAGTAAAGCAGGAATGGCATTACTCCAGTTCTAGGATATTCTTTGAGAGGCTGGCAACTTCTCCATTGGTCTCTTGGAGTCCTGGGATGCCTTACAAGAGGCTTGAGTACACTGCTTGAGAGACCACAGGAAGAAGCCCTGAGACTTCAGAGAGGGGAAGAGGAATCCAACAGGACCCAGCTTCCTGCCATTTTCCAGAAGACACTAAAATGAGAGTGAAAATGCCTTAGACCCTCCAGACCAGACAACCCCTGCTCGAATACTATTGAATGACCCCGCATGACACCATATGGTGTAGTAGAATTGCCCAGCTGAGCTCTCCCTGCATTCCTGACTCAAAATCATGAGATTTAATATAGAAGCTGAAAGTTAAACACTCAGTTTTGGGGTAGTCTGTTGTGCAGCACTTTACTGGAAAACTGATCAAAGGGATTGTTCCCATTTCTGTTGCTGCGGAGGTTTTTCTGTGCTTCATGGAAACTTCTCTCTCCAGGATTCCAGATGTAATTCTATAATTGTCCCACTCATGGGCTTAAAATGAACATTTGGCTGAAAGAATTACGAGGCCCATCATCACTTGTTACAGCAAGTTTATAAATGAAGAGAAATGTGAAATTAGAACCACCAGGATCCCCTCCTCCTCTTTCCCAGCTGGGCTGCTGGAGGCACTTCATTGTCTTCACGGTGAGGTATAGGTGACCCATGGGCTTCCCAAGTGGTGCAGTGGTAAAGAATCTGCCTACCACTTCAGGAGACACGGGCTCAATCCCTGGGCCGGGAAGATCCCCTGGAGAAGGAAATGGCAACCCATTCCAGTATTCTTGCTTGGAGAATCCCATGGACAGAGGAGCCTGGCTGGGCTGCTGTCTGTGGAGTCATAAATAGTCAGATACAACTTGGCAATTAAGCAACAATAGGTGATCCATAGCACTCCGAACCCCAGAATTAAACAACCTCAAGAATTTGCTCAGTAACTAGATATTTACACAATTCTTCTAAGAAAGGTAACCTTTCTGGGACACTGCATCCTCTACTGGATACAGAGACTCCATTGAATGCAGCAGAATGAAGATTATTTTCTGAAATATTAGGCAACATGTGGCTTCAGCATCTGTGTTAATGTAGTCTGATAAATATAAAGCACTGAGGCGTCCTTCTGTGCTGTCCCTCTGTCCAGCTGTCCCTAGGCTCCAATCACTTACTACTCAAGAAAAGTCAATGTACAGAAAAGAACTATGCCCAAACTAGCAGAGAAACCCTTGATGATACTATAGACTCAAGAATCAGCAGGACTATCCTAATGCCATTCAGCTAAAAATGCTTCCACTTCTTTTAATTTCTGAGCACATTCTCATAGAATCAAAGTTTTACATTTGTTTGTTTGGTCTTATGTGGGGGGGTGTGTGTGTGTCTTCACAACATTTCAGACTCTATCTATACTCTGAAAAAAACAATTTTGAATGCTAATGCTTAAATGATCTGCCAATACTATTAGTAATACCAGGTCACATCTCCCACCTCCAGCATAAAAGCCCCTAAGAGCCACTAACTGAAAGCTATTCATATTTACCTGAAATAAATATTCATATTTACCTTAAATAAATATTCATATTTAACTGAAAGCTATTCATATTTAAGCTGGATTTAGAAAAGGCAGAGGAACCAGAGATCAAATTGCTAACATCTGTTGGATCATCGAAAAAGCAAGAGAGTTCCAGAAAAACATCTACTTCTGCTTTATTGACTACACCAAAGCCTTTGACTGTGTGAATCACAACAAATTGTGGAAATGCTGAAGGAGATGGGAATACCAGACCATCTGACCTGCCTCCTAAGAAATCTGTATGCAAGTCAAGAAGCAACAGTTAGAACTGGACATGGAACAACAGACTGGTTTCAAATTGGGAAAGGAGTACGTCAAGGCTGCATATTGTCACCCTGCTTATTTGACTTACGTGCAGAGTACATCACAAGAAATGTTGGACTAGATGAAACACAAGCTGGAATCAAGATTGTCGGGAGAAATATCAATGTGCAGATGTGCAGATGACCCTTATGGCAGAAAGAGAAGAAAAACTAAAGAGCCTCTTGATGAAAGTGAAAGAGGAGAGTGAAAAATTTGCTTAAAGCTCAACATTCAGAAAACTAAGATCATGGCATCTTGTCCCATCACTTCATGGCAAATAGATGGGGAAACAGTGGAAACAGTGACAGACTTTATTTTCTTGGGCTCCAAAACCACTGCAGATGGTGACTGCAGCCATGAAATGAAAAGATGTTTACTCCTTGGAAGAAAAAGTTATGACCAACCTAGATAGCATATTCAAAAGCAGAGACATTACTTTTCCAGCAAAGGTCCATCTAGTCAAGGCTATGGTTTTTCCTGTGGTTATGTATGGATGTGAGAGTTGGACTATAAAGAAAGCTGAGTGCTGAAAAATTGATGCTTTTGAACTGTGGTGTTGGAGAAGACTCTTGAGAGTCCCTTGGACTGCAAGGAGGTCCAACCAGCCCATCCTAAAGGAAATAAGTCCTGAATATTCGTTGGAAGGACTGATGCTGAAGCTGAAACTCCAATCCTTTGGCCACCTGATGGGAGGAACTGACTCATTGGAAAAGACCCTGATGCTGGGAGGGATTGGGGGCAGGAGGAGAAGGGGACGACAGAGGATGAGATGGTTGGATGGCATCACCGACTCAATGGACATGAGTTTGAGTAAACTCCAGGAATTGGTGATGAACAGTGAGGCCTGGTGTGCAGCAGTCCATGAGATCACAAAGAGCAGGACTCAACTGAGCGACTAAACTGACTGATTTGTACTTACCACAGCTGAAAAATTCTGACATGATCTTCAATGCCAACCTCTTTCACCTGTTGTTGTCTTTCCCTTCACTGTTTTCCATTCACAACGTCCCTGCCGATACAGGCACATCCTGCTTTCTGAATATCATCACTCAAAAGGTAGAAAGTTTATGATAGCTAATGACTTTCAGCATCTTTTATTTGTCGTAGCACTTAAGGTCTCCCCTTCTGGAAATTACCTGTTCATGGCATTTGCCTATTTTTTCCACGATGATTATTCCACTTGCTGATTTTTGCAAAAGCTCCCTTCTAGTGCTGGATATAGTTGCTTGATTCGTGTTAGACAATGAAAATCTTTTCTCCCAAACTATCATCTGTCTGTTAACTTTATCAATGTTATATCTTGTTGAACATCAATTTTTACCTTGACAAAATGGAACTCAGTTTTTTTCTTTATGATTTATGCTTCTGATTTTTTTTTAGGAAGTCATTTATCACTACCAATGGACAGGTAATAGGGCTTTTTGTTTTTCCCTTCCTATACTTACAGCTCTTTCCCCCCGTCTCTTATTGCTTGCAAAAAACTTCCAATTTATGTTACATAGTAGCAATGATAATATTTTTTTCTTGTTCCCAATTAGAAAGGAACTGCATCTTCAGTTTTTCCATAAGTATAGTTTTTGTTGTGAGTTTTCAGTTAAAGTGAGTCCCTGCAGTTCCTCGTTTCCTGATAGACTTATAGATATTGACTTATCTATGTTTTATCAAATAATTTTTCTACATCAATTGAGATTAATAATATTTTAATAAATATAAATATTTTATGCTAGTCTACTCATTGGTGAATTATGTTGATAAAACTTTTCCCCTGTTAAACCATCCCTTCATTCCAGGGTTAAAAGGGATAATTAATTTTTTACATAGTTTGGCATTTTTAATCATAAATGAAACAGACCTATCATTTTCTATTGTGTATTTTTTTTGTTTTATTCCTATCTCCTTATGAAGTCATTACACTGGCCTCACTGAATAACCTGGGCAATTCATTTCCTATGTTCTGTAAGTACTGTTATAAAACAGAATGTAAAAAACCATCTGTACTTGAGATCTGAGGGGATGGTTTGCATTTTAGACACACTTTCAGCTAGCAGTAATTGATATTTAAGTACTCTTGTTATTTAACTGGTGTATCTAAGCTATCTATATCATTTTGTGTCAGTTTTAACATCTTGTAATTTCTTGGTGTTTGTCTGTTATACATAGGTTTTCAAATGCTATAATATTCTTTTATTATTTTTTAAAAACTTTCTTGAGACTGACCTTATTTCTTTTTAATTTTGATTCTTATTTGCATTCTCTTTTATCTTTTATTAAGTAAACATGTTGCTGAAGTGTAACATACAATAAATCATAGAGTGCTCGCTTCGGTAGCAGATACACTAAAATTAGAACAACACAGAGAAGATTAGCATGGCCCCTGCGCAAGGATGACACGCAAATTCATGAAGCGTTCCATATTTTTAGACATACAGATGGCTAACAAACACATGAAAAGATGGTCAACATCACTCATTATCAGAGAAATGCAAATCAAAACCACAATGAGGTACCATTTCATGCCAGTCAGAATGGCTACGATACAAAAGTCTACAAGCAATAAATGCTGGAGAGGGTGTGGAGAAAAGGGAACCCTCTTACACTTTTGGTGGGAATGCAAACTAGTACAGCCACTATGGAGAACAGTGTGGAGATTCCTTAAAAAAACTGGAAATAGAA
>SJYQ01032338.1:46659-84117 GCA_006410935.1 Redunca redunca
TGCAATTTAAGTAAAGAGAATTTATAGAGATAAAAAGTAAATCTAACAAAATGAGAAAATTTAATAGAATGCTTAATGAATCCAAATGCTGGTATTTCAAAAGAACCAATAAAATACATAACCTACTACAAACTTGATTAAGAAAATAAGAGAAAGCAAAAATATGAAAAACTGGGGATGAAAAGAGACAAATTACAATGTAAAAGAGTTTTTTAAAATGTATAAGACAATTATATGAAACTCAATGGCAACAAATTTGCAAATCTAGAGGACGTGGATAATTTCTCAGATAAGTATAAGTGGCCAAAAGTAACTCAAGAAGACATGAAAATTTTTGAATAGACCAATTACCAGAGAAGACAATGGAAAGGTCAAAAAGATTTTCCGCTGAAAATGTTACCTACTGGTTTCATAGCTGAAATCTATCTAACCTTTAAAGAACAGCTGGTTCCTATGTAATGTAAATGATTCTAAGCCATAGAAAAAAATACAGAAGTTCCTGATTTATTTTACAAAGCCTGAACAACTTTTATACCAAAACTTTGTGAATAAGAAATAAATGACTATAATCTCACTTATGTGTACAATTGCAAAAAAAAATCTTTTTTAAAAAGCAAATAAAAATAAATAAAAAGCAAATAGACTCTAGCTGGATAACTAAAGAATAAAACAACATGAATAGGATTTATTCAAGGAATGTACATAGGAAATCTATCAGAGTAATTTGTTGGAGCAAAAAGGGAAAATTTTGATCATATCAAAGATGCTAAAAAGGCATTTAATAAATTCAATAATCATTCCTATAGCACTCCAGGGGTGGAGGGAGGGAGGTGTGGAATTTTCAGAAGGCCTGAATGAGGAGCTCAGAAGATATGCCCTCCAAAGCAATGATAAAACTTAACAAAGTTGTCAAAAACAGTCATTTCAAACTCGAGAATTAACCAAAGCCTAAAACAAATTTAAAACTATTACTAACTCCTAGTTATATCCCTTGTTGTGAAATCTCTCTTGTCTGATGTTAATGCATTCTTCAAATCAGTGTTTTTAGCTTTCCTATTTTTATCCTATTTATATCTTTATATATAATGTGGACTTCTTATAGAAATTTCTATGTCCTTTACATAGAATGAAATTAGTAACATGGTTGGGTTTAAATATATCCTTTTGCTATTTGTTTTCTATCTGTCCCATCTATCCTTTGCTTCTTTTTTCTCTGTTTCCTACTTTTTAAAGTTAAAAAAAAATAGTATTCTATTTTATCAATGAGATTGACTTATTGATTTACCTTTTTTTGTGTGCCAGTTGCCCTACAGTTCATAGCATATACCTTTATCTTACTGTCATCTACCTTCAAATAATTTTCTAACACTTCCTACATATTTTATAAGGTCTTCTCCCCTCAAACAAACACATTGTTGTCATATATTTTAGTTCTGCATGTTACAAACCTCTACATACATGCTTATTTTCTTTAGTCAAATATCTTCTAAAGAGATTTTAAAAGTGAAAAAGAAGGATCTTTGTTTAAACACATACTTACCATGTTCAGTGCTCTTTATTTGCTTGTCTAGATCCAAAGTTCTCCAAGTATCATATTCTTCTATCTGAAGAACTTCTTTCAACATTATTTGTGGCATAAGCCTACTGGAAATAAACATTCTCAGCTTTTATTTGCCTCTTTAAAATCTGTGAAAAAGAATTGTAATAGAAAATAAAAATTGACATTTAACTTTCATATTTGAAAGAGATGTTTGTAGTTTATAGAATTCTTGATTGACACTTTTCTTTTGATACTTTGAAGATACCGCTTTACTGTGCTCTGGCTCTGATAAAAGTCTGCTGTCTTCCTTATCTTTGCTCTTCTCTCTATATTGTGGTCCCCTCTCCACCTAGCCCCTGCCTGCCTTCACAATTAATTTTCTACTTATCACTAGTACTTTTCAACAATTTGACTGTGATGTATCCAGGTGTGACTTTCTTTGTATTTCATCTGTGGCTCCTTGGGTTTCTTGTATTTTCAGGTTTAGAGTATTTATCAAATTTAGACATTTTCCAGCCATTATGACTTCAATTTTTTTTTTTTTTGGTCTCCTTCCTCATTCTTGGATTCCAACCACATATACTTTAGACTGCTTGGATCTGTCTCATTACAGTGGTGTTTTGCTCAAGTTGTCCTCAGATTTTTTCGCTTTATGCATTTTATCTGAACTTATATCTTTTTCCTGTGGTGTCTAAGATACTGATAATTCCATTCAGTGTAAATTTTGGGTGTTGCCTGGAGGAAAATAAAGTAGGGAAGGGAGACAGAATCCAGGTGGATATTTTAAATATGGACATCAGGGAAAACCTTACTGATAAAGTGAAATTTGAGTAAAGTCCTTCTGGATAGTGAGGTCATCTTCAGATAGTGAGGTCAGGAGATTCAAGTCTTCATTATCCTCCAAAACTTTTTCTATTATACCTTTTGCACCTTTTCCTATTTAACCTATTCTTTTCTTCTAATAGAGTAAGGATAGTTTTCCATTATCTTCTGTATGTTCCTTCTTGTCTCAGAGTCTATTTAATTTTTTTTTTTACGTTTGTCTCTCTCCTGTCGTCTTTTCTCTCATTGATTTTGCTGAGTCTCTTAAGGCTTCTGAGGCTATAATGTTTTATTTTACTCTTTCATCTTTCCCAAAGCTTTGACTACTCACTCTTCACCTCCTTCACCACATATTTGAATACTTTTATCTCCTCTTTAGTTTCTTATTCCTAGGGGCCACATTTTTTAATTAATTGTGATCAGGGGAAAACATTCTGTGGTACAAGTCTTCATCTGGTGAATATCATTTACCTGATTTTTGTTTGCCATGTACTTTTTTTCTATGTGACTGCTTTTTGATTATTACTCAACTTTGAATGAGACTAGTTCCTCGTGGATCAATTATTTATGAAAGGTTGTGCAGGAAGGGTTCACGAACTGAGTAGAGATAGAAAGCACCTTGGGCTTAGGGCTTTCTCACATCTCCCACCATGTACATCTACACTGCATGTTCTCAAAGTCTAATGTTCTGGTGCCACTTTCGGGGTAAGTAAAAAGTTCACTTGCCTCTAGTATGCAATGTTTCTTTCTTAATGGTGATTTAGTAATTATTATTCCTCATTTTCTGATTTGAGTTTTTATTAAAGATATATTTCTACATTGCATTTGGATTTGGACACAATGTATCTTATTACATATTCTATATAGTTTTCAGAGCATGTCACTTAAATGTTTATTAATATATCAACTTAGAAACATAACAAAGCATTCTTCGGAAAACTTGCAATAGACTACATTACCTAGACTACTTCCTTATCTGGATTTGCTAAAGAGAATCCCTACCTGTGAATGTAAAATGTTCCTCATTATCTTCTTTATCAGCAGCAGCAGCTGAACTGATCATCACATGTTTGTTCACTCGTCTCCCCCATCAATCTGACAGCCTTTTCTTGTAGAAATGGCAGGTCCATTCAGGTTATCATTCAGCTCCTCCTCTCCTTTCTCTCTCTGGTGTTAAACCAGGTTTGGGATACTCGCACAACCACACCTGTACCCTGCCAAATCTACTGATACAACAAAGTAAAAACTGATTTGGTTCTTAGCATGGCCAGCTACTTTGAAGAAAATGCTTTTGCTTTTCAAGTCTGTCAAGGCATGTGCCCATCCTTGGCTGTGTCCTTGTATTTGGTGCACAAATTACTATACTTGACGACTATTCATCATAGACTGTTGTTCCCTAGCTTTGCTTCTTCCTTATTTCATATTCTTTTCTGTGGTTGCTATTGTTTGGCATTGTTGGTCTCACAGAGTAGAGTGAAAGAGAAGCTTTGATTCTAGTCTATAATTGGAAGTCTCAAGAGTTTATTTTAATTCAACTCAATAAATATTTATTGCATGACACAAGAAATAAAGGGCTGTGTTTAATGCCAGAAAGAGTAAAAAGATAGAGGTAGAAATATCATAGTAAGTATCTTAAAAAACACAAGTAATGTCATTCTTTGCAACATAAGTATAAAGAGAGGAATCCATATCTATCACTATTGTGGCAATAGGAATGCTATTTCAGCAAAAAAGTCTTTGCAACTTTACCTCAAGTGGAATAGTCCTATTTATGTTCTGGGAACCCTTGGGACTAGCTTAATAATAACAGTCTTTGGCATTATTAATAAATGATGCTGAACCATCCCAATAATTATGGTAACTAATATTCAGTATGTTTTTTGGGCGGTACTTTCAGAATCATGTGAGCCACTTAACAAAATAGAATTTTAGGAAAAAAAGATCAAATTTAGGATAAAGAGTTCTCTGAAGTGGCTGCTTGCCTAGCTGGAAGTGTGACTGTGCCCTGCAGACTTAAAGTAATTGTTCTGTGGTAATTAAGCCAAAAAAGACTTTGTGTTGCTTCAGAAGGCCAGGTAAAAAATAAATGGGATCAAAGGCTTTGGGGACCCTGATGATGCTGCAGGCAAGGAAGTGAATTTAAATACAACAAAGCAGGGGTGGTAGTTGGTGGCCACTTTTTATTCTCCTTAAATCTGAGGATATTGAAACCAAAAATTAAACTGCAAGATTTCATGAGGTTAAATTTCTTCTCCCTTCTGCCCCAAATTGTGACAAAAAGCTTTCACCTCAATGACTCTCAGAGCATTTGCTCATTCTTCTGGCCCCCCGACCTTCTTGTTCATCCCATTTTCTCTAACTCTTCTGTATTCCTCAACAATCATATTTTTCTCAACCTCTGAATTCTGGTAAGGAGCCAAACAAACTCTGATCTGCTGTTTGTAAGCCAGATCTTATTAGATAAACAATGGACTCTTTTTCTCCTTCTGAATCTTGTAGGATGTCCTACAGATGGACTAGCCTTGGGAGCCCTTGAATTGGAGAGGAATCTGGGATGAAAAAGATTAAGCCCTGCTGGCCTAACATCAGCTCTTGGCTTTCAAAAACATTAGCATATGCCCTTGTCAAATCTGTGAGAGATGGTTTTGGATCAGAAATAACCACATGTAAGTAGATTCCTAGAGAATATGTTTGGTTACTTTAGCAATAATAACTAAATGGATCTTTCTGGGAGAGACTGGAAAAAGAATTCACAATTATGGAGCTAAAACTTCTTCATGGAGCAAGGGTTCTCAGAAATGTGGTCCCCAGAAGAGCAGCATCAGCATCACCTGGAAATCTGTTAGAAATGTAAGGTCTCAGGACTCTCTTCAGCTTAATGAATCAGAAATTTTGCAGGTGGACCCGACAATCTGTTTTAACGAGCCATCCAGAGATTCTGATATATGTTAAAATCTGAGTACCAATGCACCAGGAGAAGAAACAGAAATCATGGAATAGATCATGGAATATTTTTCAAAGTTTATCTAGCATCAGAGTCAACTGGAGAGCTTATTAAAACAAGGATCAGTAAACCTTACTCTAAGAGTTTCTGATTAAGTAGCGCTGGGTAGAGGGAAGACGCTTTGCATGTTAACAAGTTCCTAGGTGATATTGACCCCATCAGTCCAAGGACCACACTTTGAGAACCACTGGTCTACATTAAAAAATTATGAATAAATGCAAGACTTCCTTGGCTCCAGGTTAGAAAAGAGTTCTCTGGCCTGAGGAGTTAGGAGTCAGTGGGGGAGGGAAGAAGCGATGACTGCATACATGGGTCAGTGATTTATACAGAGAAAGGCTCAGCAAGATTTGGGCTCTGGGGAAGCAGCGGGGTCTAGGAAGTCAGGAACACAGTTTCTTTCACCAAGTTCCCTTCCCTGCTGTCTGAGTATGAGAGAGGTAAGAATGTCATAGAAAGGACCAGGAATTTTCAAAGTGGCTTTATGAACCAAGGCCCAAGGACCAACCATGGTGGTGACAGGTCAGTAGATACCTACCAGAAGAGAAGAACCCCCAACTCAGACCCTGACAAGTTAGTACCTCCAGGACCCTCCAGAACTCATTCGTGAACTGAGGAAAAGTGGTGAGATTTCCAAATGGACTTAGATTGTTTTCATCACCATATAGGAATAGGGCCACAGCCATCCCCGAGAAGGTGAAGGGTCGAGGGGAGTACAACCAAGACAGTATATTTGAAAGGGTCCATAACATCAGCATCTTTCCTAGGTTCTCTGAGATACTCTTAACGATAGAGATTTTGAAATTCCATCCCAATGATACTTAGTCAACAGGGGTAAGTTACAGTGCCTAATGATAAAGCCTTCAAGCTTGGACCTGAAATGACGTAGTCTCCCTACCCAAGAGACTGGCCTGATGGAGACATAAGATAGAAATTGAGTTCTAAAACATAAAATGACTAATTATGAGGAAACAATTGGTGAAACTCACATTGAGGGACCTTCTACCTAACAGCTGGCTCATACGTTCAAATTATATACTGCATTTTAGATTATGGAATGGTAGCTACAGTTTCCTAAATTTGAACAAAAATGAACAGGTCTTTGTCTATGGATATGGCAGGTATAAATCTCAATCCACAGACTAGAAGAGTGAATTTCATAATTTATCACGAAGAACTTACACAGCATGAATAGAAATT
This sequence comes from Redunca redunca, assembly GCA_006410935.1. Lineage (NCBI taxonomy): Eukaryota > Metazoa > Chordata > Mammalia > Artiodactyla > Bovidae > Redunca > Redunca redunca. Next base: position 53,223 of record SJYQ01032338.1, read on the forward strand.
CTTTGCATTTTCAAACTATTTTAGAACTTTCAAGAGTCCATAATTGATTTCCTTCTCTGGGTGGTGAGTATGCTGTCCTCAGAATGCAATGTGCTGGAATGGTCCAGGGCAGGTGTGGAATATCACATAGTGTTGATTTCGGTCTTTCCCAGGGTGGTAAGAGCCAGAGTTTACTGCTGACATCTGAGACAGGAAGAGTGGCTTCTTGCAATCCCTTTCAAAGTGACTGCTCTTTGATTTCTCTCCTCCTGTGATCTTTCTTGCTTCTGAATTTCTATAGTGCTTGCAACCTGAACCTAGGACCCTAACACTTGATTTTATCCCCCCAGTATTTTCCCCCAGTTGTTTCATGTACCAATCACTCATCTCCCAACCCAGATGTAACCTTGTCAGAGGCAGGAACTGTGTCTTCCGTTACTTTTGCATCCTGAATAGCATTGCCCTGTACCAGACCCATGCAAGCACAGAAGGAACATGGAGCAATTTATTCACAGAATGCAGTGAATAAATAAATACATGAGCAGTACTGTCCATTTTTTTCCTGTTATGACAATTGAAAAACCAGCTCCTCTCAGAAATATGTCTGTTGGGTTTGAGAAGTTGAATAACAAATTATCTACTAGAAACTTAAGAATTCTCCATCCACATATAAGTTGGTATTTGATCATTAAGGGTTGCCTGTATATTCCTTTTAATGCCTTGTTAGAGAATTATCGCATTCCTCATTATTTAGGGCTAACAATGATGTGTCTGTAAGCTTACTCTTTGCTTATCTCGAGTGAGCTGCTGGACTAAGCCATGCAAGACTGTGAAATAAGCAAAATCTAGCTCCTCCATCACCCGTTTCTTCTAGCTTCTCATACCCTCCTAGTATCCCACTTATCCCCACTCTCCAGCTTCTTCTTAACTACCAATCAACCAACTAATTCTCTGGTGAAAGCTAAAGTGTCACTCTTCTGTAGCAGCAGTCGCCAGCCTTTTTGGCACCAGGGACCAAATTTTGTGGAAGACAGTTTGTCCACAGATCAGAGGTGGGAGATGGTTTGGGTATGATTCAAGTGCATTACAATTATTATGTATTTTATATTTATGATTATTACATCAGCTCAAATCATTAGGCATTAGATCCCAGAGGCTGGGGACCCCTGCTGTATAGGACTACTTGTCTTTTAGTTTAAGAGTCAATAACAGCTAGCTTTTAGAATCTAAAGAAACGTATCTCTAATTGCACACTTTCATATATTGAAAAGCCAGTGGGAGAGAGATTTAGGGGGCAGATTCTTTAGATCGAGAAAGAATCCCATTTTACCTATTCTTGAAGCCAGTGCTAGTCAGATTTATGAAAAGGAGCCCATGAAGCTTAGAACTCAATTTTTTTCATTTAACATAGGTATGGTCATGCTTTGGGGAATGGATGTGGGCTAATGAAACTTACAGATCACTGATTTATAAATCAGAAAGCCATTTATTATCCTGTTTATACTTGCTTGTTATCAGAATAGTCATGTATTCTGTTTAAGACATGAATTTCAAATACGTGATAGAAGGGCCAACGGTTTCTCCTACCAAGCTCACGGCGTACATTGCTAATTGAGCTATCATCCTTCCCTTCTTCACACAGGGCTCCAGGCAACCATTGTCATTGCTGTGTGCTGGCATGCAAGCTAAAAGTTTTCTGCCATTGCTTTTCTTCTTAATATCAGAACACCTAGGGAGATGTGGAATATAAGACATAAAACAAACTAGTGAATATAACACAAAAGAAACAGACTCACAGATATAGAGAACAAAATAGTTATTACCAGTGGAAAGAGAGAAAGGAGGAAGGGCAAGACAAGAGGAAAAGACTAGACCTCAGAACTACTATGCATAAAATGAATACACCACAAGGAAATATAGCCAATACTTCATAATAACCATAAATGGAGTATGACCTTTAAAAGTGGAATCACTATGTTGTACACCTTAAACTCCTATAATATTGTGAACCAACTATACACCAGTAAAAATAAATAAAATCAAGATATATAAAAACCTTTAAAAAATACCTAGGAAGTAATCATTTATCAGAATATTATTTTATAAGAATGGAATCAGAACAAATGACCTATTACCAAAATAAATACAAATAGGAAATAAAACAACACAAGTGAAAATAAATTAAAACTAAGGAATTTTTAAAATAATAGGAAGCCCAGACCAGGAGACGGGCCTGGCTTTCTCTAGTTAATGTTATTAAAACTTAATGAAAATTAACTGGGTTCAGAAGCTTAAACAAAGAAAATGAAAGAAGAGAGGAAGGAAGGGAGGAAGGGAGAGAGGAAGTTTTTGGGTGGACTGTCACATGAATGAGGAGTGAGTGATTAGACAATGTCCTGACTTCTGCGACACATGCAGCAGTGAACTGCATAAGGCTATCCCTCAGTAAACGCCAAGGGCACAGGCCTCAGGCATAATTCAATGAAGACTGTTTCACAGTGGGTCAAGATAACGTGTTCTAATTTGATACCAAAAAAAGAACCTCGACAACTGAGAAGTGTGGGTGGATAATCCCAAAGGGAATTTGATGGTTTTGCAGAATATTTTCTACATTTGGGAAATTACTGCCGAGCTACTATATAACACAACTTTGCCAACTCACTACATAGTATCACTTCCTAGTGACCGTAATACCGAAATCTAGTATCATCCTTGGGTAAGCCGTGATAAAATATTATTCTTCTCCTCTCTCTTTTTAAGTAATTTTTTGAGTTTGCCAGAAACTTCAGTCATCGCGTTCCCTCATAACGTTGCTATGTTCTATAATAAGGCATTTCTGAATTAGCTATATTTTAGAAGAACTGCATCTTGCAAACATATGAAACATATTGAGTTGACAATATGTCAACTCAATTGACATATTGAATCAGTTCTAAGGAGATGGATGGAACTGGAGCCGATTATACAGAGTGAAGCAAGCCATAAAGAAAAACACCAATATAGTATCCTAACGCATATATATGGAATTTAGAAAGATGGGGATGATGACCCTGTATGCGAGAAAACAAAAGAGACTCAGATCTATAGAGTGAACTTTTGGACTCTGGGGGAGAGAGAGAGGGAGAGGGTGGGATGAGATGGGAGAATGGCATTGAAACATGTATACTATCAAGTAAGAAACGAATCGCCAGTCGATATCCGATGCAGGATGCAATGTATGAGATAGAAAATTTTAAATATATTTGTGTAGAATACAAGATTAATACAAATTAATATAGATATAAATCTATTATATGTAAATTATTGATAACATAATTCAAGATGCTTTTATTCTTATTTTTTCTGCATTTGACAAAATATTCTCAAAAAATGTTAATATGCCTCACTATGATTANAAAAAAAAAAAAGAAACATATTGAGTTGACAATGCTTTACTACTCCATAGTGTAGCGTATACAGGTGCAATGTCTCCAGGCATAGCAGTTCACTTCCCAATCAAGAACAGTTCCTGGTTCATAGAGGTGATCAATAAATTTGCATTGAATAAATAAATATCAAGGGCCCTCTTGTTTTTCCCATATATTCTAAGTTTTGAAACAGTTTATCTAGTAAACAATTTGCATTTGACTAACAATGAATTTGCATTTTCAGATTGGTATGACTTTGGCTGTTAAATCTGATTTTTTGTGCTGTTTGATTCTTCCTTGCAGGTGGGACCCGACAATCTGAATTTTGTTCACAGAAAGTGAACAACACTTCCCGAGCTTAGAACACTGCCTTCGTTTTGAATCTTCTCTCAAAAATATGTGCATGATCCTTACTGGAAACCATAAACTAAACTAAATTCCAAAGGGATTTAAGAGGTAAATGTAGAAGATGAAAAAAAAAATTTTTAACTAAAATAAAATTTAGATGAATAGTATTTATCTTGCCCACATTTAAGAAAGGATCTAAACATAAAAACATTAAGAAAAAAATATAGATTTTATTGTGTAGAAGTTATTTTATTGTGTAAAAGTTCTGCACATAAAACAATCTAAACCCAAAAAGCAAGACTATTTTCATTAATATGTAAAGATTTAATAGCCTTCATTTGTAAAACACTTATATAATCAATGAGAAAAGTGATTTCTCAACAGAAAGATTAGCAAAAGACACTGACACTTTTAAGAATAAAAAGTAAACATATCTATGAAAAACATTTTATAATGGTCAGCACTACAGTAATAAATGGAAATTAAAATGAGATATTCAATCTGACCTGTTACTTTTGTACATATTTCAAGAATTATAATACTTAATACTGACAAAGGTACAGATTTTCTGGAAAGCATTTTGGCAATATGTGCCAAAAAAACTTTAAAGTTTCCAGGCAAACCAGGACAAGGTTGTATGTATAATATTATTTTTTATTGTGCTATTTACAATGGCTAAAAACTAGGGGAAAATTTAGATGTCTAAAAAGAAAGTTATGGTTAATGTAATTAAACCTTGTCATGGAAAAGATTTTTGATGAAATTGTGAAACCATTAAAAAAATGCATGTGAAATAATATTAAACGATCAGAAAGCAACTGTGCATAGATGTATATAGTGTCATTTCAATGATCTGAACCTGTATATCTGTTTGTATAGGGCTTCCCTGGTAGCTCAGCTGGTAAAGAATCAGCCTGCAATGCAGGAGACCCCGGTTTGATTCCTGAATCTGGAAGATACCCTGGAGAAGAAATAGACTACCTACTCCAGTATTCTTGGGCTTCCCTGGTGGCTCAGATGATAAAGAACCCACCTGCAATGAAGGTGACCTGGATTCAGTCTCTGGGTTGGGAAGATCTTCTGGAGGAGGTCGTGGCAACCCACTCCAGTATTCTTGCCTGAAGAATCCCCAAGGACAGAGGAGCCTGGAGGGTTACAGTCCACGAGGTCTCAAAGAGTCAGACATGACTGAGAGGCTAAGCACAGCATATATCTGTATACGCGCAGAAAAAGTTTAGAAGCAAATATAACAAAAGATTAATTTTCTGTGGTACAAATATAACTGGTTTTTTCTTCTTCATATTTCTTTATTTTCCAAAATTTTTGAGAATGAACACATATTGTTCTCCCAAATTTTAAAAGGTACCATATGGAATAAAAAATGGAATGCTTGATCTAAATGGAAAATTCTAGAATGCTTTCATATAACCCCTCACCTCCTTCTAGATGAGTTATCTTCTAGTACATTCCCTTAACTCTGCATTCTTATGTTTCAGGCTCTGACGTTGTTCTCAACTTATTTCCCCAGGGGTAAGTGCACTTCAATGATGGATGATAAAATTTCTCTAAGACTGTATACCTAAGTTACTAAAGGTCGGGTCAGATCTCATCAGTCAGATGTATTGTTAGCGGTAAGAAAAGTAGACCGTCTGTCCCAAAGAAATAGTCAAAGGGATACTCCACAGGCTTTAGAGACAAACTTTCGGCCCAATGCAGTCCCGCCCAGGAGCCTTTTAAAATCCTGATGTATGGTTAAGCGGTTCCTTTTCTAGCTTCCCCTTCCTTGACATCAGCATTCACTTCCCTGTACTGAGATAATCTCTTCAGGTGCCCTTCTCCCCTCCCTCCCAAGGCTATGAATTCCTAGGGCACAAATCTCTGTATTATGCTTCTCCATAGCCTCAGGTGGCTCAGTGGTAAAGAATTCACGCCTGTGACGCAGGAGATGTGGGTTTGATCCCTGGGTCAGGACAATCCCCTGGAGGAGAAAATGGCAACCCACTCCAGTACTCTTGCCTGGGAAATCCCATGGACAGAGGAGCCTGGCAGCTACAGTCCATAGGGTCCCAAAGAGTTATACATGACTCAGCACACACACGGCAAAACCTCAGAACACAGTAGTGGTCAATTAGAAAAGCGTTTCTTACCTAGTGCTTCCATCTGCACTCGGCCCTGAAAAACAAATTCAAATGAGAAATGAAACTGTTAGTCTCTTGAAACTGAGATCAAGGAACAAAGCTGAATCTTGCTTGCTTCTTCAACTCGGCATGGCAAATCACACATGTAATAAAATTGGTGGTTTCAGACTGTTCTGGCCAAAAGTGGCTACAGGAAACCCAGTCCTTGGATCACTACCACATGTTCACTTACAAGTCTCCTCATCCAACAGACTAATCATTAATTTAAAAAAAAAAAAAAACCTTCTTTTAATAACTTTGCTTGGAAATGACTGCCTAAAACCATGAAATAGAGTTGAAAGTTTCTCGTTTCACTGAAACTGGACCAATATTTCCTGTCACACACTAACCACTGTGGTCAGTGGCTGTTCCTAGCCTGTTGAGCCGGGGGCCTCTTCTCTGTTAGTTGCCCAGTTGTCTCGTTCACACAGCCAGAGGCTAAGGCGACAGTAAGCTCTGTGGTCTGCAGGAGGATTCTGCAAGCTAGTAAAATCCTTCCATTTGGGACTTGCCTATACTGGATGATCAGTACCGTCTGCTCTGCTCGGAAACTTTCCCGGGCCTTCTCCATCTGGGGCACAAGCATCCTTAAAGGACCTCTACTCTGTGAAGCTGGCCTGATGGCTCTGTTCTTTAAATCCTTTTCTGACTTTTTAATGGTGTTTCATCCCATGTCTGTTTCTCTCATTAGACTGTAAGTTCCTTGAGGGCAGAGATAATGGAGCATGTATTTTTGTAGCACAGTGCCTAAAACACAGTCAGTAACAAATTGAATTGACCCACTGAGGAAAAAAAATAGATGTTTTTGGTGCTTATTATATTTTTAGAGCTTGGCCTGGCATGCTGCAGTTCATGGGGTTGCAGAATCGGACACGACTGAACGACTGAACTGAAATGAACTGGATTGGTGGCTCAGTAGTAAAGAACCCACCTGCCAATGTAAGAGATGTGGGTTCACTCCTTGGGTTGGGAAGATCTCCTGGAGAAAGAGATGGTAACCCACTCCAGTATTCTTGCCTCGGAAATTCCATGGACAGAGGAGCCTGGAGGGCTGCAATACATGGGGTCTCAAAGAGTAGGATATGACTTAGCAATTAAACAACAACAAAAAAAATGTTTTTAGAGTCACTCTGGGAAACATCCATTTGTAGTTGACAGAAATCTTTGATTCATATTTCTATCATCTACTAACTTTGTATACTAGTATCTCTTGAGCTTCAATTTCCTGATCTATAAAACAAGAGTGATAATAGCATTGTTGTTAGGATAAATGACATTCTCACATTCTCCTGGCACAGTAGGGGGTTAATAATCTTTCAGCTGTTCAGAGTTTCCCCCACGCCTCTACCATTTCTCCCATCAAAGTGTTTCTCTTGTCTTTTAGGGGTCTTGCTTTTTGCCATCAGACTCCAAGATCCTCTAGAGTAGGAATCAGAAAACATATTCTGTGAAAGGCCAAATATTGAATATTTTAGGCTCTGCAGGCCTTTTTGTTTTTATTGTTGCTATTTTGTTTTTGCTTCTTTACAACTCTTTTAAAAATGTAAAACCATTCTTAGCTCATGGGCCACACAAAACCAAACTTCCAGCCAGATCATCTAAATGGTCTTATGACCTATATGAATGTATGGGTTTGCTGAATAGTGCTCTAGAGTGAGGGTTCTTGAAGTGTGCTCCTCTAAGCAGAGGTGTCAGCATCTTCTGGGAACTTATTAAAGCAAAATTTGGGGTCCTACCCCAAACCTACTGGATCAGAAACTCTGAAGTTTGCTCTAGCAATCTGTGTTTAAAAAAAAAAAAAAAAAACCCTCCAGGTGATTTTGATGTAGTAGTTTAAACTTGGCTGCACATTAGAGTCACTGGGAGAGCTTTAAAATATTAAAAAGTCAGTACCTGGGCTTCCTATCAAATCAAGAACTCTGGGAATGGGACTGAGACATACGTGTTGAAAGCCCTGCAGGTGATTCAGTGTGTAACCAGAGCTGGGAACCCCTGGCATAAACTTGAGGGATAGCTTTTGCATCTTGGAAGTAAGCTTTAATGCTAATGTTATCACCAAGGTAGCCAGTACTCAGGTCTCTTCCTATTTTGATAACTTCACAGAGGAAACTCATAGTAATCCACTGATCAAAACAGAGTTATTCATACTATACATGAAGCAATAAGTTCAGGACACTAGGGGTATTTTTTAGTGTATTAATTTATCTACCTTTGAAAATTTTGCATATAAAAAGCAAATGTGTCCATTTCAAAGAAGCTCATAATTTCAGTTTTACAAGGAAGGAGCAGCTCAAGAAGCACCTCTCATATTTCCTTTTTCTCTGAGTTTAAACCTAGTCGCTCCCCTCACCATAACTGCAAGGGACTTTATCTGTTATTCCTCTATTCCACATGGAGGAATTTCTAGGGCGTTTCATCCTTATTTCAAAAAGCACATTTTCCTATAAATATTCTGTGGGAAAGCTTTTGCCTGGTTTTATATTGGTAAGATAATTCTAGAGTGCCATATTTGACAAATGACATCAGCTAGCCTACCCTAGCCATAAACCATTTTAGAACTCTCATGCATAATTTGGCTTCAGGTCAAGGTGGTGTAATATGAACCAGCAGAATATACGGCACAGGATGTCCTTAGCAGCTCTCCTCAAGATCAGCAAAACTCATTCCTGGAAGAGAAGCTCGTCTGTGAAGCAAGGTCAAGCCCAGTGGTCATCAGAGCAGGTCCTTGATGGAACTGCTCCTTGCCTGGAGGTACTTCTGCTTTGAAACTCTGCTGTAGTGGTCCTTCCAGTTGTTTACCTTATGTCCATTCCATCCCACCACCAACTACTGCCTTGTCTTCTTTGCTGTAGGTATTTCCATTTTGTTCAGGAATCAGAGAGTCATATTTTTCAGAGGATGCTGGCTTCCTCTGCAGGCCCTGGGGTTCAATCTTGATGGCTTAGATAAACTGTGATAATTCAGTTTCCTTTGCCAATGACTGGTTTAGGAACAAGCATGTGATTTAAAATGCTGGCCAATTATTAGAGTAGAGGGAGCTTTGGGGAAGATCTTGCTGTTCAAAAGGGTTGATGCTTCTTGTTAGGCCACTGGATGGTGATTTGTCAGGCTATGAAGCTTAGAGCTACTGTAACCATCTTGGAACCATGAGAGAGTATGTCTGAAGCCAAATGCCAACACAGTGAAAATGGCATGATAGGAAGAAAGGAAGAATCTGTATCCCCCCATGAACCCTTTGAGTTGCTGAATTGAAGACCTGGGTACCACCTGACCTCCATATTTCATTGTTACATGAGATTATGAACATCCTTCTTATATAAACCACTTTGGGTGGATTATCTGTTCTTACAGCCAAAAAGATCCCAACAAATACATCTGTGTTAGCCATATAATCAGATGTGAAAGATTCTTATACTAAGTACTTGCTTACTCCAAAAACATGCATCTTAGTACTGGGGATTTTTCTGTTGGGAGGAAAATTTTTTACTCATTCCTTTCCTAGTTTCTTCCCTTACAGACATAACTATCTCCAACACCAGGCTATGTCTCCCTAAGAACTTCGCCACTCATTCATGAAGACGTGAGTGAGCCATTGACTTTGATATTTCATCAGCCTAAAGAAAAGTGGTAGTGCCATTCACACCAGACACAGATACAAGGAAAGATGGTCCTTAATAAGCCATTGCTGGCAATTTTTAAGCTGTTGTTGTTGTTAACATTGACACTGGGCATTACCATAACCACCAGTTTGAGCTCCTCAAAACCTTCTCTATATATACACATCCTGCTCCTGCTGCTAAGTCACTTCAGTCGTGTCCAACCCTGTGCGTCCCCATAGACAGCAGCCCACCAGGCTCCCCCTTCTCTGGGATTCTCCAGGCAAGAACACTGGAGTGGGTTGCCATTTCCTTCTCCAATGCATGAAAGTGAAAAGTGAAAGTGAAGTCGCTCAGTCCTGTCCTACTCTTAGCGACCCCATGGCCTGCAGCCCACCAGGCTCCTCCATCCATGAGATTTTCCAGGCAAGAGTACTGGAGTGGGGTGCCATTGCTTTCTCCAACTCTACACATAACAGACTTTCAACACATGTTTGTTGGATAAATGCATGAATAAACTCTAATTATTTGCCAACGGCATGTCTTGGAGCATTTAGAGACTTGAAGATATTTGAGGCTCCATTTTTGAGATAGAAACTCAAGTCCTAACAAGTCTTTTTCTGCCACATCTAGTTAAAACCGGGGAGTGTAAGTAGTGTAGCTCCCTTTTTAAGAATGAGGTGCCTCCTCTCTCTTTCTGTCTTGCTCGGATTCTCATGCTTGTTCTCCCTGGAAATTTCAGAGTTTAAGTGGTCGGATTCTGTGAATATATTTTAAAAAGCAGATATTTTCATGTCTGCAAGCAGATCTTTCTCTGAAGCCCAAAGAACTCCATCATTGCTCATTAAGAGTTTCTGACACATAGGGCTGTGTGTGTGTGCATTTTAAGAGGACTCTGCAGTCCTGTCAGTTCTGCAGTAATTAGTTTATTGGATGACTTCAAAGGCAAGGGACTGTATATAACAGTGCTTTGAAGAAGAGCCTTCGCTGGAAATGTTGCATTCAGCAGACTGACTTTGGGATCTGGGGTAAAGATGGACTTTGTTCGATATCTAGTGTACTTTCCTCTGGGGAAGGGCAGATTCGTGACATTCAAGGTGAGCCTGGGCAAGGAAGAAAAAGTCCTCCTAAATCCTTGTGGAAACATCATCATCTGTCTCAAAGAAGGGAGTCACTTCATGCTAAAATGAAATGTCTCCAGGGGCTTCCCTGGTGGCTCAGAGGTAAGGAATCTGCCCGCCAAGGCAGAAGGCACGGGTTTGGTCTCTGGTCCAGGAAGATCCCACTCGCCATGGAGCAACTAACCCCGAGTGCCACCACTTTTGAGCCTGTGCTCTAGAGCCGGGGGGCCATGGCTACTGAAGCCCACGTGCCCTAGAACTCAAGCTCCTCAAGAGAAACCACAGCAGTGAGAAGCCTGCACACCACAGCTTGAGAGTAACCCCCGCTCCCAGAAACTAGAGAAAAGCAGCAACAAAGACCTAGCAAGCCAAAATAAGTAAATGAAATAAAATGATTAATTCTCTCCAGAACCAGATCCTCTCCCTGAGACAGACAGACTGACCTCAATGGAGAAAGAAGAGCATCATGCTAGGGTCAGTCTTCTCTGAAGTTCATGCTGCTTCCTAAGTTAATTCCTCAGTGGATAACACTTCTCCAGTAGTCTTGTGAAGGAGGAGAACGTGCTGAAGCAAAGGAAAGCTGCGGGTTAAATGCGCTTCCTGCAGCCCCTTGTCATCTGTGCAATGATACCAAAATTATTAGCTGAATCCCATGGTTAGTGCTAATCCCCCCACAGCAGAGCTGCTTGGATCTCTTCCTAACACTTGATATCTCCCTATGAAATAGTGACTGGCTTATGTGTCTGTCTCTCCCATTCAATTTTAAGTGCCTTGAACCCTGGTCTATGTTTCAAGTCATCTTTGAACCCAGTGCCTGTAATACTTACAGTAGTAGGTACTCAGTAAATATTTGGAAATGGAACTAACTTATTATGTAACAGTGAAAAGGCCCAGGCTCAATAAGTTGACAAGTATTTACTGAGCCTAAAAGAAATAAGGTAGAGACTTGTAAATAGAGGTCTTTCATTTATATGATGAGAAAGAACTGGAATTTGGAATCAAACAGACCATGTTTTGAATCTCAGCTTTGCAAACCCACTGGTTGTCCTACTTTGAGTTTGTTACTTAAGTTCCCAACCCTCAATTTCATCCTCTGTAAAATGACAATTAAAAAAAAAGATGTATTTATTTATTTGGTTGTTTTGGGTGTTAATTGCAGCACATGAGCTTAGTTGCCCCTTACCATGTGGGATCTTAGTTCCCCCACAAGGGAACTAAGTCCCCTGCGTTGGCAGATGGATTCTTTACAAGGGGACCACCAGGGAAGTCTTAACAAATGTTTAAATGAGATATTGGGAAGGTTAAAGAAAGTGGTATTTTGGGTTGAATTGTGACCCCAAAATTCATATTTGAAGTCCTAATCCACAGTGCCTCAGATTGTGACCTGATTTGGAAATAGAGTCCTTACAGATGTAATTAGTTATGATTGAAGTGAAGTAAAGTCACTCAGTCATGTCTGACTCCTTGTGACCCCATGGACTGTACTCTACCAGGTTCCTCTGTTCATGGGATTTTCCAGGCAAGGGTACTGGAGTGGGGTGCCATTGCCTTCTCCAATTAGGGAGACAGAGATGGGCTAATAGCAGTCAGCGTAAAAATGTGAAAAATGGCTTTATGTAGGCCTATGTTACATGGTTTGAGCAAAATAAATATCCCTCTTTACTTTTTAATAACAAATTATAATTTTTATTTTATTATTTGGCAGTGCCACTTGGTATGTGGGATCTTAGTTCCTCAACCAAGAATCGAACCCTCATCCCCTGCAGTGGATGTGCAGAGTCCAAATGACTGGATCACCAGGGAAGCCCCAAAATATCCCTCTTTAAATAACCACATTTTCTAGAAGTTATTAAAAATTGTCTTTCCTTTTTTTAAAAAATTTCCCTAGTATTTTCTTATTTGTAAAGCTAGAAGTAATGATAACTTCCAGTCTTCATGGTATATCCTTAGGGCTAAAGAGACTCAACCAACCAAAACCAAAATCAAACAAAGCCAGGATGTCTTAAAGAGTGTATGTTCTTATAGGTTGAAAATGAGACCTTCTGTGTCTTTGATGGGAAAAGTACAGAAAAACTTTCCTGTTTCCCTAGAGAACAAATGCCTTTTCTTCCTAAGTCCAAAACCAAAAGCAGTGGACTTGAGATGTAGCCATTCAGAGATAGGCATTCATCCAGCAAGGCTTTCTGAATGGGCCTTTCACTCCACTACACTGGGGCGTGTTGAGGTCCTGGAGTCTCCTCCCTTGAGAAACTCTCAAGCTAGTGAGAGAGACAGATGGACAAAGAAATAATTTCCACGAAGGGAAAAGAGCATTGAGAGATTCGGGAACATGATCCTGGGAGAAGCAACCCTGCCTGAGAAAGGGAAGGAGAGCTTCACAGAGGGACTACAGCGAATTTCCACCTTGAGAGATGAGTGGAAGCTTATCTGTTTAAGCAATATGGAAAGAACAGATACAGGGAGCCGAGTTAAGCATGAGGAGTCAGGTTGGAGGGACTTTGGAAGAGGAAGCCTGAGCTGAAATTTGAAGGAAGGAGGATGGTTTGCAAGTCCGTGGTGACAGGAAAGTAGTTCAAATGCCTTATCATAGTCAGGGAGATATGGGGAGATGAACTTGGAAGTATTAATGGAGGTGAGGACATGGAAGGTCTTACTGACCATGCTAAGAAGTCTAGACTTTATCCTGTTGATAGTAAATAATATTTTCATTGTAGTAGAATGTACATAGCATAAAATTTGACATTATATCATTTTTAAGTGTGCAATTCAGTGCCATTAAGTACCTTCACAATGTTGTATGTACATCACCACTATCCATTTACAGAATTTTTCATCATCCCAAACAGAAACTCTTCTCACTAAACATATATTCCACCACTTTCCCTGCCCAGCCCCAGCCTCTATTCTACTTTCAACCACTACTCTATTTTCAATCTCTATGAGGTTACCTATTCTAGGAAACTCATATAGGTGGAATCATGCACTATTTGTCCTTTTGTGCTAGTTCACACAGCATAATATTTTTAAGTTTCATCCATTTCTGGCATGTATCAGAGTTTCATTTTAAAGGCTGAATTTTACATATCTGTATCTGTATATCTCTCTACATATACACACAGATACTCTTTTTAATGCATTCATCTTTTGATGGCAAATGGGTTGTTTTGGGGCTTCCCTGATAGCTCAGTTGGTAAAGAATCCACCTGCAATGCAGGAGACCCTGGACCCAGGAGATTCCTGGGTCGGGAAGATCCATTGGAGAAGGGATAGGCTACTCACTCCAGCATTCTTGGGCTTCCCTTGTGGTTGAGCTGGTAAAGAATCCGCCCGCAATGCAGGAGACCTGGGTTCAATCCCTGGGTTGGGAAGATCTCCTGGAGAAGGGAAAGGTTACCCACTCCAGTATTCTAGTCTGGAGAATTCTATGGACTGTATAGTCCGTGGGGTCGCAAAGAGTCGGACACAACTGAGTGACTTGCCCTGCCCTTCCCACCTTTTGACTATTGTGAAGAATGCTACTCTAAACATCAGTATGCAAGTGTTTCAGTTCCTGCTTTTAATCTGTGGGGTATGTGGCTGCTGTTGTTTAGTTGCTATGTTGTGTCTGACTTTTGCAACTCTATGGACTGTAGCCTGCCAGGCTCCTCTGTCCATGGAATTTCCCAGGCAAGGATACTGGAATGGATTGCCATTTCCCTTCTCCAGGGGATCTTTCTGACCCAGAGAAGAAGAGACTCATATCTTTTGCATCTCCTGCATTGGCAGGTGGATTCTTTACCACTAGCACCACCTGGGAAGACCCAAATTTCTGGATCATATGGTAATTCTATGTTGAACTTTTTCAGGACTCATCAGACTATTTTTCACAGCAGCTATACAGTTTACATTCTCAACAGCAATTTGAGTTTCCCCATATCTTCCCCTTTGTTTTTGTTTTTGTTTCCTGAAGGGTGTGAAGTGGTATCTCACTGTGATTTTGAGCTGCTTTTCCCTAAGGACTGGTGATGTTGAGCATCTTTTCATGTGCTTGTGGGCTATTTGCATACAATCTTTGGAGAAATGTCATTCAAATCCTTTGCCTATTTTTTAACTGAGCTGTTTGCTTTTTTGTTGTAGGATTATAGGAGCTCTTTATGAATTCCATATGCAGTTGATATAGAATCTATGCAATGTTATCTATATGCAATGTTAAATGTTTGTCAGATATGTGGTTTACAAATATTTTCCCTAATTCTGTGAGTTGCCTTTTCACTTTTTTGATAATATCCTTTGATGCACCAAAGGCAGTAAATAATTTTATGCAGAGAATCGATATCTTTCAATTGGTATGTGGAAGGTGGATTGAGTGAGGTCAAGAAACATGGAGACAGGTTAGATGGCCACACTCTCCATGGTAGGGTCTGAGCTGGAACAGAGAACAAACTAAAAGGAAGACATTTAGGAAGTGAAAGCAACAGAATTCTGGTAACAGTGTAGAGAAAAATCAGACAGACAGAGGAAGAAGTGTTAAGTCAGCAGAGCCACTGAGGGACCCCTGGGGGGTATATACCTAGAAGTAAAGTTGCTGAATCAAATGGTAATTCTAATTTTAACTTCTTCAGGATTCATCAGACTATTTTTCACAGCAGCTATACCATTTTGCATTCTCACCAGCAATGCACAGGATTCTAGTTTCCCATGTCCTTACTGAATATCCTACTTTCATATCCAGCAAGAGATGATGAGGACCTGATGAGGGGAACAGCGATAAGAGCAGAGAAGGAGGACAAATTTGAGGAGACTGAGTTCTTATTGGACAGGTGTGAGGAAGGGAGGAGTGATGACTGACCCAAGCAGGGGTAATCCAGTAAAACATTACCCTAGGTTATAGTTAGCAATCTAAATTAAATTAGCCTCCGACACAAGACTAGCCCAAGATGCATTAGCTGCTGTGGCGACAGGGTTTAGTGGAGCCTGAATCACCCCTCCTTCGCTAGCATCATTTCTCCTTATCAAAGTGGCTTCCATGATTTACCACTGTTGACAATGTCAACCTCCAATCCTATCTGGAAGAATATGGGATAGTAAAAAAATGTAAAGAAACTTAAGCCCAAGTTGAAATCTGGAGCTTTATGACTGAATAAGGACCTAAACTTCATGAGCTTCCACATGCTTCCCTACACTCACTTTGTTAAGTGACTATAATGTAATGGCACCCTCCCCATGGAAATGCAGTGAGGATCAAATGGAAATAATTCAGATCAAACCCTCAGAACTGGGCCTGGACCCAGGAAGCCTCAATACATGCAAACTGTGGCAGTCTTTGCTATTCGACCTCCGTACCAATGGCCAAGTCTGGTTGAATCTAAATCAGCTTGAAGACTGTGGGGAAACAGGTGGCAGAGTAGTGAGCAGCACAGGCAATCTTTGCAGGCCAGGAACTTCCCTGTAGCTCATATGGTAAAGAATCTGCTTGCAAAGCAGGAAACCCAGGTTCGATCCCTGGATCAGGAAGATCCTCTGAAAAAGAGAATGACAACCCACTCCAGTATTCTCGCCTGGGAAATCCCATAGACAGAGGAGCCTGGTGGGCTACAGTCCATGGGCTCACAAAGAGTTGAACATGACTGAGCAACTAAGCACAGCCTCTGGCTCCTCATCCAGTGAAGACTGTGGTAGAATCATAGCCCTAGAATCAGAAGATCTTGGGTTAGGGACTTCCCTGGTGGTCTAGTGATTAAGAATCTGCCTTTCAATGCACGGGATGAAGGTTCAATCCCTGGTTAGGGAACTAAGTTTCATGTGGGCATGCAACTAAGCCCACGCTGCAACTGGAGAAGCCCATGTGCCATGACAAAGACCTAGCATGGGAAAATTTTAAAAAAATAGAAAAGAAAAGAAAACCCTGGCTCAAAATCTTGAGTCTTCTGTTGATCAGCTTTATGGCTTCTTCTGCTTAGGACCTGAGAGAGGGTGGCAGCAAGTCAATCCCAGTGGTGAAGGGGACACTGGTGCCTTCTCACGGAAAGCTGTCACTGTGTTCTGTCTGTCTTCAGAGGCATGACATCCCGTGGCAACGGCAGCTCCACCCACTTGGAGCCCAGATCTACAGAGTGAGCACTGAATCTCCTGCCTGTAGCAGTGTGGTGGTCCACCTGGGCAGCACACGGGATTGCACTCCAGAATGTTTACGATGCTGGTAAGGGAACTAGCATGCAACGTGTGTCAAAGCCCACTGATCACAATCGCCTGCAAGATGCATCTTCCTCTACCCTCACAGGAAGTGACTCTGTGGAGGGCTCATCCTCAGCTTGTTGGCCACTTCTGAACCTCAGGGGTGTGGGTTACAGCCGTCTAACTGTAACAGTGCATTGCTAGGAGATTTCCTGACAGGCCGACTCTGCCAACAAAAGCCTGAAGCTCTATTGTGGCTGACAGTAAGAAGGACTTTGACATGACCACATTTAAATAAGCACTTTCTGCCCCATGGATCCTGTTAGCAACGGTGATGTCAAGCCTTTAAAGGTGTTGTGCCCCGTCTAGCTCTGTTTCCACGGGAAAATGTTAAGGAACAATGCAATTCTAAGTGCTCAAAGAGAGAGACATGAAGGAACCATGGTCTGAAACCTCGTGATTTTAATATTTCTAAAACAGGCTAACCCAAGCTCCCAAGCTTTGAAGAACATATGACACCACCCCTCCCCTTACAAAAAAAAAAAAAAAGACAGCATGGCGGCTTTTATGATTTTATTGTTTAATTCTCTTACTAATGCTAATTAGCTTGTCACTATATTTTGTCTGCCTGTAAAGGAGTTAAATACAGTGGAGAGTGCTATTTACAAACATGTATATTCCACAAGGTAATACTGACCTGTACATATTTTAAATCTGAATTAGTTGCTGACATTAAAAATTGAAGCAGGCAGCAAGATTTAGGATTTCCAAAGTTATGTTTGCTTGAGTCCTCTGAGAAAGCAAATGCCAAGATGGGATTAAATATGCAAAATTTTATTAGGGAGAATGCTTGTGTGAGGAAAACACAGGGAGAAACCCAGAGGAGGCTGAGAGGGCAGCAGTGAAGGAGGGAAGGAGAGAAAATTGGGTAGAAGTGTTCTAAGCGGAGGACTTCTCTGGGGGTCCACTGGTTAAGACTCCACACTCCCGAAGCAGGGGGCACAGGTTTGATCCCCGGTTGGGGAACTAGGATCCCACATGCCACAAAAAAAGTAAAAAACAGAGGGGTTCTAGGTTGCCGAACAGGTTGAGGAAGGTTCAGCAAAGAGCAGAGAGTCCTGGGGACAAAGCTGGCTGTCGGAGGAGCAGAAGAGCCCTGTGTCTCCTAGGAAAGGGTCCCCTTGCTGCACTAGCCATTGACTGCGGGCAGCCCTGGGAAGTATAACCTCTGTACAAACACAGACACGGGTTATGACCGCAGCAGCTGGGGACTTGGGCCACTGAGTTCTCTCTAGTTGGGAGTCTGCAAGGGCATTCTCACGGCTGCCAGAGAAGCCATCTCCTGGTAGAGGATGTTTAACAGGCTGTTAATCAACCCAAAAAAGCACGGCCAGAATTCTCTGCCAGGAGCAGACTTAAAATAGCTAGCCACTCCTTTCTCTCATCCTTAGAACACTGTGTCTTTACCTGTCCAGACAGGCCTTATATTTGTGTGACTCTCCTCTGGAAACGCTAGAAAAATATCTACCTATATATAAGAGCAATCTCAAAACATATTAATTATACTATAAGTAGAAGTGCCAAATGAGCTTCCAGTGAGCAGAATGGGAGTTTGAACTAAAAATCTTAAAGGTCACTTTCAGTCCCAATAACTGTACTTCTTTAATTGTTCTCAGGGAAATATTCTTGGAGTAGACTCCATTTTCAATAATCTTTTTCTCTAACTATAAAAGTCAACTGTGCTTTTTGAAAAATGGAGAAAATATATAGAAATCTCCATTAACATTTTAATATGTTTCAAAGCACCTGTGTATATCTTTCAACTTGTTTATGTTCATGCTAGCATACAATTTTGATATCTTCTTTTATAGTATGAGGTATCATAAATATTTCCCCATTTGATTAAAAATTCTTTGGTATGGTGTATATTAGCATACATCTCTGAATAGTTCCTTATGATAAAGGGCTAGTAATTGCTAAAGTACAGGGCATATAACCTTCTAATGATTTGATATGTATTGGTTAAATTACTTTATCATATAAGGGTACCTGTTTTCCTAAAACTTCCTTAACTTTAGAGACAGCATTTAAAAAAAAAAAATCCTTTGCCAATTAGGGAGAAAATGGCATCATAATTTTTATTTTCTTTAAACACTAGTAACATTTAACTTATTATTTAGTTTTTAATAATTTATAGTTCATCTTTGATGAATTATTTCTTCACATTCTTGACCAGTTTTCTATTGAAATTTTCTCTTTTTGTTATTGGTTTACAGGACTCTTTACATATTAATGACCTAACTAGTCATCTATCAAACATAATACAAATATTACCCCAGTGTGTCATTTACTTTTTAATTTTGTTTATGTTTTTCTGATGTACAATTGTTTTATGCATTCAAAACTAGTAATCTTTTCATTTATGATTTCTGCTTAGATAAGCCTTGCCTATTTCAAGATTATATACAGTTTTACCTATGATTTATTTATTTTTCTATTGAAAAGAAAATGAAAGTGGCTTTACCTTTCACATTTAAAAATGTCAACCATCTGGGATTTGTTTTTATGTATTTCTCAAGGTAGGGAATCTAATATTGTCATTGCAAATTGTTACCAGTGGGTTCCAGCACTATTTATAGCATGATCTATTCTTTCCCATTTATTTGAATTTTCATCTTTTTCACACACAAGGATAGTATTTTTTAAATTTTTTGTGAGTTTTAAAAATCTCCTTTTGATTCATTTTCAATTTTAATGCATTGCCATCAAAGAATGTGGCCTATACATTTCTCTATTTTGGGAAAAATATCCATCTTTCTCTTTTGCCGATCACAAGGGATTTCAGCCATGTGAAATACTGTGTGGTATTTGGCAAAGTAAATTGCTACTACTCATAAAATATTTAAATTTGTGACTGGTGTACATACAAATGGGGGCTTCCCAGGTGGCTCAGTGGTAAAGAATCTGCCTGCCAATGCAGGACACACAAGAAATGCTGGTTTGACCCCTGGGTCTTGGAAATCCCCTGGAGAAGAAAATGGCAACCTGCTCCAGAATTCTTACCTGGAAATTCCATGGACAGAGGAACCTTGCGGGCTATAGTCTATGGGGTCGCAAAGAGGTCAGACATGACTGAGCACACACATGCACACACATATGAATTCGAATTTATTTGATATGTCACAATAATAATATCATTCTAATTCACTAGCATCACAATTTGTTTTTCCCCAGTTTTATTGAGATACAACAGTGTATAAGTTTGTTACACTGTAATGACTTGACTATGTATATTGTCAAATGTTCTCAAAAATTTTAGTTAACATCCACCATTTAATCCAAAAAAATAAAAAATATTTTTTTCCTTATGATGAGAACTCCTAGGAGACAGTACAGTCCTTCACAGTGGGACAGACAGCTGGGGGGCAATACGGAACCCTGTCAGTACTAGGTCACTGCTATGAGTCCTTACTTTGCTGTCCACGAGGTCCCATCATTATAGGGTCCCCATTCTTGAATTTTCAGAGGGGCTCTGCTTTCTCTGATGCTTTCAGGAATCTTAGAGTAATTCTTCCTGGTCCCTCCAACTCAAGCTAGTAAGAGTAAGCTTCCATTCCTTATGATGAAAAAAAACCCTAATTAAAACACCGACACATTCTTCAGCACAGAAGAAGGGACCAGTTTACATCAGTCAGAGCAGTAGCCTGACATGGTGGAACTTGGATCGCTAAGGAAGGCAGGCAACCCTGGTGAGTGGGAGCTTCTGCAGAGGGTTGCCTGCTGTGGGATACCCCCTGCCATTGCCTGGGCTAGGCTGTCTCTCCCACAGTCTCCCTTCGCAGCCGGGCCTGAGCACTGCAGTGGGCTCTGACTCTGCACTTTGCTGTCTGCTGCACTTCCAGGCGGTTCGTAGGGATGACTCACTCCTCCCTGGCAACTCCAGCTCCTGCCTCTCTGCGTAGGTGACAGTGAGATTCCATCACAAACTCCTTCTTCTAGTTCCTTGGGGCTTGCTTTTGCATTTAGTGAATTGAGGGTTGCCTTTATTTTTTTCAAATGAATCTTACTTCATTTAAAGAAGGCATCTAACAAATATTTTTTAGATTTTCTGAATTGTGATAGCATCTTCATTGAATTTCTCAGATAGTTACAGATTTCCTTCTATTTTTTTAAAAAAAAATTGCTTTGGAGGAACATGAAGGAGTTAAGTTGTGCTCGATTATTATCATGAGTTGAAAATGACATTTTCCAGTTTAATTATTTTTCTTCCCTCTCTCATCTAAAACCAAAAAGTCTTAATTTTGACATAATACCTCCTTACTGAATCTACTCTAGTAAGGAAGGGAAAAATGTGATGAAAGCAGATCACCTGGTAGAAATATCAGGACATCTTTAACAGCTATAAGCCATTATTCAGTATATAATTTGGATACTCTCAGAATAATAAACACTGTATCCTTTGGGGTTTTTTGCTCTATTCTTTTGTCCACACTTTCTTTGTTCTCTCTCTTCTCTCCATACTTCATATCAGGATACCTCCTGGGTGATATTAGGAATAAATAGTTCATTCATGAAACACGTTTCAAGCCCCACAGTTTACAGACTTTTGAGCAAAGGGTAAACAGGTGCTGGCTATAGCAACTGCCATCATAAAATCATAAGCAAACTTCAAGAGAAGAACACATGAAAAGATGTTCAACGTGATTAGTCAGTAGGGAAATGTAAATCAAGGCTACAATGAGATCAAGCCTACAGTCAAGCCTACAAAGCCACTTCACATCCACTAGGAGAGCTAGAACAAGAAAGACAGGCCATGACAAGCGTCCGTGAAGATGTGGTCAGGTTGGAACCCTCCTCTTCCTTGATGTGATAAAAATGTTCCGGAATTACAGAGTGGTGATGGTTGCCCAGTCATGTAAATATTCTAAAACTGACTGAATCGTACAATTTGCAAAGTACATATTTGCATGACGTCTTTTTTATTTCTAATGCTTTAATATGTGTGGTCACTAAGTCGTGTCTGACTCCTTGCAACCCCATGGACTGTAGCCCACCAGGCTCCTCTGTTTGTGAGATTTCCCAGGCAAGAATACTGGAGTGGGTTGCCATTTCCTTCATCAGGGAATCTTCCTGACCCAGGGATCAAACCCGCAGCTCCTGCCACATCTCTTGTATTGGCAGGCGGAGTCTTTACTGCTGTGCTATTGGGGAAGCCCTTTAAACCATGAAATTTTGAATCAGTTAGATTTAGACGCTATGCATTGTAAGGTAAGATAATAACCTATGCTTTTTCCTTGGTACTTTACCCAGTTGTCTTAATACCATTTACTGGATGAGCTAATTTTTCGGTGGTAATTTTAGGGTGACACTTAAAATCGCCACGTACATGTAGGTCTATTTCTTTTTTTAATACAGCATGTGGAAAAACCTGAATGAACTTTTTGGCCAAGCTGATATTAGTGAGACTTAGTTAACTAACAAATAAACCTAATCTCAAAGGCTTTTAAAACAACCCCAAAACTGTAATAGGAAGAGCTCAATTCTGATAAGGAGGACTGTGGAAAGCTTCTCAGAACAAAAGACATCTAAGCCAGACCACAAAGCACAAGTGATAACGTAATAGCCATTTACAACACATCCATATCTGATCTCTAATGGTGCTGAACACCAGGCCTTTATTTCTAGTTGTTTATATACATATGTATGTATGTATTTTAATTGGAGGATAATTGTTTTACAATGTTATGTTAGCTTCTGGTGTTCAATAAAGTGGATCAGTTCTCTGTGTACATATACCCTCCTGCATGAGCCTCCCTCCCACCCCTCTAGGTCATCACAGAGCATCAGGCTGAGCTTCCTGTGCTACACAGCAGCTTCCCACTAGCTATTTTATATATGGTAATATATATATGTCAGTTTTACACATGGTCGTGTATGTATGTCAGCTTTACCCATGGTGGTATATATTTCACAGTTCATCCCACCGCCTCCTTCCTCCGCTGTGTTCACAAGTCCATTCTCTATTCTCTCTTCTCTGCGTCGCTATTCCTGCCCTGCAAATAGGTCCATTGGCACCGTTTTTCTAGATTCCACATCTTCCCTATGAACAATATGGTTCCTCTGCTGCAGATGAAGAACCTGAGGCTCAGCCAACGGTCAGGATGGTTTGCCCACAGTCACAGAGCTAGTGAGTGGCAGAGAAAACTACATGTACGACATGTACGTCGGCTGAGAGGCAAGCTCTTGAGATGTGTAGGGGTTTGAGGTGCAAGGTCACAGGGGTTGAAAATAGCAGAAATGAATGGGAAACAGCAAATCAGCCAGGGCCTTCATCTGTACAGTTTGCAACTCGAACTGGGAAACAATCTGAAAAGGGAAGCACAGGCCAACTTATGGAAGGTTTTGCGTCATGATGGAGAAGTTTAGAATTCATCCTGCGCTCATCAAAGAGCTGGGAGCATGTACGGTAAGTGGATCTGTGCTTTAGAGAAGGGATCCTGCAACCACAAACAGTGCTCAACCAGAAAGACAGAAGTCAAGGGGACTGACTCAGAGTCTAGCAGAGAGGGACTGAGGCCTGGACTGGGGTTCAGAACTAAGCAAGGAGGAGACAAAGAGGTGAATAAAGCCACCATTTCAAACTGGTGGAAGCATTTTAAATGTTCATGCTAATGCTTACCTTATATTGCCACTGAGCATTCTGAATAAGGCAGAGCTGTTTACTGACAGTTATTTTGGACCCGATTTAATTAAAACGAGTGCTGAAGCATGGAATTGTCATCATGTTTCAAGCCTTCTAGCCACCTTTGCTCTGTAATCTCCTACCTCCATCAGTAGTCTTCTGGCTAGAAGAACTACTACAAGCATCTGACTAGCCAGCAGGTGTCACGTCTGACAGTGCTAACCCTTTTTCTCGCACTGTGGCTCCTCACAAGTGATAAAGACCACTCTGGAGATGATGGAAAGTGTACTGAGGCTCCCTCCCATTCAGCAGATTCCAGAAGATGAAACTGTACTTTTCTGATTTTTCTGTGCCCAGTGGCCGCCATCAATGTGCCTGGCGTAGTCTAAGCACCAGGTATAAGAGCAAATCCCAGCTCTGTCACTTACTGGACAACCTTGGTGTTGGCTGTGTTACTTAAGCTCACTGTTCCTCAGATCTCACCTCAAGAAAATGGAGATATTCACAACAATTCCTTCATTGCATTGCTGCTGCTGCTGCTAAATCGCTTCAGTTGTGTCCGACTCTGTGCAACCCCACAGACGGCAGCTCACCAGGCTCCCCCGTCCCTGGGATTCTCCAGGCGAGAACACTGGAGTGGGTTGCCATTTCCTTCTCCAATGCATGAAAGTGAAAAGTGAAAGGGAAGTCGCTCAGTCGTGTTTGACCCTCAGCGACCCCAGGGGGACTTAAAACAGTTAAAACATGCAGGGGAGGTTAGAACGGTTTGATATATGCTAACACCCCAAAACCTCTTCAAACACTTATTTTGGAATTTTCCGATTCCTTCCTTTCCTTTTAAGAATATGATCAGAAAACAGGTTGTTTACATCTCAATGGCAATAATATTTTCCATTAGCTTTTAAAAACTTCAACTGTCAATAATTGTATCTGAAGTCAGTCCATAACATCAGAAACAATACAACTTTTGAACTGTAGTATAATGAGAGATAATGACTTATTAGCTATTTTAGGGGTTCTTGCTTAATTATGGTGAAGGAAGCTGCAACTTTTCATGTTCACCTTCTCAATATTGTTTCACTTTCTGAAAGAGAGTAAGGAAAGAGAGGGGGTTTTCAAAGAGGTAAAGCTGTGATAGAGATGAGAACATTTTTTTGTTTGTTTCTGTTTCTCTCTCTCTCTCTCTCTCTCACACACACACACAAACACAATTTCCTTCACTACATTCTTTCGGTTATATGACAGTTTCTGAAGTTTCTGGATGTCAATATTTGCTTTCCATTATCACTAAGTTTAGTTTACTTCAGTTCAGTCGCTCAGTTGTGTCCGACTCTTTGCTACCCCATGAACCGCAGCACTCCAGGCCTTCCTGTCCATCACCAACTCCCAGAGTTTACCCAAACTCATGTCCATTGAGTTGGTGATGCCATCCAACCATCTCATCCTCTGTGATCCCCTTCTCCTCCTACCCTCAATCTTTCCCAGCATCAGGGTCTTTCCAAATGAGTCAGCTCTTTGCAAAATGAGTCAACTCTTCTGACTGTGAGAAAGCCACATAGTGACTTAATAGCTACTTAATTAATTGCAACTCTTACCTCTAAGGCTGTGTAGAATTCCCACTGTTTGGCTCCACTTTGATAGGAATAACGAAGTCTTCAGTTCTCATAGACCTCACAGTTGACTCAAGAGACTGACAAACATGTGAACACTGTTAGCACAAGTAATAAGTGTACGTTGGAAGGAAGATCGGACTCTAAGCAGATACCAATGAGAACCAATGACTTCAGCATCTGGAGATCCATCTGTTACACCCACGGTGGTGGAGCTGTTCTATGACCTGGGAAAAGGGGGTCCATGCTGGAAAGCTAACTTCCACTCTCTGGAGAAGGCCGTGAAACAAGGAGAGAAAGCAGACAGCCTGGGGGGCTTGGCTGACCACTCCCTCCAGGGTACCTGGAATTCCTCTCCCTCTGCTCCATTCTTCTCTTTGACCTGCGGCTGAATCTCACTCCTGGGTTATGGATTCCTAACACTTCTTCCTCCTAGTGACTATGTTCCACATTTTCATCTTCCATCTACCCCAATTTTGAAAATGAAATAAAGGAAATACATAGCCTAAGTGGAAACCTGAGGAAGGAAAAAAAAATAGATGTAAGAATTGTGCATCCAGAAAAGCTGGTTATCAGAGTAATTCACACATAATTGAGAGACAATTAGCAGGTTGTTAGCACTGACTTTAAACTCTCTTCTCTGAGGTAGCCCCAACCATTAAGAATGAGCAGGGTAATGTGACTAATATTAACTACTATGAACAAATAATAAAAACAACACTCAATCCACAACTGCTTATTGGGTGTGTTACCTGTGTGTGCATTGTGGTACCCCAAATAAGATTTAAACACACACATGCACACAATTGTCTAGTCTCAGACCAATAGCTACTGATCTGGATGGCATCATAAATACATGGAAGGACCTCCAGTAGTGTAAGGCTGTAAAATTTCAGCAAATGAGGGAAACTATGGATTCTCTATAAATTGAGAA
The DNA here is from genome assembly GCA_006410935.1 of Redunca redunca. NCBI lineage: Eukaryota > Metazoa > Chordata > Mammalia > Artiodactyla > Bovidae > Redunca > Redunca redunca. The sequence continues at coordinate 79,230 of SJYQ01032338.1, forward strand.
ACTCAGGGGCTAGGGTTGCTCAGACAAGCTTCACTGTAAGAGTTAGACTGAAGTAGGAAAGTTGAAGAGAAAATATACTTCCAACAGGGAAGAATGTGGGCTCTGGCATGTGACTAGTAAGAACTGATCTTGGACTTGAACTAATTATTTCATTCCTCTGTGTTTCCATTTCCACATCTGCATCGGAATGGGGAAAGTATCTATCTGATTGCATTGCTGGGAAGATGAAGTGAGTGAGCTCACGTACCTTATGAATGACATAATGCTGTGCTTACCATACAGCAGACAATCAATCGGTGTTAGCCATGCTTCCATGGAGCAAACAACAAAGAAAGCACTCTTCAGAGTAGGACTCACTTTAAGATCACTGGTTTCTGAATAATCCTGCCAAAGCTGCTTGTGACTTGATTATCCAGAAAAATTAACCTGATTGGAAGCTTTTTAAAAGTAAATCACATAAAATGAATTCATTTAGGTTCATATGTACAGTTCAGTGTACAGTTTTCACCATCTAGTATTCAATCATTCTGCACTTCCATTGGTTTCAATTTTATAGTCAATGGTAAAAGGAACCTATATGTCATAGTGGGTTTGGGCTGCTGTAACAAAATACCACAGGCTGGGTAACTTAAACATGTATATATACAGTTGACTCAAAAAATAGTCACAACCTGAAAGTTGATAGTTATGTTTTATTAGGTGGAAATTTTTAAGACTTAAGCCTGGGAGGCAGTATCTCAAGTAGCCCTGAGAGAAATGCCCCAAAGAGAGGGAGGGAGGGGGAAGCAGTCAGGTTATATAGAAGTGTGGAACAAAGAGCAGGTTCAGTTCAGTTCCGTTCAGTCGTTCAGTCATGTCTGACTCTTTGCGACCCCATGAATTGCAGCACGCCAGGCCTCCCTGTCCATCACCAACTCCCAGAGTTCACTCAGACTCACGTCCATTGAGTCGGTGATGCCATCCAGCCATCTCATCCTCTGTTGTCCCCTTCTCCTCCTNGTTCAGGTCAGTCGTTCAGTCGTGTCCGACTCTTTGCGACCCCATGAATCGCAGCACACCAGACTTCCCTGTCCATCACCAACTCCCAGAGTTCACTCAGACTCACGTCCATTGAGTCGGTGATGCCATCCAGCCATCTCATCCTCTGTTGTCCCCTTCTCCTCCTGCCCCCAATCCCTCCCAGCATCAGTCTTTGCCAATGAGTCAGCTCTTCGCATGAAGTGGCCAAAGTATTGGAGTTTCAGCTTTAGTATCAGTCTTTCCAAAGAACATCCAGGACTGATCTCCTTTAGAATGGACTGGTTGGATCTCCTTGCAGTCCAAGGGATTCTCAAGAGTTCAAAAGCATCAATTCTTCGGCCCTCAGCTTTCTTCACAGTCCAACTCTCACATCCATACATGACCACTGGAAAAACCATAGACTTGACTAGACGGACCTTTGTTGGCAAAGTAATGTCTCTGCTTTTCAATATGCTAGCTAGGTTGGTCATAACTTTCCTTCCAAGGAGTAAGCATCTTTTAATTTCATGGCTGCAGTCACCATCTGCAGTGATTTTGGAACCCCCCAAAATAAAGTCTGACACTGTTTCCCCATCTATTTCCCATGAAGTGATTGGACCGGATGCCATGATCTTCGTTTTCTGAATGTTGAGCTTTAAGCCAACTTTTTCACTCTCTTCTTTCAGTTTCATCAAGAGGCTTTTTAGTTCCTCTTCACTTTCTGCCATAAGGGTCGTGTCATCTGCATAGCTGAGGTTATTGATGTTTCTCCCTGCAATCTTGATTCCAGCTTGTACTTCTTCCAGTCCAGCGTTTCTCATGATGTACTCTGCATAGAAGTTAAATAAGCAGGGTTACAATATACACCCTTGATGTACTCCTTTTCCTATCTGGAACCAGTCTGTTGTTACATGTCCACTTCTAACTGTTGCTTCCTGACCTGCATATAGGTTTCTCAAGAGGCAGATCAGGTGGTCTGGTATTCCCACCTCTTTCAGAATTTTCCACAGTTTATTGCGATCCACACAGTCAAAGGTAGTCTGAACATCAAAAGTATTTTTGTGAATTAAAGCAAACCTGAAGTCCCAAGTTAAGAAATTTAACTCTTGTCTCTGCATGGGAAGATGCAAGTGTCTGGGGTCAATGAACTCTTCCCTTTCATGTGCATCTCAGCTATCCTGGAGCCACTATCCTGTGTTTTTAACATCCTGAGTTCCTCAGTGCTCACTGTAGGGAGTGGCTGCAGCCTGATGGCTACCAGACCACGCAGGTATTCTTCTCTTTCCTGAGTGCCCTATAGGGTAGGAATTGCTGATGACTGTAACACCATTGTTTACTGACATGGCAGGAAATACTCCATTTCTCAATATATGTTTATTTCTCACTCTTCTGGAGTCTGGAAGTCTGAGATCAAAGTGCCAGGATGGTCAAGTTCTTGGGAAGGGCACTTTCCAAGGCCACCTTGTGTTCTGGGTCGGGAGAGATGGAGTAGAGGAGAACTCTCTGGTCTCTCTTATCAGGGCACTAACCTCATCACGAGGACTCCACCTCCCCTCACCCCAACTCATGACCTCATCTCTCAAAGGCCCACCTCTTCCCAATACCATTGGCTTTAGGGATTAAGCCTTGAACATATGAATTTGGGGATACAAACACACTCAATACACAATGTCTAACACAATGTCTACTCAAAAGAAATGTAAGAAACAAAGAATTCAAACATGTTATAAATGGTTCTATAGAGCCGAATTTTATAAGTTAAAGCTTTAGGAATAAAAAAGAAAACCAATTTTCAATGAAGTGACTTTGAAGGTTAAACCATAACTATTTTGGGCAATAAAGATATCTTTTTAAAAACAAAATTATACTTAAGAGTGTCTGAAGATATGGAACACTCAAATTCTGGTGGTGGAATGGCAAAGAGAGGATGGTTTTATTAGTTGTGATGGGGATGTGATTCATGTTTTTTGTTTTCAAAAAGTATGCTTAGAATGGCATTGAAACATGTATAATATCTTGTAAGAAATGAATCACCAGTCTAGGTTCGATGCAGGATACAGGATGCTTGGGCCTGGTGCACTGGGATGACCCAGAGAGATGGTATGGGGAAGGAGGTGGGAGGGGGGTTCAGGATGGGGAACACATGTACACCCGTGGCAGATTCATGTTGTTGTATGGCAAAACCAATACAATATTGTAAAGTAAAAAAAATAATAATAATAAAATAATATCTAAAAGAAAAGTCATCTTAATAATTAATAGTCATCTTAATAGCAAGGAGGCTTACCAGGTGGCTCGGTGGTAAAGAATCTGCCTGCCATTGCAGGAGATGCTGGTTCAATCCCTGGGTCAGGAAGATCCCCTGGAGAAGGAAATGGCAAGCCACTGCAGTATTCTTGCCTGGGAAATTCCATGTACAGAAGAGCCAGGTGGGCTAGAGTTCATGGGGTCACAAAAGCATCGAATGTGACTAAGCATGCAATAGCAAGAGCTATTACTCTGTTTTTAAATGTGTAGTAGATTTAGCTTGTGCTGGCCAAACAGATGCGCAGACAACTCGTGCTGTGTGGTTTGCTGTGTGCTATTATAACCAAGGAGCCTCTCTAGCACCTCAGTGCCCCATCCTGTCTGCCCCTCCCTTCTCACTGGACCCTACCTACTCTCTCTTCTGCAGCCCTTACCCACCACCCATGGTACGACTGCCCCTGATGTGGCTATGTTAAGTAAGTGTGTGTGCGTAGTGACTGTGGTGTTGATGGGCATCTCCATTCCCATCTCATCCAGATTTGGGGGGGAAATGAGAGGTACCCCAGGACCAAGTAAATGAGATATGAATTTTCACATTAAAACAGTGTTATCAGGAATTTCCTAGCAGTCCAGTGGTCAGGACTCTGCATATTCACTGCCAAGGGTGTGGATTCAATTCCTGGTTGGGGAACTAAGATCTCATAAGCTGTGTGGTATGGCAAAGAAAAGAAAACCCCAAAACCAATGTTTATTGAAGCAGTTAATTTGTACAGAAATTTCAGTGCAGAAAAGGGTTTACTGCGTGAGTGCATGCTCAATCGTGGCTGACTCTTTTGTAACCCTGTGGACTGTGGCCCACCAGGCTCCTCTGTCCATGGGATTTCCCAGGCAAGAATACTGGAGTGGGTTGCCATTTCTTCCTCCAGGGTTTCTTCCCAACCCAGGGATGGAACCTGCATCTCCTGTGTCTCTAAACTTTTTACCACTGTGCCACCTGGGAAGCCCTAGGATTTGCTGAAAGGCAAAAGGGGCTTACTTTCCGTGACACCTTATTCATTTGAGCCCTTCCCAGGGGCTTTTGCACTTTTATCTTCCTTATCTGGAAGGTGGCTCCCCAAATTGTAAGTGATTCAATCCCTACAAAACCTGGATTGTTTCTGGCCAGCAGTGTAGTTTCATTATGGAATTCTTTTCACAGACTTTCGGTAGACTGTCCTGAGAACCTTACTACCATATAAAGTGTTGCCTCTAAGGAGTAGTTTCTAGAGAGAAACAAATACCACTAACAACATACAACGTATTCTCAGCCCTGAGAAGTTGTCCAGCCCCTATACTAGGTTCTTAACAAACATTTGCTGATTGAATAATCATGAAATAAATGAAGGGTAAATGGGTATACTTGAATCACTTATTGAGTTCTTCTTTCTGGAGGGTAGGATTATGGTGATTTTTATTTCCTTCATACTTGGCTGAGTTTCTACAAGGAATATGTATTTATTTTGAATAATTAAAAACTTGCTTTAAAAGTTCATAGTATGGATTTTTAAAACTCATACACGTCTGAAGTGCTTGCTCTGTGACCTTATGTTACTTCTGAGGATATCAGTTCAGAGGGGACCCTCATTGCTTTGCCCTCAAGAAG
>SJYQ01032345.1:0-11560 GCA_006410935.1 Redunca redunca
GGAGCTCGACTGCCTTCTCCTACTTAGGGCCTCCTGGCCTGGCTGTGAGCCTCTGTGCTTTGGCACCCTTGGTGCTGAGCCCGGAAGGCACACCTCAGTGCCTACCCTCAGGCAACATTCGTGGAACTACATCTGCTTCACAACTGTATCCAAAGGAGAACATTGCAGCTACACTGTGGGCGGCTCCGGCTAATCCAGAGGGGTGAGGGGCGGGCTGGCCACTAAAGCAAATACACCCACATGCCCGGGAGAGTGCATGTGGCCTTGACAAGGACATGGGGCAGGGCGTCCCCTTGGGGAAGTAAGAACAGGCAAGGTGCTCCTGGGGCGTGGGCAGTGCCTAGAACTAGGAAACAGCTGAGTGGAAAGGGGCTCCCTCAAAGCTCTGTTGGGGTTCAGCCAGTCTGCATAGACTCCAGGGGAGGGCCCCTCCTCTTCTCTTCCTGTCATTTCCTTCTGGGGATCCCCATAGTCCCAAACTGACCAGAAGCCCAAGTAAGGTGGAGGGGGCCTGGGATCCCGGGGTGGGGGGGAGGTGTGAGACCCACTGGAGGAGTCCCAGAACAGGGCCCCTTGTGGAGGCCTGAGCCCAGCACAGCCGACTGGATGACAAAAAGATATGGCCACAAAGAAGATAATGCCCATTGGTCAGGGAAATCACGGCTGAGCCTGGGTCTCAGGAGGAAAAATGGGGGCCAGAGAGGAGCAGAGGCAAGAAAGGAGGTGGGGGCGGGGAGGCTGCAAGCCTGTGTGCAGGTGGGTTGTGCATGGGAGAGGGCTAGCGGACTGGGGAGCAGGGGGAGGGACCTGGTCACCCCAAACCTCAGAGCCACAGTGGAAAGGCAATGTTTTGAGCAGCCTAGCCCCTGGGCCAAGAACTGAACTCTAGCCAGGGTGATCCCATGTAACATCATTCATCTTTGCAGGAGAAGGCAGGCCGTGATGCCTAACTGAAGGAAGAAAGACGAGAGAGTCCCCTGTTCCACCCACGAGGAGGCCCTGAGGGGTTCCAGCCACCTTGGCCAAGTCCGTGGAGAGCTTGAAAAACCCTCCAACAAACAGGGCCAGCAGCTCTCACCATGAAAACCTTGGAACATCTAGAGGCGGGTCAGAGGTATGGAATGAAAAACCCTCATCCTCTGTTCCCTTCCCACTAGGAAAACAAACATCATACATCAAAGCAGGCTCATTTGTTAGAGATCCAATTAAACCTTATAGGCACTGTGAATTTCAGTGACTTCCTGGACTGTCCCATCTGGTAAACACCCTAAGTCAGAAAGGAAGGTCTAAACAGGTGCTGGGAGGGTGGGGGTAGCAACACAGGTGCCCCAGAGAATTGCTTCCTCAGTTTACCTAGAACTGGCATGGCTGGCTAAGGTGAAGCAGAAATCCTACAGGTCCTGAGGTTCTGACTTCTTCTCCAGCCCCTTACCCAACTTCTAGCTCCAACTGTAGACCTAGAGCTTTGGCCAGTGCCTCTACAACAGAAGGCCAGCATTTAAGAATGGTGAAGGGGTGGGGAGAAGGCACTGGGTACCTATGGGCACACTAAGCCACTTCTCCAGCCCTGTCATCTTTTCATGGGGTACTCCTGTTTATTTAAGTGACAATTGCCTGGGTTCTGTTACTTATAACTCAAAGCATCTCTAACTGATCAGTTGGGCTTGAAATCCAGACAGTGCCCTGGGTGTTCCTGAGCCTCTGTGCCTCTCTGGGTGGGTGGGCTTCCCTGTGCAGTGGAAAGTTACCCTGCCTCCAGGTGACTGCAGCCATGAAATTAAAAGACTCTTGCTCCTTGGAAGAAAAGGAATTGATGCTTTCAAATTGTAGTGCTAGAAAAGACTCTTGAGAGTCCTTTGGACAGTAATGAGATCAAACCAGTCAATCTTAAAGGAAATCAGCCCTGAATATTCACTGGAAGGACTGATGCTGAAGCTGAAGCTCCAATACTTTGGCCACCTTATGTGAAGAGCTTACTCATTGGAAAAGACCCTGATGCTGGGAAAGACTGAAAACAAAAGGAGAAGGGGACGATAGAGGATAAAATGGTTGGATAGCATCATCAACTCAATGGACATGAGTTTGAGCAAGCTCCGGGAGATGGTGATGGACAGGAAAGCCTGGGATACTGCAGTCCATGGGGTTGCAAAGAGTTGGACACCACTCAGCAACTGAACAACAACAGGCTGTTTCAATCGACTCCAGCTGCTATAACAAAATACTGTAGGTTGGGTGATTCAGACAACAAATATGAATTTCTCAAAGTTCTGGAGGCTGGATTTCCCAGGTGGCACAGATTCAAGATCTGGTGGGGAGTTCTCTTTCTGGTTTGCTGTGTCCTTATGTGGTGGAGCTTAAAGCTCAACATTCAGAAAACTAAGATCATGGCATCCGGTCCCATCACTTCATGGGAAATAGATGGGGAAACAGTGGAAATAGTGTCAGACCTCATTTTTTGGGGCTCCAAAATCACTGCAGATGATGACTGCAGCCATGAAATTAAAAGACGCTTACTCCTTGAAGAAAAGTTATGACCAACCTAGATAGTATATTCAAAAGCAGAGATATTACTTTGCTGACTAAGGTCCGTCTAGTCAAGGCTATGGTTTCTCCTGTGGTCATGTATGGATGTGAGAGTTGGACTGTGAAAAAGGCTGAGCACCAAAGAATTGATGCTTTTGAAATGTGGTGTTGGAGAAGACTCTTGAGAGTCCCTTGGACTGCAAGGAGATCCAACCAGTCCATTCTGAAGGAGATCAGCCCTGGGATTTCCTTGGAAGGNATGATGCTGAAGCTGAAACTCCAGTACTTTGGCCACCTCATGTGAAGAGTTGACTCATTGGAAAAGACCCTGATGCTGAGAGGGATTGGGGGCAGGAGGAGAAGGGGACGACCCAGGATGAAATGGCTGGATGGCATCACTGACCTGATGGACGTGAATCTGAGTGAACTCCGGGAGTTGGTGATGGACGGGGAGGCCTGGCGTGCTGCGATTCATGGGGTCACAAAGAGTCGGACACGACTGAGCGACTGAACTGAACTGAACTGAACTGAACTATGTGGTGGAGAGAAAGAGATCTCTTATGTTTCCTCCTCTTCTTTTAAGGGCAGTAATCCCATCTTGGGAGCCCCACCCATGACCTCCTCTAAACCCAGTTACCTCCTACCTCTTAATACATTGAGGTTGGAGCTCCAACAGATGGATGTGGAGGAGACAGAAATATTCAGCCCGTACAATGGAGCCATTTCAGGGACCATATACAAGTGCATGGTGTTATCCATGGGTAGATAAACACAGACCATTTGCTAGTGATCACTGCTCTCTTCCATGCATGATCCCCTTCTGAAGGGGAAGCGTGTTCTTTTCTGTCTTTATGCATGCGTGTGTGCTCGGTCTCTTCGTCATATCTGACTCTTTTGTGACCCCATGGACTGTAGCCTGCCAGGCTCCTCAATCCGTGGGATTTCCCAAACAAGAATACTAGAGTGGGTTGCCATTTCCTTCTCCAAGTGATCTTCCTGACCCAGCAGTCAAACCCATATCTCTTGTATCTCCGGCATTGGCAGGCAAATTCTTTACCACTGTGCCACCTGAGGAGCTCATGTCTTTATAAGAAGAAATGAGATGGTGACCTGGTGGGGACAGGGGTACAGATGATTGGGGGCTGAAGGCAGCCCTGTAGCTTGAGATAGATGAAGGCAAAGTCCCAGGGCTTGAGATCAAGCCAATTAAAGGCAGAAAACCCCACACCTTTATCCAGACTCAACTCCATCCCATTAGGGCCGGATGAGGATGGCAGGGGGCAATGAGATATCCTGGTCCCTGGTGACTCTCTCACAGCGCCCCCCATCCAATGGGCAGGCTCCATAGAAACACTTGCAGTAGGGTGTGTTTGGGAGGGAGTGCAGCTTTCTCAGTTTGGTTGATAAAGAAGAGATATGTGGCCAGAAAAGAGATTAAAATCCATTATAAACAATTTAAATATGGTTTGTATATTATGTAATCATCATTAAAGGATGATGAACATTTTGAGTGCAACTATGGCTTCTTGGCTTCTCAAAGCCAAGAAATATTTAGGAGTAAGGTGTCAACACTGTACTTTCAAGTGATTTAGGAAAAAATAGATACAGAAAGATATACAGAGAGAGAAAGAGAGGAAAGGATGGCAAAAACTCAACCACTGATGAGTCTGCATACAAGATGCTCATTTCACTTCTCTTTCAGGGAGAAAATTTTCAAAGTTAAGTGTTAGAGAGGAAAGCAAAAGGCATTTGACCTTCTGCAGTGCCTCCTGAGTTAGAGGACGCCTGGGACACCTTGCCCTCTTGCCCTTCCTGCTACTACCAGGGACGTCTCTCATAGGCCAAGCATCACCCAGAGCCCTTCCTAACACTGAGGTGTTGACAGTGTGATGGAGAAGGATGCTTAGGATTTTAGAATGAGGACGCCAGGTGGTAGAGGTGGTCCAGCTGGGACTCCAACCCAGACCCCACTCCCCTCTGCTGGCTGCATGTCCCCACTAAGACATGGAGGGGCTAAGACTCCCTGGCTCCAGCTGCATGCTTCTCCCCATCCTCCCCCTGCAGCAGGCGGGTCTCAGATACTCACCTAGGGCAGCTGCTCTGCTGGCCAGGGCCCTGGGGACACCTGCTGTGTGAGCCACCCACCAGCAGGGCTGTCCCTCTGTCCATCGGGCCTCCTCCTGGTGGATCTGTCCCTGGAGCCTCAGAGGGGCAGCAGAGGGTGCTGAAGCCAAGCCACCTGGAGACAGCGGAGAGAGGAAGCCAGGGTGCAGGATATGATGTGCACAGCAAATGGAGAGAGGCGGCCACAGTGCTCTCAGAAGGAAGAACCCAAAGGATGGATAGAGGGCAGCTCTCTTGTCCAAAGGTCCTGCTGCCATGCTTCTCCTGGCCTGGTCCCTCCAGGCCAATCCTACAGAAAGCATCCAGGGCCCAGTGGGCTCTGTTTAGGCATCCTCTCCTGGCTGAGGGACCACGCCCACTCCAAGTATTGCGGGAGAGAGTCCATGAGCTGAGGGGCAGGCTGAGTACACAGGAGAAAGCCCAGCCTGGACTGATTCCTCCCCCAGGGAAGCAGCCCAGAGGTTGGGGCAGGACAGGCACGGCTGTTCCCAGAGCCCTAGATTCCAGGCAGTGGTACACTGGGAGTGGAAGGCAACAAGTGTCCACATCTCTCCATCCTGGGCTTTCCGGGACACTGTATCTCCGTGGTCCCCTTAGATCCCATTGGTCCAGATGGAGTCAGAGGCATGCCCAGGTCCAAGGGAGGCCAGGAAGACCAGAGACTTCATTTTCCCCTCTAATGCAGAGGCCCTGGGGAGACCCATCTGGGGTGCAGTGGGTCTCTGCCAGAGTCACTCTCAGCATGACCCTCTGGGAAGTGGCCTTGGAATCATCTCTCAAACTGCTGGAATCTCTCTCCCTCTCCCGATAAACTTGGATTCCACAGGGACCACAGGCTGTCGTGGAGATCTACCTCTCCTTGACACTGATGAAATGAGAGTTTATCTTTAAAGGGAAATAACACCTCTTTTCCTCGAAAAAAAACTTAGGTTTCCTGGAAGGAAGAAAGGGAAATTGGGCTGTGGCTTTTCAGGCCTCTGCCATGTCCTTCCTGGAGAAGGCAATGGCAACCCACTCCAGTACTCTTGCCTGGAGAATCCCATTGACAGAGGAGCCTGGTAGGCTGCAGTCCATGGGGTCGCAAAGAGTTGGACATGACTGAGTGACTTCACTTTCCCTTTTCACTTTCATGCATTGGAGAAGGAAATGGCAACCCACTCCAGTGTTCTTGCCTGGAGAATCCTAGGGACGGCGGAGCCTGGTGGGCTGCCGTCTATGGGGTCGCACAGAGTCAGATACGACTGAGGCAACTTATCAGCAGCCATGTCTTTATGAGCTGCAGAAGAATGCAACACCATCCCGCTTCAGCATGGAAATGCCTTCACTATTGCTCCCAGTGGCAGGTTTCATTTCCTGAAGAATTCCACAGCAATACCTCTCACCCTGTATGCTCTTGGAGAACCTTGCCACTCACCCACCAAGAGATGTCCACAGGCCTTGTGACTGCCCTGGTGCAGAGAGTCCTGTGGAAATACTGCTGTGTGACTTCTGGGTGCCAGGTTTGTTTGTTTGTTTGTTTGTTTGTTTTGAGTGGGGGTTGCTCTGCCAGGTATTAGTTGTGGCATATGGGAACTAGTTCCCTGACCAGGGATTGAACTCAGGTCCCCTGTATTGGGGCTTCCCTGGTGGCTCAGCAGTAAAGAATCTGCCTGCAGTGCAGGAGCCACAGGAGATGCAGGTTCGATCCCTAGGTCCGGAAGATCCCTTGGAGGAGGGCATGGCAACACACTCCAGTGTTCTTGCCTGGAGAATCCCATGGACAGAGGAGCCTGGCAGGCTACAGTCCACAGGATTCTAAAGAGTTGGACACAACTAAAGCGACTTAGCATGCATGTATGCACACACCCCTGCTTTGGGAGCATGGTGTCTTAACCACTGGACCACCAAGGAAGTCCCAACAATAAATGTTTATTGCTATCTCGAACAACTGAGTTGTGAGGCATTTTGTTATGCAGCAGTAGTTAAGAGAGTAAACAATTATCAATGACTGTCACAACGAGTATGTAGAGAAAACTGGTCTGTCATTGGAAAAGATGGCAGAAAGGAGCAAAGAAGTGATTCTTTTCATGGAGAGAATGGAGATTATTGGCAATGTTTAAGCTTCATGTATGGATGTGAGAGTTGGACTGTGAAGAAGGCTGAGAGCCAAAGAATTGATGCTTTTGAAATGTGGTGTTGGAGAAGACTCTTGAGAGTCCCTTGGACTGCAAGGAGATCCAAACAGTCCATTCTGAAGGAGATCAACCCTGGGATTTCTTTGGAAGGAATGATGCTAAAGCTGAAACTCCAGTACTCTGGCCATCTCATGCGAAGAGCTGACTCATTGGAAAAGACTCTGATGTTGGGAGGGATCGGGGGCAGGAGGAGAAGGGGACGACAGAGGATGAGATGGCTGGATGGCATCACTGACTCGATGGACGTGAGTCTGAGTGAACTCCTGGAGTTGGTGATGGACAGGGAGGCCTGGCGTGCTGCGATGCATGGGGTCACAAAGAGTTGGACACGACTGAGCGACTGAACTGAACTAAAGCTTTTTAAGCTTTTGAATATTGTTCAAATTTAATAGTATTATAATAAGGATGCCACTGAAGCCTGGGATTTTAGAGTGTGTGTCAGAGGGGCCAGGCTTGGGACAGTCATAGTTCTGGTCACCTTCTGGAGGAGGAGGTTGGGCTGCAAAGACCCCCAAATGGGTCAGGTGCCAGAGGTGTGGCATGGATGGGGGTCCACACAGTCACCTCCACCTGGCTTGTCAGAGGAGGGTCTGAGGCAGGGAGCTTGCCACTGGGGTCTCTCCCTGACCTATGAGGGGAGTCTCAAGTCAGTCCCTAAGTCAAACACAGAAGAGGTCAAGTCCCTTGAAAATCCCATAGCTCACACATAGAGTCCAGACCTCAGACCCAAGCCCACTATCTTGGCTTTTCCCTCACCAAGATGGAAAGAAAACCTTTTCCTTCCTTCTTTCCTCCCTCCCTCCCTTCCTTTCTCTTTACTGTACAGCACAGTGAATACAACCAACATTTTATAATGCTATAAATGGAGTATCTTCAAAAATTGTCAATCACTATGTTGGGCACTTGTAACTTATATAATATTGTACATCAACTCTACCTTAATTAAAAAAAAAAGAATGCAATTCACCTTGAGAATAAAAAAGTAACCAGATCACCACACATAGAGAAATACTTCAATGAATTTGATTTTTCTCATTATGGAATATTATGTTGCTTACACGATCAAATTTTTATAAAATTTACAACAATAAGAACAACAAAAGCCTTTTCCTTGAATGAGCACTAGGTCAGACATTTCTTAGTTTACAGGGACTGTGTTTATTTCTGCTAACTTATTTTAGTTTCCCTGGTGGCTCAGATGGTAAAGAATCTGCCAGCAATGCAGGAGAATCGGGTTTGATCCCTGGGTTGGGAAGATCCTCTGGAGAAGGGAATGGCAATCCACTCTAGTATTTTTGCCTGGAGAATTCATGGACAGACCATGGGGTGGAAAAGAGTCTGACATAACTGAGCAACTAACACACTTTGCTCCATAACAACCCTGAATATAATAGCTTACAGCAACAACCCTTGATTCCACGGATCAGGAATTTCAAAAGGGCTCAGAAGAGATGGTTTGTTTCTGTACCACTGATGCTTGGGCCTCATGGCTGCTAAGCCCCTTCTACACTCACACGTTGGCTTCCAGGTCAGGGTGGTAGGATGTCTTACATGGAAGCTCAGGGAAGTCACACCACCTCCCTTTCATTGGGCTCTGTGGATTGAAGCAGTCACCAGTGTCAAAATGTTCATGGCCATTTTTTAAAACTGCGACAACACTGCAACAATAGTTTAAAGCACCTTGAGATCTTGCAACAATTTCTCCCTTGAAGAGAGCTCCCACAGGCGGCATGGGTAAAGCTTCTGTAAGTAGAACTGTGTGTATCACTGGTTCAGATGATGAGCCTGGCTCCCTCCCCCTCAACCCACCCACCAGTCTGGGCTGCAGTCTCTGAGTCGGGTCCTCCCACCCCAGGAGTTACTGCTTCATAATGATGAGTGGGCTGATAAACGTCTCTAAGGTGAGACTTCAAGGACATAGCAGAACCCGTCCCCATTCACTGAGGACTCGTCTGGGAGGGGCTGCACGCCCTGAGGCACTGCATATGGCATAGCATTGTCCAGTGGCTGGCCCAGAACAGTGGGTATCCGTGTCCCCTTGGAAAGGAATCTTTGAAGGGCCTGCCTCCCAGTGACCTGCCAGAGCCAAAGCAGATCACTCAAAGGGCCTCCGTCAGCGGTTCCCAGTGGGAATTATTTCTGCTCTTCGAGGAACCGACTTCTGGTTGGAGATGGCAACCTCTTGGCTGCTCTTGAGTTACCTGAAGTGTGATTAAAACAAATTCATGGGACTTCCTTGGTGGTCCAGTGGTTAAGACTCTACATTCCCGATGCAGAGGGCCCAGGTTCAATCTCTGGTAGGGGAACTAGATCCTGCATGCTGCAACTAAGATCCAGTACAGCCAAATAGATAAAAATCAATACATTAAAAAAAAACTAATTCATTTTCAACTTCTCCTTTCCTTTTCCTTGGGGGAAAATATTTCTTTGTCACCCTGAAACATCAATATCCCTGGTTGTGCAATTCTCTGCTTTACACACAAAAGAAGTTTCATACTAAAGACCAAATCCAAATCCCAAACCAGAAAATTCTGGTTCAAAGACCCTTGAATAAAAACAATCAGCCCATACTACATTTGGAATATTTTAAATCAACCAGTTTAACTATAAAATCAGGTCTAATAGCTACTGACTCTCTCAGTGTATGGCTTCCCTGATGGCTCAGTGATAAAGAATCCACCTGGCAATGCGGGAGATGTGGGTTCGATCCCTGGTATGGGAAGATCCCTCGGAGAAGGAAATGGCAACCGATTTGGATATTCTTGCCTGAAGGACCCCGGAGGCAGAGGAGATTGGTGGACTACATTCCATGGGGTCGAAAAAGAGTCAGACATGACTGAGAGACTGAACAACTTCTCGATGTACTGGCCTACATAGGAAGCCCACAATCCAGGAAACTAGATATGCATGTGAGGATGTGAATGATGGATGGATATTAAAGGTGACCACACAACCCTGGTGCCCATACTAAAGAGACTGGGCATGACCCCACCCCACTTTCTAACTCCCTTCTGCACTGCTGCTGCTAAGTCACTTCAGTCGTGTCCAACTTTGTGCGACCTCATAGACAGCAGCCCACCAGGCTCCCCTGTCCCTTGGATTCTCCAGGCAAGAATACTGGAGTGGGTTGCCATTTTCTTCTCCAATACGTGCATGCATGCTGAGTTGCTTCAGTCATGTCTGACTCTGTGCAACACTATGGACAGAAGCCCACCAGGCTCCTCTGTTCACGGGATTCTCTAGGCAAGAATACTGCAGTGGGTTGCCATTTCCTTCTCCTGGGGGAGGGGATTACAAGTTATGAATGGCCATTCGGGTGTGTGTGTTGAGGGTGGGGGTGGACAGTCCCTGAAAGAACAGACAGTCCCCACTGAGACCAGAGACCCTCCCAGATCATCCTGGAGGAGGGCAGGTCCCATGTCGCTTGTGCTCAGGCGTGGAAGCCATCTGCTCCAGGAGGCCTGGAAGAGACCATCCATCATTTTAACATGCCTTCCTCACACATTGTTGCTGATCTTGTAGACATCTCTTAAGTCTTTGGATAGCGGAGTCTCAGAAGCATTTCCCGTTTTCATCTCTCCCCCATGTAAACCTGTACCACATGTGATGAGGATAGCTCTCATTGTTCAGGCCCCAGTGGGTTATTCTGCCCTCCAGCACCACTGGGAGACTGAACGTGAAGAAAGTTTTCTGCTCCACCCCCATGTCATACATCAGAGAATGGTTTGTTCTCCTACTAGCACGGCAAGCCATCAGTGACTCCCTGGGAAAGAGGAAGGAAGATGCCCAGAGGTGTCACCCCACACCCTGTCTGCCACCAGGAAGCCAGCCCCAGAGGAGAATGCTATAGAACAAAGCACAGACCCTCACTCCACCTTCCACCAATCTTTTCTCTATAAACCATGTTCTGTTGTTCCCCTTCGGTCACTTCCTCCTACTTTTGTATTCACGAAGGTGGGCTAAGTTGCAGTAATAGGTAGGCCCTGGATGATTATGGCTCAAACACAGTGACCATTTGTGAGCACCCTTGGCTAGATTTCTGGATTCCAGGCTGCTCTATTTTGTGACTCCATCATCCCCCATCCCTTAGGGCTTTGTTGACATAAGCATCTACTGGGCAGAGGGAGAAGAGAAGATACAGGAGGAGAGATACACTCTCTAAAAGCCCGAAGCTCCTCTGCTCACAGTCCCACCCTGGGGACTTAGTCACCTGGTCACACTTCACTGCACAGGTGTGTGGGAAGTATGGTTGCTCACTGCTGTAGAAAGGGGGGGTGGATTTTGCGGATATCTTAGGCCAGTTGGGCTGCTGAAACACAATATCTGGTGTCTTATAAACAACAAATATTTATTTTTCATAGTTCTGGAGGCTGCAAGTCCAAGATCAAGGTTATCAGCATATTCAATGTCTATTAACTAGATTCTTGAGGAACTAATAGGACCAAAGAAACCATGTCCAAGCATTAAAAGAGTTTGTGTCTGGAAATTAAGATAACCCTTCATCTCTAACTTCCTACAGGCTGGAAGCACGATGGGGAAAGTGCTCAGCCCCCTAAGGGAGGCAGATTCCCATTGCCTACCACCACCACCCTCACTCCCAGGGCAGCCAAGGAGAATGATGGTGGAGGGCGATCCCCTCAAAGTGGAGGAGCACCCCATGGTGACCTGGCCTCCCAGGGAGCGGGGCTGGATTGTTCACACACTCACTCCAGGATGAATGGCAAAATTTGCCCAGCAGT
>SJYQ01032393.1:0-12226 GCA_006410935.1 Redunca redunca
TATCCCCATTTATAGATGCAAAACTAAGGCACCAAGAGATTAGGAAAACTTCCAAGGGTGACTGACGAAACCCTTGTTGAAATCCAAACAGTTTGGCCCCAAGTCCCTATCCTAATCCTTAACACCAGGCTGCATTTTATTTGCGGGCTGAAAATATTTCGCCCTCCTCCCCATACCAATAAAATGATGCCAGTGAGAAACTAGAGTTTGAAAGAAAGGGCATAAATTCATTCATAAATAAAACAGTTAGTGGTTGAAGAACCTACTGTATGACAGGCCAGGCATTGTCAATGCAGGAGATAAAAATAAAAGACAAATCTCCTGGCCTTATAAAATTTAAGTTCTATGGGGAAAAAAATAAGCAAAATCAGTCAGTTATATGCTGATTCACTAGAAAAAACCCTGATGCTGGAAAAGACTGAGGGCGAGAGGAGAAAGGGGTGACATAGGATGAGATGGTTGAATGGCATCACTGACTTAACAGACATGAGTTTGCACAAACTCCAGGAGATGGTGAAGGACAGGGAAGCCTGGAGTGCTGCAGTTTATGGGGACGCAAAGAGTCGGACATGACTGAGCAACGGAACAGCAGCATCAGTATACATGTTAGAAGGTAATAAGGACAATGGAAAAGAAAATAAAGCATACAAGAATGGTAGGAAATCCCAGCAGCTGAGATTAGCACTTGCGGTTCTCAAACAGGGTGCCCTCACCAGGGAGGTGACTTGTGAAGAAGGAATTGAAGTCAGTGCGAGAGCAGCCTATCCAGGTATCCAGGGAGGAGCCATCCTATCAGAAGGAACAGATGGAGCAAAAGGCACAGTGAACAAAGCAGTCACAGTACCCTTCCCCTTCTACAGGAGAAACTGACATTTGGCTTTCTCAGCTTTCTGTCTCAGTTTCCCTGGTGCCTGATACAGTAGAATGTTAATTGTGTTACTAGGCAACATCACTTATGGCAGCAATGGCTGCTGATTGGTCGACTACATCTGGGCTCAGGGAATGATAAAAATGCCTGGTGGGAAGGCATAGATGGGATTTCTGTGATTCTGGTGACAGCTGTAACTGGACATGTCCCTTGATATGGAAATATCTATCTACTAAGTTACAAGAGTTGTTGGCTCCTTGGGAACATAAGGCATCAAAGTCAGAGTAAATCCAGGACCTGCATACTGTGGACCTCTCTTCTTGCACCTGAGATGATTGGGGAGGAAAAGCGTGGGGAGAGACTAGCTCTTGGGCAGCAGGGTGGACCACCACACAGATAGTTGTGAAGATTCCCCCCAGAGGGAAAGAGCCTGATGCTGCCTGGCTGGCAAGCTCTGACTCCAGTCCTGTTTCCAAGTGATTCTGGAACCACGTGAGACCTGTTATAACACTGTAAGTTTGAATGTTGAGGTGATGTTACAGGCCTGAAGCAGAGGTGTTCCTCACACACTGAGGGAAAAGCCAGGAGGCCAGTGGGCTAAAGCAGAGTCAGGAGTAGAGTAATAGAAGATTGAGGCCTGAGAGGCAACAGCTGCCAGATCTTGGAGGGCCTGGAGGCAAATGTAAAGATTCTGTCTTTGCTCTGAGTGTGATGCTCTGTTTGGAGGGTTATCATTATCTGACTTAGGTTTTGACAAGACCACTCTAGGTGCTGAGAGTACAGTGGGGGGGGTGGTAAGGATGGAAACGGGAATGACTGAGAAGGCTAGTGCAATAATCCAGGCATGACACAAATCAGACGGCTTGGACTAGGAGTGAAGCTGTGGTTCTGGATATATTTTGAATGAAAAAAAAAGAGAGTTGCTAGAAGATTGGATTGAATGAGATGAATGAGAGAAAAAGAAATCAAGAATGACTATAAGGTTTTTAGGCCTGAGCCACTGGAAAAAGTTTGTTTTTGAGCATGTTAAGTTTGAAATATGTTCAATGTCCAAGTGGAGAAGTAAACAGTTAAATAGAAGACCCAGGAGTTGATGGTAAGAGAAGAATGATCATCTTCAGGAGGAAAGAGGTGTTGGATCCAGGATCCAGGCGGGGATTATCATTGATTTGGGTAGAGGGAGCACCTTCTACAAGAACAAGAATGATGGCTGCAGAGACATTTTTTGCAGGGAGAGGAAAGACACAGTAAGATGGGAGTGTATGCCTTAGAGCTTCCATGAAGTAGAAAGTGATCCATCTGCTGAGAGATTGTGGGGGAAGGGAGGCAGCAAGACACGGCAGACAAGGTGGGTATGGATTGGGGTCCTCGAGGAGAAGGGCGGATTTTGGAATGGCAAGTTGGGGAAATAGCAGGAGGAGGGTAACATAGGTCTGCAGGAAGACTGCACCTGTCTTACTTTATCGCCGGGCCACGTGTGACACCAGAACTGCTGCAGGGACTTGCTTATTAACAAGCGCAGGAGTTTTTCTTGTTTACGTATCCCATCGTAGAAAAGGAAACCGCAGAGCATCTATAAGAACTAGTAGCTAACTTGGAACAAAATAAATGAAAATGGGAGTGTGTACCTATGAAAATGCCATGATCAACATCATTTAGGAATATGGCTGCTGTGAGTTCAAGCACAACTTAAGCATCTCTTCCCGAACCCTGGTCAGAACCATCTTCCCAGAGCACAGTCCCCATCACGTCTCTGCTACACAGAAGCTTCCCACTTAGCACCCTGCCCAGCACATCGAGTACCCGGTCCTCAGATGGGTGACCCAACCTGGAGCCTTCACACACAGGCCTGTCTCATCCTTACCGCCTTTAAGAACATGGATGCCAATTGACTGGATACCGGAAGTACAGTCTTGAGATGTCAAGGTTCTAAAACATCTGAAATACCCCAAAGGAAGATTGCATCAGAATGTGAAGGCTACAGAGCTCAAAATTCATATGGGGTAGACCATGGTTCAACAAACATCCTTAAGCCCCCTCAGTATATCAGGTGTTGTGTGGTGTGCTGCTGCTGCTGCTAAGTCGCTTCAGTCATGTCAGACTCTGTGCAACCCCATAGACGGCAGCCCACCAGGCTCCCCCGTCCCTGGGATTCTCCAGGCAAGAACACTGGAGTGGGTTGCCATTTCCTTCTCCAATGCATGAAGATGAAAAGAGAAAGTGAAGTCGCTCAGTTGTGTCTGACTCTTAGCAACCCCGTGGACAGCAGCCTAGCAGGCTCCTCCACCCACGGGATTTTCCAGGCAAGAGTACTGGAGTGGGGTGCCATTGCCTTCTCCGGTGTGGTGTGCTAGAGACACTGAAAGAGAATACAGTATAGCCCCTGCCCTCGGATTGCTAACGGCCTACAGACCATAGGAATACTGTAGCAATGCCATTCAGTGTGTAAGCACCTCAATGGGGGTAGACTTCAAGAGCATTAAATATGATGTCATCTCAGCTACTGGAAGTTAGGGACTTGAGGAGGTGAATTTGAGTGAATTCTCAAAGAATAAGTATATAAAACCAAAATATACATTTTTTTTGAAAAGAGGAATTAAAGGAAAAAAATCAGTATAAGCAGTAGATTTAGTGTGATTATTTCGGAAAGTCCTCATTGATGGGTCTTCATAGCCTTTTCAGGGGCATCCTGCTCTGGGTGGAGCATTCCCACAGAATCCAGGATGCTAATAGCACCCCCACTGAGTGACACTGGTAAGGAACCTGTGATAGAATCTGTATGCATTTTGTTTAGCTCCTACAAGGACCCTTGGGAGGTAGATCAGTCCCATTTTTCAGATGAGAATTCTCATCTGAAAGGTTAGGTGATGTCCCAAAGCCAAGAGAGATGCAGCCAGGGTTCAGATCTCAGGTCAGTTCTCCACCATGTAACTTTCACTCCTGTGCACCCTGCTATGGGTGGGATATTAGGGAATCATTACAGTTGCAAGTTGTAATGGCCAAATTTTGACTTTTAAAACAGAATTTAAAGTATGAAAATAAGTGCAAGATGACTGAAAGAGAAAATAGAAAGTTATAACAAGATTGGTTTTTTCTGAATTACAGCTTAGGTTCTCTAAAAGATTACTCACTGTATACCTACTATTAACAAATAACTTCTAACCTGTAGTGAATATTAAAGAGACAAGAAATACAATATAAATTACTAAAGAAAGTAAAACCACCCAGTATTCGTATTGCAAATGAAAGTAATGTTCCCGAGGGGGAGAATTTAAGCTCTTATTTTAGCTCTGCTGTGGTAATCCTGTTTAATGACTGATAAATTCATAAACAAAAGGTTCTCTTTGAAGCTCAAAATCCTTTCCCATTTCTAAGGGGATCTTACAATAATCACAATATGTTTTTATGCCTTGATTTTCCCTTTGTGCAATAAAACTGCAGTCATTCATTCTGATCATGTTTATAAAACAAGATAACTCTTGGGATTTGAAAACACAGCAAAGCAAAATCTCAGTAGGGTTAGAAGAGTACTCATTGGTGGTAAAATAGGATTCCAGCAGTTCTTTTTTACTATTTTATAAATGGCCTCTTCTAGTAGCGAACAATAGTTCATTATCTCTTTTTTTAAAATCATTATACAGTTACCCTTTTACTTTATTTTAAAAATTAATTTATTTTTTAAATTGGAGGATAATTGCTTTACAGTTTTGTGTTGATGACTGCCATGCAAAAATGTGAATCAGTCATAATATATATATATATGTATCCTCTCCCTCTCGAGCCTCCCTCCCACCCCACCCCTATCCCACTCTTCTAGGTCATCTCAGAGCACCAGGCTGGGCTCCCTGTGTTATATAGCAGCGTCCCACTAGCTATCTGTCTTACACATGGTAATGTATATAATTATCTCTTTATTCCAAAAGAGATGGTATGCATATAGCTTTAACACTATGCAGCTTTGAAAATAACTGGGGAAAGGAGGAAGATATTGTCTTGTCAATGGTGTGTTGATTCTTGCCTCACGATGTGAAGGGATCAAAATCAACATTTGTCTTACTCATCTGACAAATATTTATTCATTTCTGAGCAAGTGACTATTTTCAAGGCTGCCATGGACTAAGAGCACGCATAAAGAGCATTCCTTAGATTGTATCAATCCACATAGCAAACAAATATAAACTCATTGTAAACCAGGAGAGTGTATATATCCTATTTCTGTACAGTCACACACCCTCAAGGACCAATAGCATAAACACCCAACCTTGTGCTATAAACAATACTATTCAAATACTCACATTCAATAAAATAGACGAAATCTTGAAAGGTCAACACGCTGCTTCCTGGAAAAATAAGATTGCTTTAGATCTCTGCTCCATGACTCCAGGTTATCTTATTATGACCAAATCCAAAACAGTCCATGGTCAAGCCGTTACCAAATATAGAGTTAACAGTTAGAAACCAGCAACAGGAACTGGAAGATAAGCCCCCTAGGAACCCTAGGGGACTGCTCTGTGACTGCTACACAGGAAAGACATTTCCTGCTTTCTGAATTAGAGGGGAAAAAAGCCAAGAGAATGATTTCAATAACTTGAAATCACCTACAAAAAAGTCCTTATAGACCAAGCCAATGGCCAGGAGCAAACTGTCCAGCAGAGTCACACTGAGAAGAGTTTGGGACATCGGAGCTTGCTGGTTGGAGCTGATCCTCACTTGTAGTTTTGCTTCATACTCGACTGCTCTGATTTAGAACCATCGGCATCAACTCCATGGCAAATGGCCTTCAACTGAAAATACTCATAGGCAGTTCACTGGAAAGCACAGGTGGTAAAAATTAGTGATTTCGGAGTAGTTCATTTTTTAAAAAATTTTATTTGGCTGTGCCGGGGCTTAGTTGCAGCACATGGGATCTTGGTTACTATGTGTGAGATCTTTTGTTGCAGCATGCAAACTGGGATTGAACCCAGGCCCCCTGCATTGTGAGCTTGGAATCTTAACCACTGGACCACCAGGGAAGTCCCCAGAATAGTTCAAGTACACGCCCTGAATCCTTGCTTCTGCCTCTCTCCCCTAACCCTTTGTCCCATACTACCCAGGATCTCTAGTAAATTTCTCCTTTGCCAAATCTGAATTTACAGATGGAGACTCAGAAATTCTTACTTAGATTAGCCTATTGTTTAAAGTGAAATTCAGAATCCTAATATAACAGCAGATAGTACCAGTGGGGAGGCTTAAAATGAAGACCTCATCTAAGATATGTTTTATTAAGTTTCTGTGTACCCACAACACATCACCAGTCTACTTCACTCTTTGCGGAATATAAAACAAAAATCATTTGATGGTGAAAATAATTTTAAAGAGCAACCTTTCTCGTCTCATCATGGTGGCGGATGCTGTGAGAGAAACAGTTTCAAAAATCCCTGTTACATCTGGTAACAAAAATATGCCTTAGTTAGGATCTCCTTGTTATGATGGTTTATTCAAACTGATTCTTTTTCTTCCCTAGAACTTTATTTCTTGTCATCTATCACCTTGACAACTTAATGTGCAGTGAATTCCTGACCACAAGAATAATATATGAGTGCCTTTCACCTCCTTCTCTTGGGTTTAACACAGGACATGAATCTAAATGCTTTTCTTAGACCATCTGATGCCGCCCAGTGCCACTCAGTGAATGGGGAGCGTTTCCTTTTATTTCACTGTTATGGATTGTTGTGACTTTGTTGCCTATTGATTGTTTAATAATATATCTTTCCCTCAGATAACAAAGCACTGACAAGAGTACTGAATTTTTTCTTCTGTGAAGCAACAGAGATTTACATATATTTAGTCTCTTGTTAGGACTTCCCAAGTGGCTCAGTGGGTAAAGAATCTGCCTGCAATGCAGGAGACCTAGGTTCAATCCTAGTCTCTAGTAGGTCCTATGTTGTAAATCACCAAAATCTGTGTTTAAAAATCTCTGTTAAGCAGGTTTATCATGAGATGGAGGGAGATAACCTTGTATTTCTAATCAGGAGCTTTGATTTGGAGACCCTCCTCCATCCTTCATATGTCAGGCAAGCAGATTCACTCCTCCTCTTCCCTCGCTTGGTTCCTCCCCAAGATCCCTCTTTCCCATTTCACTGAGAACCCTGAGTGTGTCTAGATCTTCTTGGCCTATGCAGGGTCTCTGTGCTAACGATTAGGCTAACACTTGGCACTACATTTTAATTGCAAGGCTTGTAGGTTCCTACATTATATCTGGAATCTTATATTTAACCTACATAATGTGTGCTGTTCTTTTGTCCCCATGCTACTGTTTTTCTTTGTAAAACCCTGCACTTTTGTTATTTTTATTTTACAGTTCTTATTGTTTTGGAACATCTGGCCTTCCTATAGTATTTTTTAATTCTAGTATTATTGTTTTGTATTTACTTTAATTTAAACTATGAAATAAAACACTCCCAACTAGAAAGATACATGTCAACTGAAAGATTTAACAAAATATAAGATCCCACTCACAGTGGCAATGAAAGCTATTAAGTATCTAGAAATTAAGCTAATCAAGACTACACAAGAACTTCACTAATAGCTTTTAAATGCCTCATAAATGACTTATAAGACAATTTGAATAACTGGAAAAACATTGTGTCTTTGGATGGCACCAACTTGACATTACAAAGATGTTCAGTCCTCAAAAATTAGTTTATAAATTTAAAGCAATATTAAGAATATTCTAGTTTATTTTTGAGAAACTTGGTGAACATAAATCAAAATGTATATGAAGAGTGCTCACTTGTAGTGGTAAAGGGGAATAGAATGGTGTAAGCTAATAAAAGGAAAGAAAAGAGGAGGAAGAGGAGATAGGGAGGGAGGGACTTTGCAGGAACTGATAAAATACTGTCCTTGGAGGAATAAGGAAAGTTCAGCCCTCTGCCCCTGAGGGTTCCCTTGCCCACCACACACGTGACAAAACACCTTGACTATATAAACTAATTTCTTCAGATTTCCTTTATAGAATATGGGTCAGAAGCTCCATCTAATTCTCATTCCTTTCCCAACTGTAAATTTCTAAATCTCTGTGCAAATATTCTATTTACAAGTGGGAAATTTCCTAACTCTAAATTTCACAAGTGGGTACATCATTAACTCTTAAGATGTAGCATCCCATTGTTTCAAGAGCAAAACTCTAGCTGAAAGAATTATCTCTAATTGCTGGGAATAGAAACCTTGTAAGACTAGGCCTTACCTGTAAGATTCATTCATGTGTCCCCGGAAGGAAAGACAGTAGTGGTCCTGGATAAGTAAGTACTCACCAGAGTTCATTCTGTGGAATGACAGGATGAGTGAGGAAGAATACATGAGACGTTTTTGCCATGTGCTAAATGTACAGTGAGCATTTGTGTGCTAAGTCGCTTCAGTCGTGTCTGAATCTTTGTGACTCCATGGACCATAGCCTGCCAGACTGCTCTGTCCATGGGATTCTCCAGGCAAGAATACTGGAGTGGATTGCCATTTCCTTCTCCAGGGGATCTTCCTTATGCAGGGATCGAACCCGTGTCTATTACGTCTCCTGCATTGGCAGGCAGGTTCTTTACCCATGGTGCCACCTTAACAGCCTTGAAAAGGGACTGAGACCTTTGAATTACCAAGATACTGTGCTTATTTCTGGGTATTTTACACCATAACTCAAGAGACTGTGACCAGTAGGAAAAAGAGACCAAAAACCTGTACGAGACCTAGTTGAAGGTACACATAGCCTAAAGCTGAGAAAATTGATGAGATCACGAGAAAAGATAGCAGGTACTCAAAGGGCTGCCATGTGAAAAGTGTAAATGGTCTAAACTGATTTCATATGTCCTAGGACACCAAATAGAACCAACAACAGAAATTTTAGAAGGAAGATTTTGGCTCAGTACAAACCCAACTTTCAAAAAGTTAAGCTCTTTCTGAAAATACCATGTTCAGTTGGGAGTTTCCCGTTACTGGAGATGCACATGCAGAGAGTGAATGGCCTGGTGGAAGGGAGCCTACAAGGACAATCCACGTGTCGAGAACTGTGGGCATTTGTCCTCTACATACGATTAAGTTCTAGGCAGTGAGTTTAGGCAGGGATAAAAATGACAAGGCTCTACCAAAAAACTATCAACTGATACATTTAAAATATAATGTCAGGTATATTTTAAGTGCTTTGTGAAAAAGCAGTGTAAGAAGAGAAAGAGACAGGGGCCCTACTTTAAGTAAGGTGGTCAAGGAAGTCCACTCTGAAACAGTAACATTGGAGCATTACCAAAGGAGCTGAGATGGGGAGGCATGGGGGTATCCAGAAGAAGAACATTCCAGGCAAAGGAAACACGAGGCCAGTGTGGCAGGTACAGAGACAGCACAGGCGAGTGTGGTGCTTCCACTGTTTTCTTGCTAGGATCCACTGTGTGAGGCTTGACATCAGTCTTGACCTAAGTGGGGCATTACCACAAATGTCAGGCACCTGAGATTTAAGCTTCAGACTTGCCAGAGTTAAGACAAAGAATTTAATCCCATAGTATGTAAAATCTGGGACCTCCCAAAGCAATTAGTATTACCTCTTTGTTGACAACTAATCACAGTGTGTAGAAGAAAATACTAACATATCTCATTGCCCATTCAAGACTTCAAGTTGGTCAAAGGCAGGATCTGTGACTGGTACATCTTTGTACCCACTTTATGTCTTAGACCTAACACACAAGAAATGTGTGTTGAGTGAATGCATCAATGTGCTTCAGCAGCTCTAAGAATTTATTAACTATCTTAGTAAAAACAATTGTACAAACTCTTAATTTAAAACTGGATCATAAACTGATGGAGGAAAGCTTTGTGTGGTATAATTAATGAGAGGTGATAAAAATCAGATCTCCCCTGCAAAAAAGTAGAAAAAGCAGCCAGTAGCAAGTGATCTTTCTTTAGGAGTATCAGAGATTAAGCACAGCCCTCTGCAGAACTGGATAGGAATGCGAGGAGCATCCTCTCTAGAACAATTATCATAAACCCAGTGCCGGAGAAAGGAGACAGGCCCTTAAGCTTGAGCAATAAACTTGAAAGAAAAAATCCTTTGAGGATGTACTGCAAAAATGTGCTAAAAATAGATCAACAACTCCTGACTTGTATATTATGTGCCCTCATGTGTTAGAAAATTACAACCAAAATTGTGTAAAAAAAAAAAAAAATGCTTTTATGGCAAAGAGGCTTGAGAAACTGTAGACATTGAGGCACCTTGGAAGAGCAAGTTACAGAATCACTGCAGTGAAACCAATGAAGTATATTTTTACAGAACCAAGAATTTGTTATGTTTTGGCCATTTGTGGTTGTTTTATAATAAAGTTGAATGCCATGGTGAAAATCAGGTTTTTCTTGTACAGATAACTGTCCATTCATACGGATGTTGGGTGGAGAAATATTTTTAGGGCATCCCAAACTAAACCTCATTGTGAGTGTTGACTGAGTTCTGTAATGGTATTAGTACTTGACCATGTACCCGTGAAACAGATTTTACAAGCTGCCTTGAGAGTCTAAAAACCTCCATGTTGTGTTGTGGGAAAATGGTTTCTTCTTTCTAAACAACCAGATTTCAAACAAACTTTTGAAGGCTTGCTTATGTTCATTAACTATTTAGTATACTTTAGTATTTCAGAGATTAAAAAAAAAATTTATTTAAAATTTAGTGGTTTCTGAGTAACGGTGATATTTTCATGATATTGTTTATTCTAATCCAAAAAGGTCATTCTAATCTAAGAAGGTCCTGCACTAGTTAAAATTCTTTTAAAGAAACAAAAGTAATAGAATTTCAGAATTGGAAAAGAATTTAGAGGTGATTTAGTACAAGTTCTCATCCAATATAGAAATCTCTTTTACAGCATCCTTGACAAATTAATATCTGATTTCTAATTGAGCGAATTTGGTAATAGGGAGAAGTGTGCTGTTTGATCAAATTTTTGCTATGAAACTGCAAGTAAATCAGTACATATTTACTGAATGTTGACTAGGTTCCCAGCACTCTTAGATATTATTGGGAGTAAAAATAATTTAAGGCTCCATCTCTTAAGAAGCTTAAGGAATAGTTGGAAAGCAAAGTAACACATTCATTTATTGTACCAGTTTATTCAGTATATGGTGTTATAGGCATTGTACTAAGTTCTGATAACACAAAACTTGCTCTTGGCCCTGAAGATGTTTAAACTGTGGCAAAGATAGACACTCAAATACATCCTTCTAAAACACAATATAATTGCTGGTGTGTGTGTGTGTGTGCGCACGTGAGTGCATGTTCATATTGTAATGACCATAGGTGGCAATAGCTGCCAAAAAGGAAGAGTAGTTTCTTGATATTCTGTGTAGGATGGTTTAAATTATATTCCTGAAAAAAAAAAGTGTTATGGTTATATTATAAAGAATAAGACTTGTAAGGCAAAATAAACATGTGGAAGTGTCTAGCAAATAAAGACTTTCAACTTTTTAGATGTAACAGTATTTTATTTCTAAGAATAAAGAAATAGAGGGCTTTGAAATGTATACGTCACTGCTCATTATGTAATAGCAAGTTAAAATCTTTAGGCTTCCTAAGAAGTAAACTATTCTAACTGGCAGTATTAGAATTAGCTACTTTAGATTTGAGATGGTATCTCCCTACTCAAGGTACATTAATCTTAAGAGCTGGCGAGATTCTTTGGACCAATACGTAAAACTAAGGCTGTGTAATCTTAAATTCAAATATGTTAGCTTATGTTTGGGGATGTTAATGTAAGCTTTTAAAATGTTGGAGCTGAACTCAAGAAATGCCTAATGCATGAGGAGATGATGTTGTAGAGACCCTCTTCTGAATCACTTTTGTGCATCATTTGTATTGGTCAGTTGCTTAATTTTAAACTTTTAGAAATTCTGTAGTATCAGCCACAAATCTTTTGTCTAATAAACAGATCATCAACTGCGTCATCAGTTTACCTTGTAAGAAACCTCATATGCTCTGTGGAAATCTTAAATCTGGGTTAATTTTTATAATTTCAGCTAGGTCAAGTAAAATTAAAGAGAAAAGTTGAATCTTTCCCCGGAGCTTCAAGCAAAAAAAATGGGGACTCTGCCATATGATGTTGGGTAAAACACATGGCCTTTCTGAGCCAGTTTCATTAAATGAGTAGTATTGGCATCATTTTCATTTCATAGATGATGGGAGAAACATAATGGTAAAATAGAAATGTGTTATATTTGGTCTCTAACTCTAGACTTCAAAAGCCTTCTCTTCATCTTAGATGTCTTAGGTGTGATTAGTTGAGTCTCTGGCAAAGAGATTGAAATATGTCTAAGATCAAGGTCCAAATGCCCAGATCTTCCCTGTCACAGTTGCCTGCTTCC
>SJYQ01032423.1:0-14553 GCA_006410935.1 Redunca redunca
ATGTAAATTTTTATTCATCTTATGAGATTTCTAAATTGTTTAACTTTACTTCTCAGGATTTAAAACACTTCCTCATACATATAGGTGCCCCCAAATACTTCTTGAATAAATTAATAAATAAAAAGAGAATAAAATATTACTTATTTTCCTCATCTGTGCAAATATACCCTAAATTTAGAAACATCTGAACAAATATTGTGGATCATGAAATATTTGCATTTACCCTTCTTTGGTACATTGCATTTTATCAATCTTTATAAAACAAAAATCAAAGATTGTCTTTCAAATTATGTGAACTCAAAAGGAAAGTAAATAGTCCATGAATATCCACATGGAAATGCACAATTTATTAGTACATTGAGTTGGAATATCCAAACGTTGTTTCAATTATAATATCTCTAGTATATTTCCTTCTTATATGCAAAATAAACATTACTAAGTACTATGTAAAAACTAGGACTTCCCAGGTGGCTAAAAATATTCCTGCAAATGCAGGAGACACAGGTTCAATCTCTTGTCCAAGAAGATCCCCTGGAGAAGGAAATGGAAACCCACTCTAGTATTCTTGCCAAGAAAACCCCATGGACAGAAGAACCAGGTAGGCTACAGTCCATGAGGTTGCAAAGAGTTGGTCATGACTGAGTGACTGAACAATAGCAATGTTAAAAATTAACTATACCTGTCTAAATGGGAAATTAAATGGAATAGAAAAACATTAAAGTTTAACTCATATTACCTTCAGGTCCCAGGACATTCAAAATTAGGAAATTAACACATATCATTGGTTGATAAGACCAAAAAAAAATACCTGGTAAGGCAAAAGGGAAGGGAAGCACAAGTAAGTTTTCCAAAGTGGCAAGTGTAACATGACCTTATTATTTGCCCATCTATGAGTAGTTTCATCATTTAAATAAAGAATGTAGCTCCATTTTTGATATTTAACTTTTGATAGCTTTTAATAACTCCTTCTTCTTCCCTCTGCCCCATATCCAGACAAGCATGTAAAAAAACCTGGTGCTTTCTCCTTTAGCACTGGCAAGCAGTTCAAGCCACAGGTCAGATCCATCACTGCAGCCCCACCTCCTGATCACCACAAGAGACCCCAAGCCGATAACATTTTCTCTCTCTCTAGCCATTTTCAGACCTGCATAGGAGCCCCACCACTCTCCCCAGAAAGCCTCATTATGTGAGTAATAAACCTTTTCATAACCTTTTGGTGTGTGTGTGAGCACTGGTCTAAATATCAAAACCAAATTTGGAATGGTGGTCCATCCTAATATTACAGTGAAAGAAAAGAAAAAAAAAGCAAAACTGGGTTTTTCATTAACCCAACCTTTCTCTTGGGGGAACAAATGACTAATTCAAAAGTTACTCTAGTGTTATTATTAATATCAGTTCCCTAGTCTATAGTTTGTTTCATCCATTACCTGCCTTTGAGAAAACTGAATATTTTACATTTTCTAGACTTTCAGGACCTTCCTCTTCTATGTGGTAATTTAAAGATGCCCAAAATTCATTCAGTCAATGCATCTGCAGATTTTCCTAGTGTGCTCATGGGAAGCAAGTTTGAGATTTGTGGCTTATACTCATTGAGATTAGCTGTTAATAGAAACTCTTCTATAAATTCTTACCTAGCAGGAGATTTTATCCCATCATAGATGGGCACGGGCTCTATAACTCTGAAAGCTATATAGGAAGCCATTTAGAGCAACATCTTTGAAGTACATCTGGCTTTCTAAAATACTTTATTACAAGTTGTGTAAACTTAAACTCTTTCCTTATCCCTTTTATCTTGAGTTCCCTCATTTATAAAATTGATATTTAATTCATATCTTATAAAAATAATATAATTGGTATTTTTTAATGTTTCTAAGTAATACTAAAGTTAACATAGCAACAACAGAATTCAAACCCAACTTACTGCCTAATAATTTCAAATCAATCCCCTACATTAATAGCCTAAAAAGAGATATGCCCAGTTTTATGTATAAATTCTATTTAGCTTTATCTACCCTGTCCTATACAAGGTGTTTGGCATTCAATAAAAAGTTATGAGACATACAGAAAAGTCAGAAAAAACAAAATAATTAGCAGAACCAAAATCAGAGAAGACTCAGATGTAGGAGCCATCAAAGAGTACTAATGTCAAAGATTGACATGTTAAGGAATCCAGTAGAAAAGGTAAATAATATATCTGAATAAATGGGGAATTTCAAAAGATGGAAACTACAGAAAGAATCAAAAGGAATTGCTAAAAAATGCAGTATCAGAGGCATGAATGACTTTTTTGACATATATATCAATGAACTTCCTACAGGAAGGAAAATAATAAACTTAAGCACAGATTAGTAGATACTACCCCACGTGAAGCACAAAGGAACAAACAGAGTGAAAAACAGCATATCCTAAGAACAATAACATCACATGGTCAATATATTAGAATTTCAGAAGGGATAGAGGGAAAGAACAGAGCAGAAGAAATGTTTGACTATATAATAACTTGGAGTTTCATGAAAATAATGAAATAATAAAAGATTACAAGTCCAGAAAACACAGAGAAACCTAAGCAGGATAAATAAAGACACACACACACACAGATACACACCTCTAGATCCATTATATTCAAACTGCTGAAAAAAAGAAATATAAAGGTAAAATTACTAAAGCAGCCAGAGAAGACATTTGAGACAGAGGAGCAAAGACAAGACACAAAGTAGATTTCAGAAACAAATAAGTCGGAGATAATGAAATAAGTCAGGGCTTCCCTGATAGCTAAGTTGATAAAGAATCCTCCTGTAATGCAGGAGACCCTGGTTCAATTCCTGGGTTTGGAAGATTCCCTGGAGAAAGGAAAGCCTGCCCACTCCAATATTTTTGGGCTTCCCTTGTGGTTCAGCTGATAAAGAATCCACCTGTAATGTGGAGACCTGGATTCTGTCCCTGGGTTGGGAAGATCCCCTGGAGAAGGGAAAGCCTACCCACTCCAGTATTCTGGACTATTCTGGCCAGGAGAATTCTGTGGACTGTATAGTCCTTGTGGTCGCAAAGAATCAGACATGATGAGCGACTTTCACTTTCAATGAAAAAGTATCTGCAATGTACTGAAGATACCCATGCTTGAGTTTAGACTGAATTGAAGATTTAACTTAGGGATAAAATTCTATGCCCAATTTTCAGCTGATCCTGCCAGTTAGTGCCTCAGAAGGGATCTTATCTCTTCTAGAGTCAAGAGTAATGTTGCTAACTATTCAGTGTTTCCTAAGCTTGCTGTAGGGCAAATGGAGTTCTGTCTTCCTAGTCTGCCCTCAGCTTTATGCGGGACAAATAAATGTGCCTTAGTCTCAGTGTTAGGGGGTTGTTGCTCCTTTTGGTAGCCAAATTTCAGCTTTCATCTGTGGACATTCTTCTGTGGGAGCTTTTCCTTCCCTGTCCATGGAAGAAGAAGATCTCTGATTGTATGAGATTTGAAATCTGGACTCATGAGGGTTTCCAGCCCCACTTGCAGAAATCATTTTTATAGTCTCTATTCCTCCATAGCAAAAGTGAGTTTTACTTGTGTCTTGGGTGTGAGTACTTGCTGATCTCAGTAGAGACTTGAGACTTTTGAGAAAGAAGCCCAAGTAGGAACTAGGGCTTCATGCCTTTCTTACAGCTGCAGGCATCTCCTCCTGTAGCACTAACAGAGAGGGTTCTCTTCAGAATACTTCCTATAATATTTTTTTCTCATGAGTATCCAGTGGAGGGCCAAGGAAATAAGCCTATGAATGTTTGCAGAATCCCCTTGTATCTGCATCTCCTTGAGATTCTATATCATCATAAAAGTCCATTGTTGCCTTTTAGCAATTCTTTAACATTTTAGTAGATTACTTCTTGCCCGTTTTTATGGTAGTCATGCAGTGGTAAATGATCTCTGTCTGAGAGATGCCATTAACACCCCCGCCCCCAGTTGTGATGATCAAAAACGCCTCATGACACTGCACAATGTCCCCTTAAGGAGAAATCCCTCTGGTTGAAGACTACTGCTCTAGACAAGTATGAATAAGATCATATTTCTCCTCTTCCCTTGTTTGCGGCATATCAACAACATGAACCAATATTTGAACTATTTTGAGAGAAGTCAAGACTTCCTTAATCCAAATATGTGTCTAAAATGTCACTTTTGATCATTTATTTTTTTTCTTCAGGACCTCATAGCTTCCCTGTCTTTAGGAGATTGCTGATTATATACCAAGATCCCTGACAATCACTGTCAGGCATGTCATATGCTAGTTATACCACAACAGTATATGGGAGACAGGATAGAAAGTCATTCATACATAAAATATTTTTCTTCACTATTTTGACAAATACTGTTAAGTGCATATAATTTACCAGCCATGGTACTGGGTACTAGGAATACAGTTTTGAAAGTGGAGGCATGACAATTGCCCTCATTGAGTTTATCATCTTATAAGGGAGAGAAGTAGGGCAAATATAGTAGAAAGTAATTTCATAATGTTTATAAATGGAGTTGAATCATATATACTCTCTTGAATGTAGGGAGTACAAAGTCTAGATTGAAGCTGATCTGGGATGTGTGAAACTGATCTTGCCTATCGTAGCATAGCATTTTGTCATGTAGATTGTAACTCTTTTGCCTAAAACTACATATTTCCATTTGCATGGCACCTACATACAAGGTAATGACTTTATTTAAGGCATGTTAGAAGAAATATGTTTCAAACTTGAAAGAATCTTGTCTCATTGGACTTGAGCATGAAATACTTACCTCCAATATCATATTTTTTGAAGGAATTTCAAAGCATAAGTTTCCTCTTAAAAACTGACTCTGTAAACCCCACAGAATATGAATAATTATTTTTCAATACTGTACTACAAAGAAAAGCATAAAGTTTCACAAGATAATATGAGAGAACATGACCCAATCAAGGAGCTTCTAAGTGTCAGGGAAGATTATACCTTCCTAAAGAAATTCTCCATATGTGGAGACTTGCTCCGGAAGTAGGACTACTTGCAGCAGAATAAGATGAGGCAAGATGTGGAGAAGGAAGCAGGGAACTGGGAGGGCAGAACAGCACAAATGAAGTTTGTGAGAGTGGAAAGGAAGAAACACGTTTATTGGAGAAGCAGAGAAAAATGCAGTTCTGTGTGGCAGAAATACAGTAGGAAGATGACAGTAACTAGAGATAGGTGTTAATGTTGATTAGGGCTTTGAGTATCTTATAAATAAGTTGAAATTTCATTTTAGCAGCAATTGGATAAAATTGGATAAATTTTATCAAGGTATTACTAAGTTCAGATTTATACTTGGTAGGCAAAAAATTTCATTTGGATTTTTCCATACGCTGTTATGGAAAAACTTAAAGGAGTTTTTTGGCCAATCCAATATTTGCATTTAATCTAGTGAAAGATGATGGTGACTTAGAGGAGAATAGCTTAAGCAGAAGTCAAGAAAAGCTTTAAATTGACAGAATGTGAGTTTGTGTTATAGGCTACATGATTGCATCTTCTTACCCCCAAATTAATACATTGGAATCATAGCTGCCAATTGGATGGTATTTAGAAATGGGGCTTTTGGGAGGTCATTTGGTCAGGAGGATAGAACCTAATGATAGGATTAACATCCTTTTAAGAAGAGACATGAGAGAGCTTGCTCTCTTCTCCTTTTTGCTCTGTAAGGATAGAAGGAGAAAATGGCAATCTATAAACTGGGAAGAAAACTCTCAGCAGATAAAAATGCACTGGTGACTTGATCTTAGCCTTCCAATCTCCATAACTGTGAGAAGGAATAAAGAAAAAAGTTCATTTTATAAGCCATGTCAAATGCTATTATGGGTAACACTGAAAAAACAAATTCAGTTCAGTGTTGGGACATTAAAAAATTAGGATGCCAATGTGACATTCAAGTGAAAATGTCAAAGAGAAAGTATATATATAAATCGGGAGTTTAGAAGAGATGGCTGGCCTGGTGATAATAATTAGGGAATTGTCAAGTTACAGACATGTTTTAAAGCTATGAAAGATGGATTCAATCATCTATAAAAAGATATAACAAGAGAATAGAAGACCTGCGACTGAGACCTGAGGAACCCCAATGCCCATAGAGAAGGGCTCCACACAAGTTGTTACCAGTGTACACAAGTGTGAGTTCCATGTGTGTACACCACAACCCAATTCCAATCAAATAAATACCTAGAATTTGCATCTCATAAATGCCAGGCAATGTGTTGCAGCAGTCCATGAGTCATAATAAAACAGCCCAAGTTAGATTTTCTAGTAGAAAAAGTAGAACCGTGCACTTTTAGGGAAGAAGAGTCATTGCAGGACTAGGAGGTAATACTAATGCCAAGTTTAAGACTTTACAATATAGAATGAAGACTATCGAAAATGAAAATACAATACAATGTGTATGCAACGTGCAAGTGTCACCTTCTCATTTTTAAATTTAATTTCTGTAAACAGGAAAAATTAAGGCAGCTTAATTCTTCCATGTTACCATGTGTCTAAATTCTTAAATTCAAACTATAGCTTTCCTATAGTCATCAATATTTCTATAGGCATAGCTGTATTTCCACTAATGTTCCTCATTCTCCAGGAATCTCTAGGAAATGCATAAATTATTTTAAAATTCTATGAATTCAGAACAGTTTCAAAGTCACTAGGAAAATGACAAATATAGTAAGGATATTTCTGCCAAGTGATTTGGCCTTGGTTTCTATGAAAGCATATGCAAATACGCAGACTACAGACAGAGAAGAATATTTTAGGCCAAACCATTTCTGAACTAGAATCAATTCCATTATTCTAAAGCTTATTGTGCAATTTATGGATTATCTAGCCCTGTTCCATTTCTTTTTTGTTTATGATCCTTAGATTTTGCCAATTTTTATGCTGCTTATAATTCTTCCAGAGGGTGATCCAGGAAAAAGAAAAAAAATAAAAGAGAAAGATCTGAATGAAAACATGGCTATTTGTGGAGATCTCACTTAGGAAAAAAATCTTTAGAAGGGTAGAAGGGTGAAATATTTGGCAAAATTAAACTGAGATATTATATGTGTATTTAAAGTGTATATGTCCCTAATTATTTTAGAAAAGTAGGTTTAATTGATTTTTAGCTGTTTGCTGAGCTCCTTTTATATTTTAATCTTTCTTTAACATTGTTTCCCTAAATGCAAACTTATAAAAAGCTTAAAAATCAAAATAAATGTAAGCGTAGTTCCTATGTTAAAGCAAGAGATGGATCCTGAATTTATACTTCTTTGAATAGCTCCCTACATAAACATACACCAACATACACAAATGTAGACACATTCACAGCTGTATTCATTCACATACATGCATACATAGGCTCATTCATGCATGGAGATAAAATCAAGTTACTTCCCCAAACTAGGTTTGCCTTTTGGTGGGAGTCGAGCCAAAAGACACAACCAAGCCAAAGATCATACAAGAAAGGAATGATTACTTGTAGCAGGGAAGAGAACACCAGGGATCTTTCCCAAAGCAGGATCTCCCTGAACTACAAAATTGGGCAAGTTTTAGGTGAAGCGTAGGTGCATATTCATGAAGTGGCTTAGGTGATTTAGTTGATTGAAGTCAAGAGGTTCAAGAAAGGTCAACAACATCACCCCTTAGGTGCCAGTTGAGAGGTTCAGGCTAATCTTTACCACTGAAAGAGAAATTGTGGTCTTTCAGTTCAGTTCACTTCAGTCGCTCAGTCGTGTCTGACTCTTTGCTACGCTATGGACTGCAGCATGCCAGGCCTCCCTGTCCATCACCAACTCCCTGGAGTTTACTCAAACTCATGTCCATCGAGTTAGTGATGCCATCCAACCATCTCATCCTCTGTCGTCCCCTTCTCCTCCCACCTTCAATCTTTCCAGGCATCAGGATCTTGTCCAATGAGTCAGTTCGTCGCATCAAGTGGCCAAAGGATTGGGGTTTCAGCTTCAGCATCAGTCCTTCCAATGATTATTCAGGACTGATTTCCATTAGGATGGATTGGTTGGATCTCCTTGCTGTCCAAGGGACTCTCAAGAGTCTTCTCTAACACCACAGTTCAAAAGCATCAACTCTTTGGCACTCAACTTCCTTTTTAGTCCAACTCTCACATCCATATATGACTACTGGAAAAACCGTAGCATTGACAAGGTGGAACTTGGTTGGCAAAGTAATGTCTCTGCTTTTTAATATGCTATCTAAGTTGGTCATAGCTTTTCTTCCAAGGAGCAAGCATCTTTTAATTTCATGGCTGCAGTCACCATCTGCAGTGGTTTTTGAGCCCCTCCCCATAAAAAGTCTCTCACTGTTTCCTTATCTATTTTCCATGAAGGGATTGGACCCAATGCCATGATCTTCATTTTTTGAATCTTGAGTTTTAAGCCAACTTTTTCACTCTCCTCTTTCACTTTCATCAAGAGGCTCTTTAGTTCTTCGTTTTCCGTGATAAGGGTGCTGTCATCTGCATATCTGAGACTTTTGATATTTCTCACAACAATCTAGATTCCAGCTTGTGTTTCACCAGCCCAGTGTTTCTCATGATGTACTCTGCATATAAATCAAATAAGCAGAGTAACAATATACAGCCTTGACATACTCCTTTCCCGATTTGGAACCAGTCTGCTGTACCATGTTCAATTCTAACTGTTGCTTCTTGACCTGCATGCAGATTTCTCTGGAGGTAGGTCAGGTGGTCTGGTAGTCCCATTTATTAAAGAATCTTCCAGAGTTTGTTGTGATCCACACAGTCAAAGGCTTTGGCATAGTCAACAAAGCAGAAGTAGATGTTTTTCTGGAACTCTCTTGCTTTGTTGATGATCCAGTGGATGTTGGCAATTTGAGCTCTGGTTCCTCTGCATTTTCTAAATCCATCTTGAACATATGAAAGTTCAAGGTTCACATACTGTTAGAGCCTGGCTTGGAGAATTTTGTGCATTACTTTGCTAGTATGTGAGATGAGTGCAATTGTGCGGTAGTTTGAACATTCTTTGGCATTGCCTTTCTTAGAGACTGGAATGAAAACTGACCTTTTCCAGTCCGGTGGCCACTGCTGAGTTTTCCAAATTTGCTGGCATACTGAGTGCAACACTTTCACAGCATCATCTTTTAGGATCTGAAATAGCTCAACTGGAATTCCATCACCTCCACTAGCTTTGTTCATAGTGATGCTTCCTAAGACCCATTTGACTTCACATTCCAGGATGTCTGGCTCTAGGTGAGTGATTGTACCATCAAATCATGTGAGTCATGAAGATCTATTTTGTACAGTTCTTCTGTGTATTCTTGCCACCTCTTCTTAATAACTTCTGCTTCTGTTAGGTCCATACGATTCCCGTCCTTTATCCTGTTCATCTTTGCATGAAAAGTTCCCTTGGTATCTCTAATTTTCTTGAAGAGATCTCTAGTCTTACCCACTCTATTATTTTCCTCTATGTCTTTGCACTGATCACTGAGGAAGGCTTTCTTATCTCTCCTTGATATTCTTTGGAACTACACATTCAAATAGGTATATCTTTCCTTTTCTCCTTTGCTTTTCACTTTTCTTCTTTTCTCAGCTATTTGTAAGGCCTCCTCAAACAACCATTGTGCCTTTTTGCATTTCTTTTTCTTGGGGATGGTCTTGATCACTGCCTCCTATACAATGTCATGAACCTCCGTCCATAGTTCTTCAGGGTCTCTATCAGATCAAATTCCTTGAATCTATTTGCCACTTCCACTGTATAGTCATAAGGGATTTGATTTAGGTCATACTTGATTGGTCTGCTACTTTCTTCAATTTCACTCTGAATTTGGCAGTAAGAAGCTCATGATCTGAGCCACAGTCAACTCCTGGTCTTGTTTTTGCTGACTGTATAGAGCTTCTCTGTCTTTGGCTGTGAAGAATATAATCAATCTTATTTCGGTGTTGACCATCTGGTGATGTTCACGTGTAGAGTCTTCTCTTGTGTTGTTGGAAGAGGGTGTTTGCTATGACCAGTGTGTTCTCTTGGCAAAACTCTATTAGTCTTTGTCCTGCTTCATTCTGTACTCCAGGGCCAAATTTGCCTGTTACTCCAGATATTTCTTGACTTCCCACTTTTGTATTCCCATACCGTATAATGAAAAGGACATCTTTTTTGGTTGTTAGTTCTAGAAGGCCTTGTATTTCTTCACAGAACCGTTCAACTTCAGCTTCTTCATCATTACTGGTTGGGGCATAGACTTGAATTACCATGATATTGAATGGTTTGCCTTGGAAAGAAACAGAGATCATTCTGTGGTCTTTATAATCCATATATTATCTCTCCTATTGTTATTTCTTTTGCCTGATAACAGTCCTTTGTTCCTACATTCTTTTGTTCCCCTAAGATCATTAATCACAGAGAACTGTTCAAGGGCAAGCACTGTGGTGGCTGAGCTTAAATCACAAAATGGCTTAGGCCAAAAATGGTTTCTTTGATATCAAAAATAGCCATGACCAGGTCTCTTTTCCTGGGACCTCCTATCTTATCTGCTTACAGTTAAGTGCCTGTTTGTATGGTTAGTCACTCAGCCCAGTGAACTGTAGCCCGCCAGGCTATTCTGTCCATGGAATTTTCCAGGCAAGAATATTGGAGTGGGTTGCCATTCCCTCTTCCAGGGGATCATCCCAACCATGGGATTAAACCCATATCTCTTGCATCTCCTGCATTGGCAGGCAGATTCTTTACCACTGCACCACCTGGGAAGCTTATAAACATAAACAGACAAAATACAAACATAGATATGTATACATACACACACCAGCCCCTAAGAAAGTCCTCTGGATATCTCTGTAGAACTCTAGGTCTGGATGGAGTTTGAAAGTTACTACTGTAAATCACAAAGATTATGTCATGAAACAAAAATTCTTTAATTTTTTTAAGCATTTTAGAAAATCACATAATATGAATATACACAAAAAGAATGAGTGTCATTATCACGTAGAGAGTGAGTAGTATGTATGCTTAGAGAAATATAATTGTCACACAAATAAATGAATGGAAAGATTACCATTTACACAAATGACTAGTATTAGCATTTTATTATATTACTTGATTGCATACATTAGGATAGATATCTACAAGAAAGTGAGAAATGGCCAAAGGCAGAAATTTTCCACTCTTGAAGAATGAAGATCATTAACATATCTGGAACCTGGACATTCCTAATTATTAGTAGCAGATAGGCTTAAGTTCAAGGTCTTGAGGTAATACTCTTACTCCTCACTGCTAGATCCAAGAACACACTTTGGTAGAATAGCACTGTGGCATGAATTAAGCCTTGGTGTGCTTATCAACTGTCTCACTCCCTGTGGGGCCAAAGTTCTTTATTTAACTATGTTGAGGCAGGTTTTCAAGCACTAACTTGAGCTTGTAAATGGCTGATAAAATTTCTATATCACTCAAGATGACTTGGCTGCAAGTAAGAAAATACCCAAATCAAAGTAACCATTAAAAAATAAAGATATAATGAAAAATCTAGAATATGAGAGTTTTAATATTTATCATGATGATAAGTGTGTAGCTCCACTTATCTTGTAGCTCCAAGTCTTTTCATTCACCCCCTACCTTCAGCCAGGATTGTTGCTCAAATCGGAAGCACTATGGTTCCATATCTTTAGAAAGCTATCAATCCTCATGAAGGAACGAATAAGAAGTCTAAGACCCCTGTGTCATGCTAAGTTGCTTCAGTCATGTCCTACTCTGTGTGACCCCATGGACTGTAGCCCACCTCTGTAGGCTCCTCTGTCCATGGGGTTCTCCCCTGGAGTGGGTTGCCATGTCCTTCTCTGGGGGATCTTCTTAACCCAGTGATCAAACCTGTGTCTGTTACATCTCCTGCCTTGGCAGGCGGGTTTCTTAACCACTAACGGCACCTGGGAAGCCTACAGTAGGAGTCTAGCACCGTTTAAACTATCCTTCTCTTACGACCTCCATACTCTGCCTTCAGAAGTAGGCATTAGAACCTTTCTGGATATAAATTTCCAGAATAAGACTCATTTTTGTTACATCCCCATCTTCACCTTAATTCCCCTAAGCTCTTTTCTCTTTCTGTGGCTTACTAAGTTGTTATAAATTTTCCATCCCCTCTGTAATTTCCAGAATGCTATTATTTCTCCTTTCACTGACCTCTTTCTTATTGACCCAAGCCCTTTATTTATTACTGTTTCCTATTTTGTATGGAGTTCTGAAAAGGAGGAGGGAAAAAAATGTGTGGGGTCACTATGCTAAATTTACCTGCAGGTAAAAGTTATTTTGTATTATATAAGTCAAAACAGCACAGAAATTTATAGGTATAATACCTGTAACAAAAAGCAGCAAATAAATGCTAATATTATTCTAACTTGCTTAGACTTCACTGCTATCCACTTTGACAGTACTGCTTCTGATGTTTGTTGAGAACAAGCAGTGATTTATGTTAGGCTACTAAGGTAAAATAAGTTATTGTTCATTAACTGGCAGAACTAAAGGATAAGACAGGCTGACAAAACAATTTTATCCTGATAAATTGTTGTGTACTTATTTGCAAGGCTGGCATAAATAATCCTACTTCTTCAAGGTGCAAACAACAGATAGCAGGAGACCATTAGATGTCAAGCCAGCAAAGGACCAATAGAGCAGTACAGCATCCTCAGGTTTATTGCATAAGGATCATTAATTTATATTTTCTAGTGTGTGGGTTCATTTCTAAGAAAAGTCAAAAGCCTATTTACAATTATTTTCAATGATAAAATAGTCATTGCTGATAATAACAGGTCTAGTTGTCTTTGTGCTATAACTGGGGGGGGGGGAGCCCTACATTCACAAATTTAATGTATTTTTCTCTGAATTATAACATGAAAGGCTGTGATCATTCTGAGAAGATATTTGTTCTGTCATCACTAATTTTTTGGTTGACCCTAATTTTAAAATGGATTATAAAAAAAATAAAATAAAATAAAATGGGTTATATTAGATGGCAAATATATCATTGATTGCTGAGCCCAACTTTTTAGAATTTTTAGTTAAGTAACTATTTCTGCCATATTCAGAAAGGAGTACTTGTATGCAGTAAGGCATTAAAATATTCAAATATAAGAATACTGTAATTGTGGTTGAGTGTGCTAATGGAAACTAAGAATTAGTGATTTCCCCGTATGTTAATAAGCTGTCTGTTACAGAGTAATAAGGGAACNGAGTGTACAAGCGTTTAATTTTTTTGTAAAATAATTCTATCACTCTGAACAGGTTATTGATGAACACAATTTAGATAAAAATACAATTTCCATTTTATTTCTCAATCCTTTGATGCAAAAAAGAAATATCTGGGTAAATATCAAATACAGAGCATTGACTGTTTTACCCACTGAGTTTCATATTAAGATTTATGGGCTGTGTCTTGGTTCTGTTGGAGGGCTGAACTCTATTCTAGAAGTCTGCTCTATGATTAACTCTTCATACGATGCTCTACATAGCCTATTTTTTTCCCACAATTTCCAAGTGTCCCCTGATAGGTTCTATTCAAGTCATGTAACCATTCTTTGTTCTTTTAGCAGTTAGTGTCTGCTTCTCTGCTAAACACAGTAAATTCAGGTTGTTTCAAAGTTCAACCAATAATAGGCCCTAAAAAAAATGAAGATGTCTAACAATGACTACCTAATTTAGACACTTTCCATATAAGTGAAATTGCTTTCTTCATAAGGTACTATTACTTAGTGCCTTGGTGTTTTCAAAATCCTAACTGCAGATTAATACTGAAAGAAAAAGTACAATACCAGAAGCAAGCTGTGATTATGTAATTTTTGTTGTTGTTTAGTTGCTCAGTCATATCCAACTTTTTGTAACCCCATGGACTGCAGCATACCAGGCTTCCCTGTCCTTCACTATCTCATGGAGCTTGCTAAAACTCATGTCCCTTGAGTTAGTGATACCATCCAACCAATTTGTCCTCTGTCATCTCCTTCTTCTCCTGCCTTCAATCTTTCTCAGCATCAGGGTCTTTAATGTGTCAGCTCTTCCCATCAGGTGGCCAAAGTATTGGAGCTTCAGCTTCAGCATCAGTCCTTCCAATGAATATTCAGGATTGATTTCTTTTAGGACTGACTGGTTGGATCTCCTTGCAGTCCAAGGGACTCTCAAGAGTCTTCTCCAACACCACAGTTCCAAAGCATCAGTCCTTTGGCACTCTGTATTTAGATAATTTTAATGGACTAAAAATACTTTTTGTTAAAATAATAATCCATTTTGTGACTTTTAGGAAATTATTTCATGAATCCAGATCTTGAATGACCCCTATAAAATCACCTGAAAAATATATTTTTAAGAAATTATGTGGGATTTTATCAGTTTTTGTCTGATAAAATCACAGAGAAAGAAAAGTTGGGTTTTATCAGGTTTATTGGATATCTAATCAGATTTCATTTACTTTGCCAGTTCTAGGTAAATGTTAAATTCTGTATTTACATTAATCCAAAGGAATATGTATGATTTGATGTTAAAAAAACATGAATACACAAGAAAAATAAGGACATTTCTAGAGACACATAACAAAAGAATGTACTTTCACAATCTAACA
>SJYQ01032423.1:14620-24736 GCA_006410935.1 Redunca redunca
TTTTTCTTTGAATCGAGAGTTAATTTTATTTTTCAGTGTACATTCATCATTAAATCCTTCTTTCAGTTTAAATATATTTATATATGAATATAACAAGGAGGTTTAGTCCTGAAAAATCATTTGGGGGGAAAGCAAGATGAAATCTGTTCATTACTAACCATTTGTCAAAACTGTTTAGTTTATGTTTAATCTTCCAAGAATAGATCAACTTTTTAGCATGACATAAATCTGCAGTAAAAATTTCAGTACTTTACATTGCTTACTGATTTCTAAAGGGAAAATAATGCTTATAAATCATGTGCTTAGGTTATAAAACTTTTGGTAGAACAAAGTGTGCTTTTAAATTCTGATTTCCTACACAAATTTAAAACCCTCTCAAACTCTGATTATAACATTTCACTTGCTCCTTTTCCAAAATATAATCTCCAATCTTATTGGTAGTATGATTGAAGAGACTCACATAGGCTCTACTAACGTAATGAATATCTATTGACCTGCTATTGTATTCAGAGTATTGGAATTGACTAAAGAATGGAGGTAGTGAGGAAACCAAATTTAATACGACATTATCATTGGCCTCTATTTTTATATGGTGAGAGAAATGGGATTTTTGAAATTTAAAATTTTATTAAATTTTGTGTAAAAACAGACATCTTTAAGTGCTCCTTTTATGCATAAAAACATTCCTTTTATAGTGAAGAAAAAAACTCTTAATTGTGTACTTTTGAATGCATACATATACAGATAATAGTTCTTGGAAAATAAAGCCTAAACTGTTTACACTGTTTGCTAGTAGGCTGAGAAATACCTACTTTTTATTAGCTTTCACCTTTGTTCTATTTGGCTATAGTTTGTTTTGACATGTACTGCTTTCTAAATATGCTTTACTTAGGAGTAATTTACTTACAGTGAAACACAATCAAGTAAAATGTGTGGATGGAGCTGAATTTTGACAACTTACAAAACACCACCTCATTCCTCATTCAAGGGATTACTAATTTTTTTTCCAACACTATAGATTTTTTTGCCTCTTTTAGAACTTCATATGAATAGAATGGGCTTCCCTGGTAGTTCAGCTGGTAAGATTCCACCTGCAGTGCAGGAGACCCCAGTTTGATTCCTGGCTTGGAAAGATCTCCTCGAAAGGGATAGGCTAATCATGCCAGTATTCTTGGGCTACTCTGGTGGCTCAGATGGTAAAGAATCCACCTGCAATGCAGGAGACCTGAGTTTAATCCCTGAGTTGGGAATATCTCCCCGAGAAGGGCAGGACAACCCATTCCAGTATTCTTGCCTGGAGAATCCACATGGACAGAAGAGCCTGGCAGGCTACAGGCCATGGACGCACAATGAGTTGGACACAACTAAGCAATTAAGGAGACCAGTCCTGGGTGTTCATTGGAAGGACTGATACTGAGGCTGAAACTCCAATACTTTGACCACCTCATGCGAAGAGTTGACTCATTGGAAAAGACCCTGATGCTGGGAGGGATTGCAGGCAGAAGGAGAAGGGGAAAACAGAGGATGAGATGGCTGGATGGCATCACCAAC
The DNA here is from genome assembly GCA_006410935.1 of Redunca redunca. Taxonomy (NCBI): domain Eukaryota; kingdom Metazoa; phylum Chordata; class Mammalia; order Artiodactyla; family Bovidae; genus Redunca; species Redunca redunca. The sequence goes on from SJYQ01032423.1 coordinate 16,172, forward strand.
TTGATGTACATGAGTTTGGGTGAACTCCAGGAGTTGGTGATGGACAGGGAGGCCTGGCGTGCTGCAATTCATGGGGGTCTCAGAGTCAGCCATGACTGAGCCACTGAACTGAACTGAACTGAACTGAAGCAATTAAGCACACACATGCATAAATAGAATATGATATGTACTTTATTGTTTTTGTCTTCATTCACCCTGCATAATAGTTTTGGAGATTCATCAATTTTGTTACATGTATCAGTAGTGTATCTTTTTAATGCTAAATTGGATTCCATTGAATAAATATATCACAAGTGGTTCATTCATTTACTTGTTGATAAATAGTATGATACTTATGAACAAATTTATATAAGCATGTATAGGTTTTTGTGCAGTCATGTTTTTATTTCTCAGTGAAATATATAGAAGGATGATTGTATGATAAGTGTATATTAATATCCTATGATATTGGAAAACTACTTTTCAGAGCAACCATATCACTTTTCATTTCCATCAGAAATGCATAAAATTCCCAGTTGCTCCATATCTTCACCAATCCTTGGTATAGTCACCTTTTAAAAATTTTTTAAGTTATTTTTAATTTGAATATTATTGCTTTAAAATATTATGTTGGTTTCTGCCATACAACATGAATCAGCCATAGTATACATATGTCCCCTCCCTCTTGATCACCCCTCCCCTCCAACCCCCATTCCACCCCTCTAGGTTGTCACAGAGCACCAGACTGAGCTCTCTGTGTCAGCAATGTCCCACTAGCTATCTATTTTATCCATGTTCACTCTTTTTAATGTTAGCTTAAAATTGGGTGTGTAGTAATATTTATTACGCTGTTTTATTTTGCATATTCCTGATGACTAAATATCTTGAGCATTGTTTTTTGCCCATTTTAGACATCTAATTATTGTGTTACAAGAGATTTTTATATATTTTAATAATAAGCCCTTTACATTATCAGGTAGTGTACATATGCTGCTGCTGCTGTTGCTAAGTCGCTTCAGTCATGTTCGACTCTGTGCGACCCCATAGATGGCAGCCCACCAGGCTCCCCCATCCATCCCTGGGATTCTCCAGGCAAGAACACTGGAGTGGGTTGCCATTTCCTTCTCCAAAGCATGAAAGTGAAAAGTTAAAGTGAAGTCTCTCAGTCGTGTCTGACTCTTCACAACCCCATAGACTGCAGCCAACCAGGCTCCTCCATCCATGGGATTTTCCAGGCAAGAGTATTATTTGCCTTGCTTTTGGATTTTTCAGTATTGCTTTAGAAGAGGATTTTTTAATGAAGTCCAATTTATAGCTTTTTGTTCCTTTTTTTTTTTTTTCATCCTAAGAAATCTTGGCTTACACTTAGTTCACAGTGACCATGATTTCTTTGTAAAACTAGCTTTCCTCTAGAATATCATAGCTTGGGGTTTTTATTTAAGCCTATGATGCATTCTGAGTTTATTTTTCATATTGTATTTGGTAGGGAGCTGAAGTTTATTTATTTTTCTATAAACATACCCAGTTGTTCTCATAAAATGCATAGAAAACTCAGCCTTGCCAAATTACTTGGCACCTTTATTAAATTAATTGATCATTTATATGGGTCTTTTTTTGCTTTATTTAGATTCTGTTGTTATACTGACTTTTATGTCTAGGCTTATGCTGATTAGAGATGCTATTTAATTTTGTGTCATTACAGTATGTCTTCAAGTAAAATAGAATACGCTCTCCAATTGAAGTCCTACTATAAACCATACACAAAAGTTGCCTCAAAATGGATGATAGATTTTATCAGCGAAAACTATATAAAACTCTTAGAAGAAAGCAGAAATAACTCTTTATAAGCTTAAGTAAGGCAAATGATTTTTTAGATATGATACCAGAAACAAAAGAAAATTTTTTAAAGATTTAAAAAGACTAAACTAGACTTCATCAAAATTGCATACTTTTGTGCATCAAAAGACACTATAACAATGAAAAGAAATTAAACCTACAGATTAGAAGAAAATATTGGCAAATATTATTTACTAAAGAACTCATATTTAGAATATAAAAACAAGTACTATAATCCAACAACAAAAAATAAATAAATAAGAAATAGAGCCACCCAAGTATATTTGACAAAAGAGCAAAGGCAAGCCAATGGAAAAAATGATCCTAAAATCCTGGACACGCATATAACAAAAAAAAAAAAAAAAAAATTAGTCTTGAGCTGACATTATACCATTCATCCAAATGAATTCATTGAATCATAAAAGAAAATACAGACTATAAAATTTCTAGAAGTTAATATAGAAGAAAATGTAGGTTATTTTGGTGTTGCCATTGAGTTTTATATACAACATCAAAAGTATAATAATCCATGAAAGAAAAATTTGATAAGTTGGACCTCATTAAAATTAAAAATGTCTGCTCTTCTAAAGAACCTCTTACAATAATGTAAAGATAGGCAATAGACTGAAAAAGAAATTTTACAAAATACTAATCTGATAATGGACTTGTAACCAAATTATGCAAAGAGCTCTTAGAACTCCACCCAATTAAAAATAGGACAGAAGATTTGAACAGATACCTCACCAAAGATGTGCAATATTATATGCTATTAGGAATTTGTAAATTGAAACAGCAGTGAAATATTGTTATATACCTATTAGAACATATAAGATCTAAAATATTTATAATGCCAAATGCTACCATGTATATGAAGCAATAAGAACTCTCATTTATGCTGGTGAGAATGTAAAACAGTACAACCTCTTTGGAAGACAGTTTGGCACTTTATTACAAAGCTAAAAATAGTCTTAAATGCAATCCAGAAATCATGTGTCTGAAGATTTAACCTCCAAATTTAAAAATCAGGCCTACACAAAAATCTGTACATGAATGCTTACACTACCTATAGCCATAACTGCCAAAATTTTGAACAACCAAGATGTCCTTAAGCAGGTGAGTGAAGTGACTATCACTCAGTCATGTCCAACTCTTTTTGACCCTATGGACTATAGCCTGCCAAGCTCCTCTGTCCATGAAATTCTTCAGGCCAGAATACTGGAATGGGTAGCTGTTTCCTTTTCCAGGGGATCTTCCCAACCCAGGGATCAAAACCAGGCCTCCCACATTGCAGGCAGATTCTTTACCATCTGAGCCACTGCTGCTGCTGCTGCTAAGTCACTTCAGTCATGTCCGACTCTGTGTGACCCCATAGACGTCAGCCCACCAGGCTCCCCCAACCCTGGGATTCTCCAGGCAAGAATACTGGAGTGGGTTGCCATTTCCTTCTCCAATGCATGAAAGTGAAAAGTGAAAGTGAAGTCGCTCAGTCATGTCCGACTCTTAGTGACCCCATGGACTGCAGCCTCCCAGGCTCCTCCATCCATGGGATTTTCCAGGCAAGAGTACTGGAGTGGGGTGCCATTGCCTTCTCCCTGAGCCGCCGCAGAAGCCTTTAAATAGGTGAATGTATAAACAAAAGCGGTATCTATTCCATAGAATATTATACATCAATAAAAAGAGATGAGTTGTCAAGGCACAAAAAGACATGGAGAAAATTTAAATGCATGTTGAAAAGTGAAAGAAGCAAGTCTAGAAAGGCTACAAACCATATAATTCCAACTACATAATGCCGGGGTCCAGCCCCAGTGGATTCAGGGAATTCGAAGCAGGGATGGAGTCTGCGAGGAGAGACTTATTTATTTAGAAATATAAAGAGAGGTTAGGAAAGAATAGTGTAGTAGGAAAATTAGTGGAGAAAAGAGGCTGATATTCCTTGGTTTTCACAGAAAGCTAATAAAGTCTCAAGACAAGAAACTTGCACTGTCTACATTAAGCCACAGGCAGCCGCTTGAATAGCAGAGGGTGCCCCGCTTGGGCTCCCTCTCACGTGGGTCTTAGAAGCCCGGGCAAATAAGTAGACACGGAGAGCCTCTGCTTCCAAAGAATCAGCCTGAAAAGGAGAGGGAGGGAGAGGCAGAAAGAGAGAGAGAGTTGACACGGGGGGAGCCAGATTTCCAAGAAACTAGTTCGAGAACCTGGTCTGAGAAACTGGTCCACCTTTTATTTTCCAGGAAAGCTTTTTATACTTTTGGTTGTACATAGAGATCAATGGATAATACAAAGTTATGCAGGGTCAGCAGCCCTGACCCTTATCAAGACCAGGCTTTCTTTCTGCAAACCTTTCCATATACAAAGGGTCTCAGGTGATTTACATTATCTTCTGGCCAAAAGGCCTGTTAACATTTTATGGCTCTCTTCCTTAATGAATGTTAATCTCATTTTCCCTGTAGTGTTTTTTCCTTTAATCTTCATCACCTTCAAAGTACTAAATAAAGTTACATTAAAAGATATGAAAACTTGGCAGCAAGTATTGGCTCAAGAACAAAACCCTTAATCAGTTTTATTCGAATGATTTTTCCTAGAATTTCTTAAGCTTTCAGTGCCTCTTGGGTTGGGAGGCTGTAAACAATTCACATGTGCAGTTGTAAAAATCCGGACAGACTGGTCAGGTAAGTTAGAAAGCTATCAGAGGGGTTTAAGCTGAGACATTCCTTTTACGCCCAGGAGACTTATTAACTGGAGCTCTAAGTTAATTCCTTTTAGAGGAAGGTGGTGGGGGACAGCCCTTGTTAATGTCAGAAGTGTAAGCGAAAAGCACAATGCAGTACGGTAGGCAGACTCTGGTTTGGGGGATAGATGCTCGAGAAAATCCAGCAAGGCTCCCTTAAGGCTGGACTCGCCTTTGCCTGTCATACCCCTTAACTTCTGAGCTTTGCCATGGGCGGGATTCCTCATGCTGACTCCTGGCAACATAACATTCTGGAAAAGGCAAAACTGTAGAGACAATAATAAGATAAATGGTTGCCAAGGGTTTGGGAGGTGGGGGCAGGATGCATACATTGGAGCACAGGGGATGTTTAAGGCAGTGAAACTGTTCTGTATGATGCTGTATCAGTATATACATGACATTATGCATTTGACAACTCCATGTACTTTTACAGCACAGAGTGAATGCAAACTATGGGCTTTTATTAATAATAATGTATCAGTTGTAACAAATGTACCATACCAATGCAAGATGTGAATAATAGATAAAACTATGAGTAGGTGGGAAAATGAATATTTGAGAACTTCTTCTACTTTCTGTTCAGTTTTTCTGTAAACCTAAATATGCTTTTACAGTAAAATCTATTAATTTAGGAAAAAAGATAAAACTTTTATTAAAGAGGCAAAGGTTTTGAAAAGAAATTTCTCCAAAGGAGATTTACAAATGGCTAACAGGCACATGAAAATATGATTGAAAGAATTACTAGGGAAATACTAATTAGACCAGAACACAGTGTGATGCTGCCCCACAACAAATGAGGATGACTATAATAAAGATGGACAATAACAACTATTGGCAAGGATGTGTAGAAATTAGACTCCTCATTGCTGGTGGGAAAATAAAATGATATGGGCACTTTGGAAAACAGTTTAAGCAGTTCCTCAAAATGTTAGAGTCCTTATATGGCATGTTCAGTTTCTAAACATATAGCCAAGAAAAATCAAAACATATGTCCTCATAAGAACACGTACATGGATATTCATAGTTGCCTTATTCTTAATAGACAAAAACTAGAAACAATGCAAATTGCCCATCAACTGATAAACAGAGCTCAGCACAGAGGTAATAAGCAAAACCTTCTCTCTCCCAGGATTTTCCTGAAAGGCTTTCATCTGAATACTTTTAAAGCTGCTGCCTGAGTGTCAGGGTTTTAATTTAGCACAAATATAGGAGCTGACTACAGTCCTTCCCAGAGACCAGGAAAGCTGGCAAGCACATTCCCCATGTTCTCTGTCCGTCCAGCTCCAAGTGACCAGTATTTACCTAGAAGGAGCTTGTACCGATGTCTGATACCTCAGCTTTTGCCCCTATTGGTGGAGGGACAGGGCCCCCAGATCACTTGCCTGTGGTCAGTGAGCTTTCATTCACAAGTCTCATTAGACTGTAGCCAAAAAATGAAGCAGTTACTACAGGGCACAGGACATATCCCCTTTGTAGCTATATACCTGAGCCCAACAGAAAGGAGGTAGGGAAAACTCTCATCTCCCAGTTTCTCCCTGATAGGGGCTTAACTGCATACACTCTCTGCTTGAGTCCAGCTTCTAATCAGCCAGCATCTGTATGCTGACTGTGATCCTCTCAACTGGGATACACTGGTCTTGCAAGCCATCAACTATTGGGAGCCATTAAAGACAAATAAAACAGCTTGGAAAATCACAACAGTTGGAGACAACCAGGAGCTCAGGCCAGGTTGATTGATGAGGTTCGTCTAGGAAAGACCTTCTGTCATTACGCAGAGACGGCTATTTTGTCTAGTGAGCAGACACAAACACAGTCAAGGGAAATGAAGAAACAGAAGAATATATTTCAAAAAAGATATAAATACCCACAAACAGATCTTACAGAAGCAGAGATAAGAGACTTACTTAATAGAGAATTAAAATTAACAGTAAAAGAGGATGCACACTGAGATAAGCATGTACAAAGTAAAAATTTCAACAGAGATGGAAAATAGAAAAATTACAAAACAAAAATAGCAGAGTTGAAGAATATAGTAAAGTAAAGCTTTATTAAACAGTTCAGTAGAGGGTTTCAACAGCAGTCTAAATTACACAGGGGACAGAATCTTGCAAACAGGGCAGAGAAATTCATCCAATTAGAGAAGAAAATAAAAAGAATGAAAAAGAGTAGGGACTTATGAGATACCATGAAATGGACCAATATACACAATATATACATTATAGGGGTCCCAGGGAAAAAGAGATAAAGAAAAGGGCAGAAAGTTATTCAAAGAAATAATGACTGAAAACTTTGGTGTATCAAGATTACAGAAGTTAAACTAGAAAGAGAGGAGGGCACAGTGAACAGGATCCAACCTCAAATGGAGAAAGCACAGGTAGAAAGGTGAGATCTCTTCTCTGAGGCCTATATATGGGTGAAGGAGATCCAACCAGTCCATCCTAAAGGACATCAGTCCTGAATATTCATTAGAAAGACTGTTGCTGAAGGTGAAACTCCAATACTTTGGCCACCTGATGTGAAGAACTGACTCATTTGAAATGACCCTGATGCTGGGAAAGATTGAAGGTGGGAGAAGAAGGGGACAACAGAGGATGAGATGGTTGGATGGCTTCACTGACGGGGTGGACATGAATTTGAGTAGGCTCTGGGAGTTGGTGATGGACAAGGAGGCCTGGCGTACTGCAGTCCATGGCATCACAAAGAGTCGGACACAACTGAGTGACTGAACTGAACTGAAAGGACTTTGTCAGATAGTCTTCAAAGGGAAGTATCCAATACTAACCATGGTCTCACTGGAAACATACATTAGAGATGCAGGTGGATTCCTGTAAACATAACCCTTAAACTAGGACCTCCTTAACAGAAACGGTAAGCTTTCAGGGGTAAGTTTATGAAGGCACGTGTGTTTTAAGTTGTCCATCCCCCTCTCCACTGGAATATCTAGTGTGTGTGTGTGTGTGTGTGTGTGTGTGTGTGTGTGTTAGTTGCTTTCAGTTCAATTCAGTCGCTTAGTCATGTCCAATTCTTTGTGAGCCCATGGACTGTAGCCCACCAGGATCCTTTGTCCATGAAGTGGGTTGCCCTTCTCCCAGAGATCTTCCCAACCCAGAGATTGAACCCAGGTTTCTGCATTGCAGGCACATTCTTTACTGTTTGAACCCCCAGGGAAGCCCTCTAAACTCACTTAACATCACTCTTTTGACTGTTGCTTACAAAGACCTTTGAAATGAAAAGTAAAAATTGGAAAATGCCTTACAATGGATATAAAATGGCAAATAAAAATTTTACCTTAAAGATTAGAGAGTTTACCTAAAATTTGCAGCCTGTATTTCTAAACCTAATCCTTAACAAAATAATTATCATGTCTATAATAATAATATTGTAATTGGCAAATGTCTTCCCATTCAGAAGTGGATCTGAAAATATGTTTTCTATAACTGTTTCTCATTTGTATAGATTTAAAATAACATAAAAATGCAAAGCTCTTATATATAAAATTTCTAATTTTAACTGAATCATATCCTTTTCTTCTAAAATCTTTAAACTCAACCCTAAAGCTAGTTACAAGCAAAATATCTTACCAGTGTAAAACGTAAGTGCTTAAAACTCCAAGTTCAAGCCTCCAGGCCTCTAGTGTTATAATGTCTGTAATTTATGCTGAATGTCAGAATCATTGTAATAAGAAACAGTTAGACATAGTGTCACTGTTACATGTCATATCTGTATCAAAAATATCTTCAATGTTAAAGTTATAATTATAGGGGCAATTGGTGACATGTTATAGTCAATACTTTAACCTGAAGAGTCCACCATCATTAGTCTTTACTCACTGGCTAAGAAAATGACTCCATCTCATAGCTTAAAGTCAAAATGGATTTGCAATCTTTGTTCAAGCTCTAAGCCTTTCTGTTCAGTCATCGACTAAGCCTTATTTTCATGATGAGTTTAGCATGAAAGAAGAAGCATACTGTCACTGACTTAAAAAAAAATTTTAACAGGAATTGGTTTTTATTTTTTTTTTT
>SJYQ01032477.1:0-51567 GCA_006410935.1 Redunca redunca
GAAGGCTCCGGGGACACAGGAAGCCTCCTGCTTGCAGAATGTCCAAGCTGGAAGGACGCGAGTCTAGCATCTGTTTACAGATGGAGAGGCTGAAGCCGGGAGGCACGAGGCCGTCACCAGACCAGACGTCTGGCTGGGTGGGGTCTCTTGGACACCTTGTCAGGAGCTCTTCTGGGTCTTCATCACTCAGTGGGTGACAGGGACAGCCCTTGTCCTCTCAGGGCCTTCTTCACAGTGGAAGAAGCCAAACAGCCTCAGGCTAGGAAAGGGGCACGGGGTCCTTCCACCCCTCCGTTCCTAAGGCACAGTGTGGCCCAGGAACGTTCATTCTACTTTTGGTACTAACAGGGGTCCCTGTCATCAGTCCCAGAACCTTGCAAGTTCTTCTTTGCATCTGTCCTAGGTACTGCTTGCTGTATCTCTGACATGTGTGTTTTCTTTGTGGATACGGAGGCAGAAGGTGGGGCTCTACCTGCGGTTAAATATTATACTTAAGCACAGCTGGAATGCGTTCCCATCCCCCCCTCCCCACCCCGGGCCCTTCCTGGTCTACATTGACATCATTGATTTTTGAAAAATTTAAGGAAGATGCAAAGAGGAAGGGGAGCAGTCGCAGAGGTCACAGGATGAAGCCACTCCCAGTTCCATCCTTGCACTTGCCTCCTCTCCTCTTGCCTGGCCGCTTGGCCCCTGCATGGACAAGGTTCCATGGTTCCAGGGACATCATGCAAGCCTGACCAGTCAGGGAAATCCCCATCTGTCTGCCCGCAGCAGGAGTACCCAGGCCTCCACCTCCGTAGCTGCCCCTGACCTTCTTGGCCTTCTTGGCGTGAGAGATAAAGGACACTAAAAATAAGTTAGTTCCAAATTTGAGCAATAAAAATAAAAACCTTCAGCACCGTTGGACCATATCACTGCCGTTTTATGTGCTTTCTCGGATGCCTGCCCAGCCCACCACTCACCTCTCCATGTTGGCAGGGCCCGAGATAGCCTCCTTCTGGGGCTGGAGTCTGTGGTCTCCTCCTGGAGAAATGGCGGCCTGCTGCTGCCCTGGCCCTTCTCAGTGTTGCTTTTCTCCATGAAGACGGTAAGCCGTGTAAGATCAGGACTCGAGTACCCGCAGGTGCTATGTAGCACCAGCCGCTGGTTACAGAAGCCGGGCTGGCAGAATGTTGGTCGAGGTTAATCGCTGCGCCATCTCTCTTGCATCCTGTGTGATCAAGATGGACTGACATGTCACAAACAGCCCCGTTATTTTCAGTCATCAGATATGACAGAAGTTTATTTCCCTCTTTAAGGAAAGTTACATTGGCAGGTGGGGCTCAGGATAACACATGGGAGATTCTGTGGGTCAGGCCCGGAAGTGGTGTGCGAGTTCTATGCCCCTGCGCCATTGGCCAGGACTCAGTCACGTGACCATTCCTAACCACAGGGCGGTTGAGAAATGAAGTACAGCTGTGAGCCCAGGTGGACGAGGAAGCCGGTTGTGGTGAACACTTAGCTGTCTCTGCCACGCATAGCTTCTCCCACCTCTGCCCAACCACCTTGGGAAACTCTACTCTCTCGGTGAAGGGCCTCAACCCTTGTCTCTTTGACTTTGTACTTGTCTGTCTGTCACCCAGGAGGTGCGGTTCCTGGGGTGGGCAACCCCACCTCCCCCGATACACTGGGAACTTTTGCAGGAAAGGTGCTTTTCCTTACTCAGCACTGCGCTGGTTCCTCTTAGCATCTGAAGCCTTCAGTGGCGCTAACGGGTTGACCCTGGCTACTGACGTCGGAAATCTCTCTTTGGATCACTTTTTGATAATGGACAGTTGAAGGCCCCACTCTAGACATCTTGGTTCCTGCATCTTTGAAGGCAAGACCCTCAAATCTGCTTTTTCAAAATACTTCCCTCTTGGTGATGCTCATAGAAAGTCTGAGAACCACCTGTTTAGGAAATATTTGGTGATTGATGGCTTCAGTTGGAATGTAAGATGAGCATTTATGACAGATCCCTAGGCTGGGAGCCCAGGAGGTAAAAGGCTTTCCCTGGTCACTCAGCGAAGTAGAAACAGCCCTGAGGACCCAGAGCCCTGGGCCCCTGCTCAGAGCAGTCTGCGTTACTGTCCGCACTGATGCTGGCAGGGATGTTAAGAGGATAATCCTTGGTGATCGTGACTGGTTCATGATGGAACAGAAGCCTCACGGAACTGTAAGCCAGGTTCTGGCTTCTCAGCTCAACTCCAGCTCTCAGCTGAGGGGCTGTGGCCAAGACACTTCCAGCCTCCAGACTCGGGCACTTCATCTGGTCCTTTTAACGAGTGTCACATGAGCCAGTCCTTTTCTTCTTTAACCGAGAGTCCTTCCCCCCTTTGCATGGGAGCAGAGCCTTGCCAGTTTCTCACGGGACTGGCAGAGAGAGATCCTGACTGCTAAGTTCTCTAAACTGTAAGGACTTCCCTAGGGTGGGGTTGGGAAAAGGGCCTGAATGGTTGACACCAGCTCCTTCTCCAGAATCACCTGGGACTCACCCCAGACATCCTCCCCTTTGTGTTCCAGATTCCTCCACTCCCACTCAACCCTTTCTCTTCACACCTTTAGACTTTATCCAGACTTGGCCCTCTTCTCCCTTTGAAGTTATAGCTCAGCACACATGTAACACCCATTCACCTATGTTGTTTTGGGAGAAAGGAAAACTTAACACGGCTCTCAACCCTGAATCTCAGCTCTTAGTTCACACCATCAGTCTGGATGCTGGATCCAGGTTCCAAGCCATGAGTGGCACACGGAGGCACCATCATGCTCACCTTGATGCCTGCAGCCTGTTCCCAGTCCTCCGCTGATCCTGACTCGCCAGGTAACCCACACCTGTGTGCTTCTCAGCTCTGGGGTCCTCCTGTGTGGGGGACCCAGACCTGTCTTCGTTCAGGACCTCATTTCCTCTTCTGAATGGCTCCGTCTTCCCATAAGATAGCACCCCAGTCCTGGCAGGGCATATGCTCTGGGGATAAGAGGACCAGATCAATTTGCCAGGAACCAGGGGCATTTAATTTCAGAACCAGGAGGAAGAAGGGAGATGTAGAGGCAGAAACCTGCAGGTTGGACTCGCTGAGCCTGCGCCTCTGTCCCTGGTTCTGTCCTGGTTCCCATCTCTTCTCCTCCCCCACCCCTCCCCAGCTTTACTTGCAGCTCCCCAGCCTGCACCCCCCATCTCACTTCTCTTCTTAGCTGTAGAATGAAGTTTTTGTAGTCTGTCAGAGGTCTCTCACGCCCCTCAGATGCCTACAATTTAATGTGTCCAGAAGCAGCTCGTAGCTTTGCCCATGACTGATTTCCCTCCCTGTCTCCGCCTCGTCCTCTTATTCCCCCACCTTTGGCACCTGAAGGATCTCCCCTCTCATGCCTTCCATCCAGTCTGTCACTGTGGCTTCTGCCTCCACGGTGTGGTTTCTCCTTTCTGTCCCCCACCCTGCCCTACCTAGTTGGGGGCTTGTCACCTCTTCCTGAGATGCTCCAGGAGGTCGCCCAACCTGTTTCCCTTCTGTTTCTTCCCCTGCTGTGTACCCTGCATTCGATGGCATATCGTTCTGGCGTCCCAAAGCCTTCAGAGCCTCCCCTTTGCTTCTAGAGCAAAGTCCACACTGGTTCCCGCCTGTTAATGTTGCATCCAAAATGCCGCAGTGCCTGGCCTCAATCAAAACGCAGTGTTTTCAATTTTCTTATAGCACGGGGCCAAGGGGTCGGGGGATACAGAGATGGATAAAATGTATAAAGACCTATGGCTTCAGCCACACTGTGCAGCAGACCCTAGTTGCTCCCCTTCCCCACCCGTGAAGTGTCTGGATGGGGCCCATGAGCAGAGGGTCACCTGGGGGAGGACACTGCGTCTGCCCTGTGGCCCGTGGCTTTCATCAGGAGGTGGTGGCGGCTCCTGAGATGGGGGGAGGCGGGGCTGACCCCCAGAATCAGAGGGCCTAGGCTTAAGTAACTCAGGATGGGGCTGGGGATGGGCTGGCAGCCACAGGACTGCAGCAGCCTGGGGAGGGTTGGAGATCAGCTTAGCCTCTGAAAAGCAGCGACTCCTGGAGCTGGAGGATACTGTGATGGGTCTTTAAGGCCATCCGCTTGTTTCTGAGCAGGGCTGCATGCGGCTCCCACAGGCAGGGGAGGGAGCCTGTGCTCATCACACTGTCATCCTCCAACCCACTGATCAGCCCTTCCTTGTCCATGGCGCTACTCAACGTGGCTCCAGCTGGTTGGACCCCTGCTGCCCATGAGGCTACAATCCGAGGTTTTAAAAAAAATAAAGCAGGGAGGGTGGTGGCAGCACGTTGCCACCTGAGAGACCACCCTGGCAGAGTTTCTGTTGCTGTCAGGCCAGGGGGCTGGCACGTTCAACGAGGTCCTGTGTGAGAGGGGCTTAGCCAAGGACGAGGCCCACACCCCACGCTCATCCAGCTCCAGAACACACGCTCTTCCCACCACACACATGGTGGCTTGGGTGAGAGTCAAGTTTTGAAAGGCTCCAAACAACCTCAGGCATCCCAGCTCTCGTCTCCTCACCTGCTGCAGGAAGCTGTCTTTATCTCGTTCATTCTTTCCAGGCCGTTTTCCACTGTTCGGATCTTGGGAAAGCTGGTCGCTATACGCTATGAGCGTCCCTTCACCGGTGTCTAGTCCGCGCGTCCCGCCTTCTCCTCACCTCCTGGCTCTCCCCGAGCGCGAGGGGTGGTGTTGGGCTGCCCGCCACACTGTGGGGCACTGAGGCTGCAGGGACCAGCCTTGCAGCGGGGGATACAAGGCCGGGCCCTGTGTTGGCCTGAACACGTGGAGAGGCCGTGGGTGGGTACTACCTCCATAGTCACACACTGGGAAAGTGTGCCTTAGCGAGGAGGAGGGGTGAGCTGAGCTGGTGGGTCCCGGTGTTCACAGAACATTTCCAGCTGCAACCTGATGCTTCTTTCTGCTCCCCCAAAACCACCATACCATCCTCTCCTGCCCCTCATTTTGATGGGCTGTAATTCTCTGGATGAGGAACCGTGTCTTGTTTAGCACTGGGTCCCCAGCACATGGCAGGCATTAAATGCAAGCCTGATGAATGAGGAGGGGCCTTGGAGGTTCTTCCCCACAAAAGTTCTTTCCCTAAGGGGTGGCGGGCACTCCTGGAGGGCACACACAGAGCGCTTCAGGCCGAGCGTGTGAAAGCGGATCTCGGGACTGTGAGAAAGGGAAACTTGCTGAGATTCGGGATGCGGAATCAATGGATTTTTCCAGTGACTCTGAAAAGAAAAATCTCACTGAGTGAGCAGAAAATGCAAGGACAACTTTCCAAACACAGGGCGGCCCCTCCATCCCATCTGTGATTGCTCAGCTGTTTGCCCTGGAGGGTGAGGGCAGGCAGCGCTGGGTCACTAAGCAACTGGGCCCTGGCGCCTACTGGCAAGACTTGGCCTGGCTCATCCTCTGGTGGGGCCTCCGGGGGTGGGGGCAGAGGGCCCATGCACGGGGGTGGGAGAGCCTCAGGGATTTCTCCTGTCTGCCTTTCAGCCGTGGGAGTGGCAGGGTGGGGAGGGGGGAATCGATACACGTCCCCCTTATTTCACTTTCCCAGTTTTATTCTAAGCATGTAAAGACCCGGGTTGGTGATCCCAGTCATTTGAGCATTCTCAGACAGCCCAGCTGGACTGGGCAGGGACCCCAGGCCTTCAAGTGGGCCCAGCAGTGGGCCTGGGAACCCATGCCCCCAACCTTCCCTCTGGGTGACCTCCGGAGGCCTGGTCCCTGCTCTCAGCCTCACTTTCCCCCTCTGTAAAATGGGGAGACTCGGCCCTCCAGGGGAGAGTAACTGCTAGAGAGGGGCTGCGAGAATGCATGGAGAACTCCTGGGTTTGGGATGATAAAGGCCATTTTGAGAAATGCAGATGGGGGTTGAACTGTGATGTGAGGAGGTAGGGTTCTCGGTGGGGGAGTGAGGAGTCGTAAGGCTCTGTTCACAGAACAGGGAGATGGCAGGAGCCAGGGTCTGCTGGGAAATGGTTAGAATTGAAAATAATAATAATTATTGGGCCTTGATGTGTGCCAGGCACTGTTCTAAGTGTGGAGACTCATTTCATCCTCACATTAACTGCAATTGCCCCATGAACAGTGCCGGTTTGAACCGCATGGGTCCACTTGTCTTCAGATGCTTTTCAGTAGTAAATACTGTGGTCCTACACGGTCTGTGGTTAGCTGAATCCACGGATGCAGGGTACTGAGGGCCCACCGTGTGCCATTAACCCCAGCATTGATTAAGGGTCAGTGTTGTGCATACGGTTTACATTTACCAGTGAGGAAACTGAGGCACTGAGGGGGGTCAGGGGTCCCCTAGCAGCAAGGGGCAGATCCAGAACTTGGCCCCAAGTGACCTAATGCCAGGGCTCCCAGCCCCTAAACTGTCCTGCCTCTCCTGTAGCTCTTTCCAGAATTACCCAAATAACTGAGGCTGGAAGATGCCCACAGATGTAACCCCGTGTCAGCAGCATTCGTCTTGGAGACACTTTGCCCGGCCCTTTAGGAGAGAGGAGACCAGATGTTCCTGCCCCTGGGGCTCTAGGGGCAGAGACGTCACTAGGTGAGAGCAAGGACAGGATTCTGCGATGGGGATGGGGAGCTTTGATGGCCAGCCAATCCCCAGCTCCCAGCTCAGTGACTTCACGAGAACCCCACAACTCTGTGTCTTGCAGAAACTGTGTTGCCCCAAATCTTCCTTTTCCTGTCGCAGCCACCTCTCCGGGGGTGTATGAACTAGCAAGGCCAGAGTCGCGCCTTGCCGGAGGCCAGCTGTGACGGGCTAGGGGCAGAGCATCTGAAGCAGATGGGAAGTGCCCGCTGCTGGAGTCACCCCACGACTCAGGTTTCCACAGAGTGTGGGTGACGGGACCGTTCATCTCAAGGCCCCTTTCGGATCCCTGAGCCCAGGCTTCTGGGTTGCACCCGAGCTCCCCTCTGGAGGGTCAGTTACGAAGCTGTGTGGCCCTCTCCTGGCTGCAGCAACTCCTCTGAGCAAGCGGGGCTGTCCAGATCACCCCGAGGCTTCAGGCGTTTCTCACTGCACCTGGCAGGAGAGTGGCCGGGCCTAAGAAAAGAGTCTGGTCCCAGAAGTCCAGGGAGGAGGCCCCACTTGCTTAGAAGCAGGGTTGACTCCTCATTTTCCTGGAATAGAGAAAGTGAAAGACACTCCCAACTTTAAAGAGCCAGATGAATCCAGCTGGTTGCATGGCCTCCTGGTTCCCCTGCCCTTGAATCTTCTTTTTTTTAATTGTTTGCTAGGAATTTGTTAAGGACTTTTGCATCTATGTTCATCAGTGATATTGGCCTGTAGTTTTCTTTTTTTGTGGCATCTTTGTCTGGTTTTGGTATTATGGTGATGGTGGCCTCCTAGAAAGAGTTTGGCAGTTTACCTTCCTCATGGCAAGCCACTCCAGTATTCTTGCCTAGAACATCTCATGGACTGAGGAACTTGGTAGGCTACAGTCCATAGGGTCGCTAAGAGTCGGGCACGACTGAGTGACTTCACTTTCACTTTCACTTTCACTTTTCACTTTCACGAATTGGAGAAGGAAATGGCAACCCACACCAGTGTTCTTGCCTGGAGAATCCCTGGTGGGCTGCCGTCTATGGGGTCGCACAGAGTCGGACACAACTGAAGCGACTTAGCAGCAGCAGCAGCAATTTTCTGAAAGACTGAGTAGGATAGGTGTTAGCCGTTCTCTAAATTTTTGTTAGAATTCACATGTGAAGCCATCTGGTCCTGGGCTTTTGTTTGTTGGAAGATTTTTTATTACAGTTTCTATTTCCGTGCTTGTGATGCATCTGTTAAGATTTTCTATTTCTTCCTGGTTCAGTTTTGGAAGGTCATACTTTTCCAAGAATTCATCCATTTCTTCCAAGTGGTCCATTTTATTGGCATAAAGTTGCTGATAGTAATCTCTTATGATCCTTTGTATTTCTGTGTTGTCTGTTGTGATTTCTCCATTTTCATTTCTAATTCTGTTGATTTGATTCTTCTCCCTCTGTTTCTTGATGAGTCTGGCTAATGGTTCTATTTTATTTATCTTCTCAAAGAACCAGCTTTTAGTGTTCTTGATTTTTGCTATAGTCTCCTTTGTTTCTTTTTCAATTACTTCTGCCCTAATTTTTATGATTTCTTTCCTTCTACTAACCTTGGGGATCTTAATTTCTTCTTTTTCTAGTTGCTTTAGGTATAAAGTTAGGTTATTTATTTTTCTCTTGTTTCTTGAGGTAAGCATGTATTGCTATGAACCTTCCCCTTAGCACTGCTTTTACTGAATCCCGTTGGTTTTGGGTTGTGTTTTCATTTTCATTCGTTTCTGTGCCTAGTTTGATTTCTTTTTTTATTTCTTCTGTGACTTGTTAGTTATTCAGAAGCGTGTTGTTTAGCCTCCATATGTGTGTATCCTAAATTGTTTTTTTCCTGCAGTTGACGTCTAATCTTACCGCATTGTGATCAGAAAAGATGCTTGAAATTTCAGTGTTTTTGAATTTACCAGGGCTAGATTTGTGGGCCAAGATGTGATCTATCCTGGAGAATGTTCTGTGTGCACTTGAGAAAAAGCTGAAATTCATTGTTTTGGGGCGAAATGTCCTATAGATATAAATTAGGTCTAAGTGGTCCATTGTATCATTTAAACTTTGTGTTTCCTTGCTAATTTTCTGTTTAGTTGATCTATCCATAGGTGTGAGCGGGGTGTTAAAGTCTCCCACTATTATTGTGTTACTGTTAATTTCCCCTTTCATACTTGTTAGCACCTGCCTTACATATTGCGAATCTTCTTTTTTTAATTGTAATAATAATAATATATATATAACACATGTATATTATCATTTTAACCATTTCTAAGTGTGTATTTCTGTGGCATTAGCACCTTCACGTGTTTGTACCACCATCATCACCATCCTCTCCGGAACTTTTGCATCTTCAGAACTCTGTACCCGTTAGACTCTAACTCCTCTTTGCTTCCTCCCCACAGTGCCTGGCAACCACTATCCTGCTTTCTGTGTCTTTGATTACTCTAGGAACCTCATATAAGTGGAATCATAAGGTACTGGTCTTTTTGACCGGCTGTTTCCACTTCGCATAATGTTGTCAAGGTTCATCCGTGTTGTAGCGTGTGTCAGAATTTCCATCCTTTTTATGGATGAGTAACAGAGGATGAGATGGCTGGATGGCATCACCGACTCGATGGACATGAGTCTGAGTGAACTCCGGGAGATGGTGATGGACAGGGAGGCCTGGCGTGCTGCGATTCATGGGGTTGCAAAGAGTCGGACACGACTGAGTGACTGAACTGAACTGAATATTCCACTGTATGTGTGTATCAAGTTTTGTTTATCCAGCTATCCGTCAGTGGGTTGCTTCCACATTTTGGCTATTGAGAGCCACGCTGCTACGAACATGAGTGTGTAAATCTCTGTTCAGGCCCTGCTTTCACTTCTTTGGGTTTATATTCAGAATTGGAATTGCTGGATAATGCGGTAATTTGATATTTTATCTTTTGAAGACTACCATACTGTTTTCCATAGCAGCTACACCATTTTCTATTCCCACCAGCAATGTACACAGGTTATTTTCTGTGTATTTGATAATAGCCGCCCTAATAGCTGTGAGATGGTATCTCACTGTGATTTTGATTTGCATTTCCCTAATGACTGGTAGGGAGAAGGCAATGGCACCCCACTCCAGTACTCTTGCCTGGAAAATCCCATGGGCGGAGGAGCCTGGTGGGCTGCAGTCCATGGGGTCGCTGAGGGTCGGACACGACTGAGCGACTTCACTTTCACTTTTGCCCTTTCATGCATTGGAGAAGGAAATGGCAACCCACTCCAGTGTTCTTGCCTGGAGAATCCCAGGGACGGGGGAGCCTGGTGGGCTGCCATCTATGGGGTTGCACAGAGTCGGACACGACTGAAGCGACTTGGCAGTGACTGGTAATGTCAAATATCTTTTCATCTGCTTACTGGTCATTTGTATACCTCCTTTTGAGAAGTATCTATTCAAGTCCTTTGTCCATTTTTAACGGGGCTGTTGTTTTTCTGTTGTGACTTATAGGGGCTCTATATATTCTGGATCTTGAGTCCCTTGTCAGACATATGATTTGCAATGGAATCCTCTTTAAATTGACTCTAAAAGAGCCAAGTCCAGCCTTTGCAGGGACTGGAGGCTGGGCTGAGGTGTGGGGACCCACTCACTCACCTTGCCCACCGTCTTCCCTGATTCACTGTGCAGTGCTCTGGTCCTGGGTTCTCTGGGAACACAGAGATGGAAATGCTACAATTCCTGGCCTTGGGGTGCTCGTGGTCTACTGGTGGAAATAGGGTTGGACAGCTCATGCTACTATATAGAAGATAAAGCCAGTGCTGGAATAACTGGGGCATAAGCTGCTGTTGTTGAAGAGTCCACTAATTCTAGATAGAAGTGGAGGATTAGGGAAAGTATCCCAAAAAGATATATCAGTTCCGGGGTGGGGGCAAATTCTCTCAGATGAAGAGGAAAACGTCTCATCCTGAATGATCAAGCTAAGATGTCAGGGAGACTGAGAGGAGACAGGGGTCTAGAAGGAAATCCAGTGAGGAAAACTAACTGAAAAACAGACTTTCTCATGTGCTATAAACTCTTGAGGGCACAAGAGAATGACCCAAGGGAAAATTCCTGTGGCCACTGAAGCAGAATGGGTGTCACCCCATTCTGCCTGGATTCACGCTTTAGACCTCTGAGCTACAAAGAGGGGCCTGCTTCATGAAGGCCCAGGAGAGGGGAGAACAGAAATGGAAGGAGTTTGCATCATCCACCCTCGGATATAGAGTGCAGGCATCTCCTCTGATTTCAGGTTATTGTCCCAGGAGTAAACAGTTGGTTAGGCGTGGAGCAGGAATCCTCTAGGCCCCTTAGAGCGTTCTGGAATCTTTCATTTCCCTGGATTTGTTTTTGGGGTTTTGTGTGTATGTGCATGTATGTGTCATATTGCTTCTTGGTGTTTTATTCATTAAGCAAATATTTAATGGCCCCTCCTGTGCGCCAGGTGCTGTTCTAGGAACTGTGTCCGTGAACAAGGCCGTCTCTGCCCTCACAAAGCTTCCGTTCTGTGTCCAAGCTGCAGGGACGTGTGCTGATCTTGAGAGGAAGCCAGCACCTGTGTGCAGGCCAGGCTGGGGGCGGGGCAGGGGCAGGGCCTGTCCGGAACCCCTCCAGGGTAGAGTACAAGGATGCGGCTTTATGGAGGACGGAAGAACAAGCAGTGTCCTGGGCCCCACAGGAGACAGAGAGAGAGAGGGATCAAGGCCCTCTAGGACTGAGAGGGGGTCCCAGGGGCTAGGGTTTGCCCAGGACTGTCCTGATTTTACACTGCAAGTCCCACATCCTGAGAAAACTCAGTCCCAAGCAAACTGGGACAGCTGGTCACCCTACCTGGGACTCGAGCTGAAGGCACCCCCTGTTTATCCAGGGACCTGAAATATTTGAGGAGCCCACAGAAATATTTTCATTCCAAAATCAGGAGGAAAAAAATGAACTTTTAAGTTGAAGGAATTACTTTATGACATTAATGTATTTGTCCTTATACCAATCAGAACATATACTTTCCAAAACTTTTTTATGGAGAAAGGGGCCTACAGCCCTGAGGAGGAAAGTAGATACCCAAGAGTCATAATGTGGGCCAGACTGAAAGGCCTGACAGAGGTCCAGGGTCAGGGGAAGAGGACTCCACGTGGGATCAGTCCCCACAGCCAAACTTCCCTTTGCCCTCCAGATGGATGAGTACTGATCCTGCTGGTGGGTACCGTGGCTGTGTGCTGGCTGCCATTCATTGAGCATTGTTCTAAGCACTTCCAGATGTGCGATCTCAGTCCATCTCTGCAATAAATGTATAAAGAAGACCTGCTTACCTGCATTTCTCAGGCAAAGCAACCTGAGTCTCAGTGGGGTTGACTTGCCCACGTTCACAGACAACCAAGGGTACGGCTGGCAGAAGCCAACCGACGGCCAGATGTGCCAGCCGCATGGCTCAGTGGGTAGCAATATACCTCCCTCATTATTTTGAGGACTAAATGAGATTATGACCGTGAACCCCAAGAATGCCTCACTAAGATGACGAGGCAACTGCAGGCCTGAATTGAAATGCCTCAGCTCCCAGGCACAGGGCTCTCCCAGCCTCCTGCATGGGGCTCCTGCTACCCCAGATGGCCTGCTCCTACCTGTAGACTGAGAGGGCCATGTGAAAACATGAGGGACGCCGGGATGGCTCTGGGACATGCTGGCAGCCCAGAGTCCACGGGCAGGACCCCCTACACTCGGAGCTGGGCCAGGCTGCCTGGGTTGCACCCAGGCTGGTCTCAGCTTGCACCGTGCTTCTTCTGGTGTCCACAGGATGTGCGTCTCTGTCTCCCCTCCTCCGATAACCCGTGGGCTCCAAGGATGGGCACCCCATCGGTATCATGTCCCAAGGTGCCCTTCACAGCCCCCAGCCCACGAGCAGTTCAGTCAGTCACTGTTGACCGACTGTCCACATGGACCATCTGCTCCACATTTTGTCCTTAGTGACCTCAGTCTCTGTCTAGTTTCCTTCTCTCTGTTTTGTTTTTCTTTTTCTTTTATTGCTTTTCCTCTATATCCCCCCAAAGCAACTCAAATTCCACATGGTTCTGCTTGTTCTGCTTCTTAGGCTTCCCTAGTGGCTCAGAGGGGAAAGAGTCTGCCTGCAATGCAGGAGACCCGGGTTTGATTCCCGGGTTGGGAAGATCCCTTGGAGAAGGAAATGGCAACCCACTCCAGTATTCTTGCCTGGAGAATCCCATGGACAGCGGAGCCTGGCGGGCTACGGTCACGGGGTCACAAAGAGTCGGAGAGTCCTGAGCGACTTCACTTTCACTTTCTGCTTGTTCAGACGGCTCCGTGTCCCTGCTGGCTCAGGTGGTAGAGCACCTGCCTGCAATGTGGGAGATCCGGGTGTGATCCCTGGGTCGGGAAGATCCTCTGGAGAAGGATCTGGCAACCCACTCCAGTATTCTTGCCTGGAGAATCCCATGGATGGAGGAGCCTGGCGGGCCACAGTCCACGGGGTCACAAAGGGTCAGACACGACTGAGCAACTGACGCATGCTTCCTTCCTATTCCCCTTTTGGGAAAAACCTGTCAGGGACCATAATTTAGGGTTTCTGGTTCTTTTATTTCGGAACACTGGACAGCTCCATAGAGGGAATCAACCCACTGCCGTGGGTGGGGCTGGGAACCCAGCTCACCAGGACCTGGGGGGGACCTGTGGTGAAGCCCCACCAGGCTTCCTCTTTCCTGTTTGATTTAGGCTATCACAAAGGGGCCAGTGAGCCTTGAATGTGAGCAGGGCATCGAGCAGGGTGTTCTGAACCCAGCCTGGCCGGCAGGTGCCCGCCATTTTCCTTCAGAAGTTCCTTTTTAGGACGAGCTGAGTGGAGACCCCAGGGTTGGGGTCAGGCCGGCTGTGGGCAGCAGACTGGAGTGGAGGGCATCTCTAGGTGGTCATTCCCCTGCAAAGGCTGCCAGAGGCTCTCTTCCCAGACAGAGGCTGGAGATGGTTTCCACCCAAGGGGCACAAGAATTGCTGCTGACAGATTTGCTAAGAGCTAAGAAAGAGGAAATGTGGCAAAGGCTCATGGTGACCGGTTTCCGGGAGAGTTTTTGTTTTGCTTTCTTGAACTATGTGACTTCAGAAGGTGTGGACCTACTCGAACTCGGGCAGCGTGGGGTCTGGCAGACACATAGAGAAGCCAGTGGCAAGGAAGGAGCAAAGTCAAGTCATGGAGAAACGTTGGGCAGGTTCTGAGCGCGGCCGTAGACCCGTCGTCACTGCCGCAGCTCGGACCATCCAGCCCCAGCGCTCCTCGCAGAGGCCCCCAGCCCACACCCAGTTCTCTGAAGCAGAAGAGGAAGCAGTGATGAAAGAAACCACTCTGTCCCACCTTCTGTGTAAAATCTTAGCGTTGCAGAGGGGCCTTAGAGCATCTCTGGTCTGGCTTCATTTCACAGGTGAGGAAACTGAGGCCCTAGGAGGGGAAGTGACTCACCAGAGGTCACAGGTCACTTGCTGGTCTTGTGTTCATCCTCAGCAAGAAGCTGCCAGGAGCTGACAGCTTCGCACGCAGCCCGCACCTTCTCGGCACGTGCCCCTCGCGGCGCAGGTCGGTGTGAGGTGCCCCTGGACGTGGCTGGTGTCCTTGCCGGGCTGAGTACCATCTTAGCTAGTCCACTCTCTCCTTGCCGCTTAATCAGCAGGTATTTGTTTATCTGTTATGTGCTTGGAGGTCATCCTAGTTCCCCACTGAGCCCCTGCAGGGGCTGCAAAAGACGACTAGTCGTCAGACGTTACATCTGACTCCCTCCAGGGAGTGTCTAACTGGAGAGTTGGGATTAACACATGTGGAACAACAATTAAACAATAAAAGGCAGTGCATGATTCGACGCTGACGTAGCCATACAGGCTGTGAAGGCACCTCCACAGGTTCTTGGAGTGTTGGCGGCAACGTTAGCAGGCGGCTGCAGAGGTCCATGCCATATGGGGATTTGCACATTTGCTCAACGGGAATCTGAGGCTTTGAGGTCGTGGGGCTGGTGTCTGGGAGTGTCTCTGAGCCGGTAGTGAGTGTGCCTGCACCTTTCCTCAGCCAGCTTGCTACCTCCTCATGAGGGAAGGGTGGAGAGAGAGAACTCCGATAAAGTGAAAAGCCTTACAGTGTCTACAAGTGAGAGTGAAGTTGCCAAAGGCCCATCCGCTGGTGGTGGGAGGAAACACACTGCAAACACCTGCCTCTCAATACAACCATGCTATCAGGAGAAAGTTGGGGACCAGTTCAAACCCATATGTGCCTTTCCCCATTGGGGAACTCAAGTGTCAGGGATCTGAGAGATGAGGAGAGCAGAGAGGGAGATCACAGCAGGCCCGAGAAACGTCCCACACAGAGAAGATGGAACTAGGGGAGGTGGGGGTTGTGAATTCTAGGCAGAGAGACCACACAGACAGCAGAGTAGAACAGAGGTGGCAGACCACTGTCCATGGGCCGGAATCCACAAATAAAGTTTTATTGAAACTACATTCATTCTGTGATCACTGTCTGCTACCACAACAGAGGTAAGTAGCAACGGAGACTGGATAGACTGCAGAGCCTGAAATATTTGCTGCCTGGCCTTTACAGAGGCTTCCCTGGTGGCTCAGACGGTAAAGCGTCTGCCTACAATGAGGGAGAACCGGGTTTAGTCCCTGGGTCGGGAAGATCCTCTGGAGAAGGAAATGGCAACCCACTCCAGTACTCTTGCCTGGAAAATCCAATGGACGGTGGAGCCTGGTAGGCTACAGGCTATGGAATCGAAAAGAGTCGGACACGACTGAGCGACTTCACTGGCCTTTACAGAAAATTTGCTAAGCATTAGTGTAGAGAAAGGAATGAACAAACCCTTCGGCACAGGGGCCAGTCCAAAGGGAGTGCTCCAGGAAAGTGGGAAATGAGGCTGGCTCATGGAGGTGGGGCTTTGTATGTCTGGAGTAACAGAGCGCGTCTTTGGATGGGTTCAATCATTTCCAGGATGCCCCCTATTTCATATGGCTTTATCTTTACTTCAGTATGAGACAATAAATGATTTACAGAGATGAGGAAGCAAAGGCTTAAAGACACACTCAAGCTCTCTCGAGATCGCTTTGTTAGCAGTGGGAGTCAGAATCTGAACACAGGCTCGTGACCATCCTGTAGGTGTTGCCTGAGCCTCTAACCTGCGCCAAGCTGGAACTCGGCTCTGGGATTCCACGGTGGAGAAGATGGGTGCTTCTCTCGCAGAACTCAGTCCGGACTGCAGCGCAAGACTCACTGCAATGTAATTCCTAGCAGAAAGTGAGACTATTTTCTCCCCACATAGGAATGGGGCCATTGGAGGTTCTTGAGCAAACATTTATTATCTGCTTCATGCCCAGGGCCACCTGGCATAGAGCAGAGACCTAAGTATGGTGTAAGTCATTAGGGAGCTTCAGCCTAGTTGGGGAGAAAAACCAAGCTGGGTGGTCTACTCGGAGGCTAGTATAAGTAGATGGGATTTAAGTGCAGGACGGTATAGTGTTAGCTTTGGATGTAGGTTAGCTTTAACCTTCCTGGGGCTCTGTTTCCTCATCTGTGAAATGAGCATAACAAGTGTACATTTCTCATAAACTTGTGGCGAGAGTGAAATGAGCTACAGGCTCATTTAGCTACAGGCTAAGCGAGAAGAACAGTGCCCGCACAGAGCTAGCCAGTAAATAACAGTAAAGCATCATTGTTGTCATTCAGGGCTGAGATGATCAGCCTTGACGTCTGAGGGACTTGACATCATGAGAGGCCTTGACAGCTAAGGGACTTTGGACAGACAGGAGTAAGACAGTGAACGCAGTGTGCAAGAAGAGGCGGATGAATTTAAAAACAGGGAAAGTGAAATTTCTGGCAAAAAAATGTGGTTTGTGTGATTTAGGTCCAGAAAAAAAAAAAAAAGGTCTGACTGTATCTGATGGCTCTAGCAGGTTCTCCTCAGCCCACTCCTCACACTGGGGGTCCCCCTCGTTGCTGGGGCTTTGTGGGCCTCCCTGTGTTCAGCTGCTGCTGCTGCTAAGTCACTTCAGCCGTGTCCAACTCTGTGCGACCCCATAGACGGCAGCCCACCAGGCTCCCCCGTCCCTGGGATTCTCCAGGCAAGAACACTGGAGTGGGTTGCCATTTCCTTCTCCAATGCATCAGGGGAGACTAAAAGCCACCAGCTTCACTCAGAGTCTTCTCAGCTCACTGGGTTACTTCCCAGTGACCCAAATTAAGACTTTATATCATTGATCGAAATGCAAGATTCGCCAGTGTTTGGGTTTTTTCTTAAAGTAAAATTCAGCTTGCGGTAAATCTGCTCTGAGATGGGCCCCAGACCACCAGAGGATGGCTCTCTCTTCTTTTGGTGTAATGGGTACTTAAACTGAAAAGTCTGAGGATCACTGTTTCAGGACGTGTCTCTACTCTGAGGCCTAGCACCCAGCCTCTTCACCTGGCTGTACCCCAATAACCCTGAGAGTTAAGAGAGGACACCGCCCTCACCATGGCTTAGGACCTAGGAACACAGATCTGCTTTCACCGGTGCCCTGGATGTGCTGGGTGCATTAGGAACGGCTCAACCATCTGCCACCCATGCCAGGCGCTTCATCAGAGCATCCATGCCAGAGACACCGAGATGTGTCAGCCTCCTGGGAGAGACACCTCGCAGGAGAATGCCTGTATCTTTAAAACCATAGCAGAGTCAGTTTCCCATTCTATCTCCATCTTGGGCCACCCCCGGAAACAAAACTGTCTGTCTGGTTTCTAGCTTCGTAGCCATAGATGGAGGCAAATCTTTCACTTTGAGGATCTGAGAATTCGGCAGGTGAATAGAAAGTGGGGTCTTTGACTTACCTTCTGAAGACTGCAGACACCAGGTATTGCCTTCTCAGTAAACCTTGGGGGCAGTGGATATCTGTGGGTGCCAAAGTGTTAACCCTGCGGCTGGATGGGAACCCTGGAGGTCTGAAATTGCCTGGGAGTTCTTCTCCAACACTGCTGCACGTTACCATCACCTGAGAGATTTTTAAAATCCGTCTGCCCAGGCTGCACCCCAGACCACTTAAATGAGAACCTCCAGGAGGGAGCCCAGGTGTTGTTGTGTTTCTGAGGCTCCCCTAGAGGAGTCCACGTGCAGCAAGTTTAAGAAGCACTGGTCTAGATTTTCTGCCCTCTCTGGAATGGGAAAGGGGAGCGGGCGGTGCTGGCGGTGCCTGGCTAGCTGACTGGCTGCTTCGGGAGCTGATTCATTCAGTCCACGGGTTAGATCTTGTCTGCCAGCCCTGGTGTGGGCAGCAGCCTGGGGTGCTGCCGTCTGAGGCTGGGAGATCGAGCGTGCTGGCCAGACAGGGCTCCTGGCCCTCCCCGATGGGGCTGTCTTCTGCGTCAGCCCTGCAGAGGCTGCCCACAGCCGCTTGCGTCACTTCCCCAGGTTTGTGGTGGGAAGCGAGGGATAGATGGTCTGCTGATGGGAAAGAGAACAGGAAGGAAGATCTTTAGGTTAAGGCCGCTCTGACTCTTACTATTCAAAAACAGTCTGGAATACTGGCCTTTGAAAGCCATGATGCAGCTGCCCTTTCTAACAGGGAAATGGCTGTTGCTCATTTGGAAACCAAGAGAGATCTTCTAGGAGCTGCTAGAGTTTTCTCTCCATCACTTAGCTCTTTTTTATAGAGGAGCCTGAGAAGGCTGTTAACCCCTAAGGAGCAGGAGCCTGACATGTTTCATAGATGAGCGGAATGGGGCGTGTGTAATAATAACTGCATGCTGGCCTTTCTGACTGGAAGCTCCCAGAGGGCAGCAGGCGCACCCGGTTCCATAGAGAGGTGCCCAGCGGGTTGGGGGCTGGGGTGAGGTCTCCAGGAACTAAGCCGGGAGGGACAAGGAATGAGATGCTGCACTGTGAGGGTCCCTGGGGAGCACGTCGACAGTGAATGGAGACGGATGTGCAGCCCATACCAGCTGCTGCTCCCCTCCAGCAAAACGGAGTCCCCCCGGGGACTACTCCTCCTGGGTGGTCCTCGATGGACTCAGGGTCCTGTCCCAGGGATCCGAGTGGCCACACAGGAGAGGGGCAAGCTCTTTCCTGGAATCCTGTCACCTCCCGCCTGGAGACAGAAGTCCCTTCTTGACTTCTTCATGGGTGACACGGTGGCCCCAGGTCCTGAGGCTTCTGGGGACCCACCAATCGGACACACCTTAGCTGAACATTTCACAGGTCAGTGATGTATCAGTCTTGGTGAGGAGGCTACTCATCCCCGCCTCGGAGTGTGCAGTTTCAGTGGTCACTGTGGGGGCAGCAGGCATGGGCTGTCCTGGGGTGACCACGTGGTGAGCAGAGCACCGGCAGGCAGACTTGACGGGCTGGGCGCCGGGCCCCACGCGGATGCTTACCAGCAGTGGGGCCACATGCGTTTCTCCACCCGGCAGAGCTTCTGTCTGTAACCTGTAAGATAGGAACAGAACATTTAGTGTGTAAGAGATGGTGTGTGGATGCACAGTGCTCTTCTTGACCAGCCTTCTCAGAGAGGGGCAGACAGGCCCGCGGAAGACGCTATGATGGAAAAAGGGCATCAGCGCATCTCCACGCTGAGGGCTGGGTGTGGGAGGCACACCAGCTCCCCTCCGCAGCACGAGCTTGACGTCTTACCAGCCCTGTGGAGTTGGAAAGTGCGAGCAGGAAGTGAAGGCATCCTGCCCAGTGTGACTTGTCTCCCACGGGCTGGAGAGAAGGGCAGCTCTGCCCCAGGAATCCAGCGTGTTCAGCTGGGTGATGCTGCGATGGCAGCTGTGAAATCCCCCAGCCAAAGCAGACAGACGCCCACAGGTTGGTGCTGCGTGATGGCAGCCAGGAGAGAATGATCGTCCTCTGGGCCTCAGTTTCCTCATTTGCCAAAGGAGAATCCCGACCCGCCCTGGGGTCCACTGGATTTCCGAGACAGGCAAATTCTAGGCCGATTTCGACTGACCTGTGACTCCCGCTCACTCAGCCCCACAGGAACAACATGAAGACAAAGCCAGGAGGGTGGGTGGCAGCGGACTCGAGAGACACTCGGGGAGCTGACAGGCGGACAGAGTTGCCGAGACCCCAGAATTCTCCCCTGGACCGTCTCCACAGTGTGAAAGCCACTGGCCTTCATGTCCTC
This sequence comes from Redunca redunca, assembly GCA_006410935.1. Taxonomy (NCBI): domain Eukaryota; kingdom Metazoa; phylum Chordata; class Mammalia; order Artiodactyla; family Bovidae; genus Redunca; species Redunca redunca. Next base: position 19,745 of record SJYQ01032477.1, read on the forward strand.
AGCTTCATTCTTCCCAGAGGGGGTCTGGGGCGGGGGTGCGGTCAGGAGAATCCATTGTGGTGTCGTCGGAAGAACGAAGCAGAACAGACGAGTCTGTTTTAGCTCTGCAGACTGTAGGGCTGGACGCAGTCCTAACCTCCTCTGAGTCTTGGTTGTCTCAACTGTGAAATGTGGGTGATAAACTCTTGCAGTTTGGTTCTGAGGATTAACCGAGACAGTGCATACCAAACACGTGGCATGGAGGACGCTCTCATTAAACCCAGGCCAACCCTGAGCCCCAGCAGAGAGGAGTCATCCCCTCAGTTATCAGAGAAGGCTGCAGCCCCCTGCTCCCACCAGTTGTGCATTCGTTTGATAAATACGCATGTGTGTGTGTGTACATATGTGTGTGTGTACATATGTGTGTGTGGATGTGTGTATGTGTATGTGTGTGTGTGGGTATTAGTTGCTCAGTCGTGTCTGACTCTCTGAGACCCCATGGTCTGTAGCGTGCCAGGCTCCTCTGTCCATGGGATTTCCCAGGCAAGAATACTGGAGTGGATTGCCATTTCCTTCTCCCGGGGACCTTCCGAACTCAGGGATCAAACCCGGGTCTCCTGCATTGCAGGCGGATTCTTTGCTGTCTGAGCCACCAGGGAAGCCCTGGGACCTGGGGCCTGAGCTGACGTCCGTGTGCCTTTGGCCCGCTCAGCCTGGGAGAACTGCTGTCATTCCCTTCAGCACACGCTGGGACCATGCGTGCACGCCTCTCTCCCGCTGTATTGTTACTTCCTGGAGAAGACGGCTGCAGCTTGCATGTCTTTGCATCTCCCATAGCATCTGAATGCATCTTCCAGTAGCTGCCCTCAATGAGCAAAACAGCTTTGCCGACTCAGCAGATTCATACTTCCAGTGCCTGTGTGTTGGGCCCTTTCACGCTGGTCTTGCAACAAGCCTGAAGGATGGGGTATGGCCCCCATTTCACAGGCGAGAAGACTGGCACCAAGAAAGGTTTCAGCCACTTCCTGGGGGTAGCCGACCAGGCAGTTATCACAGCTGGCGTCTGACCTTCGACTGTTCTCAGCCTGAGTCCATCCCATGCACTCCGTGGTCCTGGTGCTTACTTACTCTTGGTTGGAGAGGCCTTTAGGAGGAAGTGCTAACTCCCTTTCTCATCCTGAGAAGTGTGTGCAGTGCATGTGTCCACCCTCACGTCTGTGTCTGTTCCAGAATGACTGTAAGCCCCCTGAGGAGCCTCAGCGCCCGCCCACTCTGCAGGAGATCAAGCAGAAGATTGAGAGCTACAATGCCCGGGAGAAGAACTGCCTGGGCATGAAGCTGGTGAGTGTCCGTGCCCGCTCCCCATCCCTGCCCCCACCTGGTTCACAGCCCCTTCCGCTTTGGCTCCGTTCTTCCCCCTCAGAATCCTGGGGCTCCCATCCCCCGGAGGGCGTGCCCCTTACTTTGGGGCTCTGGAGGCCTCCAGGCTTATGTGAGGCCAAGAACCTGGGCTGTCCATGCTCTGGGGAAACAGACTGGGCTATGGAATGAGACCCAGATCCCGTCTCTGGCTGTTTCTCTAAGTTGAAGCTTTGGGAAACCTTAACCTCTCTGAGCTTCAGTATAAAATAGAGACATTAGTGCCCATGTGTCAAAGCACATGTAGGCATTAAATGATATGCAGGTGACTAGGGGCCCAGGAAGCCCTAGGCAAGGGGAGCAGGCAGCCCTCCTCCCCTTGGTCCTCACATCCTGTGCCTGGGGCAGCCTGCCTGACTGTGCAGAGCTCAGAGAGAGGAGGGCACCAGCTTCGTGCTGGTTCAGAGAGACCATCTTCAGGGGAGACGCTGGAGGAGCCCTGCCCCCTGCTGGTGTTTGCTGGCAACTGGCTCTTTGGGGCGTCAGCGTATGGACGTCAGAACAATCCAGTCACAGAGGAACTGGGGCTTAAGTCTCGAGGGTTTTAGAGAGGGATGTAGGAGGAAATTCAGTGCCCTGGGTCTCTAAAGATCTTATCACAGAGCCTGCCTGCTCCTCCTTGGAACGGAGGGGGGATGACCAGAGGGGCCACTCCAGACCCTGCGTCTTGGCCTCGGGACTCAGCAGAGGCAATCACCCCATCTGCCTGGTGGCAGGGGATTTGGGGCAAGCAGCGTGAGCCCCTGGGGAGGGGAAGCCGCAGCAGTAGCTAGGTCCTGCAGGCCTTCTCCTGCCGCTGCCCTGCCAACATCCCCAGGTCAGCAGAGGCGGGAGGGAACTCAGGGAGGCAGGTGGTGCGGCTGGGATGGTACTGCATCAGGAAGGGCCTCTGCAGCCCGGCGGGTCTGGAGCCCCGGGCCGAGTGGCAGGTGGGAGATCCGGCGAGACAGGCCCGCCCTGACCGCACCCAACCTGCGCCCTGGCAGAGCGAGGACGGCAGCTACACGGGCTTCATCAAGGTGCACCTGAAGCTGCGGCGGCCGGTGACGGTGCCCGCCGGGATCCGGCCCCAGTCCATCTACGACGCCATCAAGGACGTAGACCCGGCGGCCGCCACGGACAAGCGTACATCCTTCTACCTGCCACTCGACGCCGTCAAGCAGCTACACATCAGCAGCAGCACCACGGTCAGCGAGGTCATCCAGGGGCTGCTCAAGAAGTTCATGGTAGTGGACAATCCCCAGAAGTTCGCGCTCTTCAAGCGGATACACAAGGATGGGCAAGGTAGGAGCGAGCGAGCTCCCCGCCCAGAAACTACCCTTCCCGACTCTGGCTGGGGTAGCCCGGTCACATTTGAGCTGGAGAGTGGGCTTCTCGTGGCGCCAGAGCCCAGCCTCCCGTGTGGCGTCAGGTCTGCAGACGGACCGCCAGCCGTGCCCCTCCCTTCCACGTGGCTGCAGGAAACCCACCCCTGGGCGTTCACTTCCTAATCTGTGGGATGGGACCACTCCCTCGAACGTTTGGGGGGATGACGTGAATGGAAACACGCTTCCCACCCTAGCAGACTCTGAAGGTACCGGTTGTTACCCTTTATTCCTGCCAGGCGCCTTTCCTTAGGTTGGAAGGATGGCTAGAAACACCCCTGCATCCGAATCGGTCCCGGCCATCCTGAGCCCCTGCCCTTCTACTCCAAGGCGAGCTTGGTGTGCAGTGCTATTTTTCTCTTTTTTGGTTTTTTGAGTTTATTTGTCTTACTGTCATTTTGAACCTAAATCAATTAAGAATTTTTCCTTTAGGAAAGAAAATAATTCTCTATTTGTAGACTGAGTAGTTTTTTTAAATTTAATTAATTTTAATTGGAGGCTAATTACTTTACAATATTGTAGTGATTTTGTCATACATTGACACGAATCAGCCATGGGCGCACATGTGTTCCCCATCCTGAATCCCCTCCCATCTCCCTCCCCATCCCACCCCTCTGGGTCATCCCAGTGCACCAGCCCTGAGCGCCCTGTCTCATGCATCGAACCTGGACTGGCGGTCTTTCTCACATGTGGTAATATACATGTTGCAGTGCTCTTCCAGAAACTCTCCATTGCTGACTGCCCCCTCTACCTGCGCTTACTCGCCGGGCCTGACACGGATGTCCTCAGCTTCGTGCTAAAGGAGAACGAAACTGGAGAGGTGGAGGTAGGTCCGGGTGCCTCCGAGTGTGCACATTCCCAGCCCATGGGGCTCACCTCACCGGGCGGGCAGGCGGGCACGGTCCTCACCCCCCAGGGCAGCTGGAGGCCGCCCCGCAGCTGCTGAGCTGGGGTGAGTGTGGCCCAAGATCAGCGCTGAAGTCAGGATTCTAAGTGCTCTGGGGGAGCAGGTCAGGGCCTGTCTGGCAAGGCCTGTGGAAGGGCAGGATTCCATGTGCCTACTTTGAGCACTCAGGGTGGAGGGGTGCTGAGAACCTCCCTGTGTTCCACCCAGCTTTTCACGCCTGAGGATGTCCCTAGGCCCAGCAAGCTCCAGCTCTGGGCTCCCCCAGGCACGGGGACTGTTGACTCAGTTGTCGCTCCCTAGTTCTTGAAAACAGACCTCGCTACCCCAAGGGAAGCGTCCAGTCTGCGGCGTGAAGTGGGGTGAAACCAAGCTGGTGCTCCCCGCGTCCTGGGGTTTGCAGAAGCAGCCGTGGGGGCCACTGTGGAAATTAGGGGGATCTAGGCCTGTCTTTTTCCAGCCTCCACCAGGAAGCTCTGCTCTCCGTCTGTTTGACAGAGTGGGAGGTTTTGTTGGGACAGAGTATTCCACAGAAACTGTTTGAGCGTTGCTGGCCCCATGGGAACCTCACATGCCTGGGGTTTAGAGGCCTGGCTTCTCGTTCAAGTTTTGTGGCTGTAAGCTATGTGATAGTGGTTCCCTCTGTGGACTTCAGCTTTCTCATTTCTCCAATGTGGGGATTAAACCAGATAAACCTTGATGTTCCGTTGTGCTCAACAAGCCTAGGAGTTAAAGTCCCTGACCCCATGGGGGGCCTCAGTTCCTGGGTCAGCCAGGAAAAGCAGGACTTGCCTTCTGTCCTGAGAAGCCAGGTCCCACAGGCCAGGCCCAGGCCCGCCAGGCCCTGCAGAGTGACTCATCTCATTATCTGCGCCGCCAGCCTCGGGAGGCGGACACCCTAATTCCATGGCAGATGAGGAAACAGCTGAGAAGGGTGGAGTTCTGTGCTCAGGGTCACAGGGCGGAGCCAGGCTGACGCCCAGTCTCCTGAGTCCAAGCTCAGCTCCCCTCCAGATGTCACTCTGGGGGCTGCATGCTGGGGACCCGTTGCTGGTCAGCCCCAAAGCAGACAGCGCCAGGTGGTCACCAGGGTCTCAGGCAGCTCCAGCATCACAGTTAGGATCTCAGCTGCTACCAAGAAATTTAAGAGTATTGATTCTCCAATGAATAGGGCCTAAGCCAATAAAATACAGCATAAGCCAATCAAAACAGGGCTTATGGTCTACTAATTCTTGGCCAGAAGATGCCAGGATTTGAAATTCTGTTGCTGATATGGCATGGAGACCTCAGGCTGTGTTCATCACAACTGCCTATTCCGTAGCAAGCAGTGAGAAGGGGGAGCTGAGCTGGCAGGGCCCCTCCGTCACGCGATGTCTAACCTGGCTCCTGTTCTCTCTCTCCCCCAATCTCCCTCTCACCGCCCAGTGGGACGCCTTCTCCATCCCTGAGCTGCAGAACTTCCTAACGATCCTGGAGAAAGAGGAACAGGACAAGGTCCAACAAGTGCAGAAGAAGTACAACAAGTTCAGGCAGAAACTGGAGGAGGCCTTAAGAAAATCCCAGGGCAAACCTGCCTAGCCAGTCCGGCCTCCCCTTCTCCCGAAAGCCCACGGATTTAATTTTTATTATTAATTATTATTTTGCAACAGACACTTTCTCAGGACACCTCTGGTGGGTGCATCTGTGCCTGCCCATCAGTTCCAGATGTGGCACGCCGCCTCTTGCGGCCACGTGTGCGTGCAGGCTCGGGGCCTGCCTGTCGCCATCTGTGCCTCTGCACACCGCCCCCGAGCAGTGCGCTCGTGTGCAAGATTGGCCACCTCGTCCCGCCATCTGCAAGCCTTCCGCAAACCAAATAGCTGCCTCTCCCTACACCAGCTGGCAAAGCAAAGGGTTTTAGAGATATGTGTTCTTTCTCTGGCCTTTAGTCTTCTTCGTTTATTTGCCATCCACAGTTCCTTTATTTATGAGTCCAGAACTGTAGTATATTCCTTTAGCAGGTCTGAGCTAAGCCCCTGAAACAGGACAATGCTCATAGAAGAATTGTCTCAGGACTTTGCTTGTGATCCAGTAGCTAAGACTCCAAGCTCCCAACGCGTTGGGCCCAGGTTCGATCCCCAGTCGGGAAACTAGATGCCACACGCAACTAAAACATCTCACGTGCTACAACTAAGACCCTGTGCAGTCAGATAAATAAATATTTAAAAAAGAGAATTTTCCCCCACTGTCCTCAGGTGCCCATTGCTCACGGGTGAGGGATGGTCATAAAGCTGCTGGCCCCAGAGGCTCGGGTCAGAAGCGCCAAAGCTGAGGTTACCTGAGAGACTTCCAGAGAAGCTGCAGCTGGCCCTGGCCCTGGCCCTGATGGCCCGAGTCTGTACACGTGTAAACCCAAAGGCAGTTATATCTGTGTCCGTGTGGGCTTCAGCCACACCTTCGTCAGCTCTGTTTTTAAGTTGCAGTTTTGAATTTAATATTGCCATCATCCTCATTGTTTCCACTAAGGGGAAACCAGCTATTTAACCATTTTTAAAGTCTCCCGATGAGTGCGGAAATCAGACGGTCGAAGCCAAAATATGTTGCAGGTAAATGAGTCCAAGCTGTCTTCAGGCCTCCCCAGCTAGCGGCCACGGGCCCGGCTGCCTCGGTTCCCCTCCGGCCTCCAGGACTGCCTCTCCCCTCCCTCTGGACTCTGGGATCTCCAAGTGCTGCCGGAGGAGCTGCCTTGGTTACGGAGGGGGGTGCCCTCCCACGCAGCCAACTTGGGACTCCTTCGTGGTCTGAAGCATTGTCGGCCGTGGCGCTGGCCTCCTGCTGACCTCAGTGCCTTTTTGTTTCTGGAGAGGGTCAGGAACCCGGGCCTTTGCTTGAGGCTCTGCTGCTGGCTTGCTCCTGCCAGGAAGTGGACCACGGTGGTGTGGGAGACAAGGACAGGGGAGCCTGCCCCCCAAGCATGGGGTGAGGGTCACCAAGTTCCTGCCCGCCTAAGGTCCTGGGCCCTGACTTCCTAGAAGTGAGGTCAAACCGCCGGGACAGGGCGGATCAGGTTCCCGACTCTACATCTGTACTGCCTCCTTGCTTAGGTTCAAACCGAAAACCAGCCAGACAATTCAAGCAGGAGGCAGGACGGCAGAGACACTCCAGGGCAGAGGGAGGACTGTGACCTTTCAAAGTGGGGCCGGTTTTCCAATCCAGCCTCTAAGAGACCCATTTCTTCGCTGTTCTCTGCGTTCCCAAGTCCTTCTTGGGTCAGTTCAAGCCTCACAAGTCCCCTCTCTGAGTCCACCTGGCCCCTGATCCTGAAGGAATACAGAACCTTCATCGTGCAAACTTCTTGGTCTTCAGAGCTGCAAAAACAGGATGAGCTAAGCAGCTCAAATAGATGTTTTCCATCATAAAAACCCTAGTGATCTGCCATCTCCTGCTCAGCCTTATCACTTCCCTCCCTTAAAATCCCCTCTCCCTGCTGTGGGCGGGCACAGCATCCTCTCCTCCACGCTGCATGTCTGTAACACAAACGGAAGGCACGCTGCTGCAACCGCTGTGAATGCTGCTGAGACCCCCCTCGGATGGGGTGGCCATTTTATTTTTGAGAAGAAAAAGAAGTCGTGTACATATATACATAAAAGCATATAGCTATATATAAAGAGATGGGATGTTTATGAAATAAGAAAACTGGGAAAATTCAGACTTTATTGAAAGCACAGTTAGACCAAGGGACCCGGGCTGGGGTCTGCACCTCCGAAACAGTAGTGAGTGGGGAGTCCCCCTCCCCTCGCAGGGTCGGTGTGGAGCGCCTTCTGCCATTGTGTTGCCCAGTGTGTGCTCTGGGGCTGTTTTCTTCTGAAATGTCTGTCTTATATGGGTTTAAAAAAAAGTAATAAAAGCTTGTTGCAAAAATGATTCAGACGGGAGATGCGTTCCTTGAACCTCCCCCTCTCGGGAAAATCTGGGAAACTGCGTGGAAATGGTGGAACTGGGAGAGGGGTGGGGACAGAGGAAGGCACACACTTCAAGGCCAAGTCAGATTTTCTTTTCCCAACGAACAGAGGGATGAAGGCTCTGAGAACACCTTTCAGAAGCACGGGCTGGAGGTGCTGCCACGGTGACGGGTTATTCTCCATCCCCACAGAGCAGGAAAGCCGAGGGACTCACTACAGAAAGAGCACTTTGAAAAGGGGGGTTGGGGGGTTCTCTGGAGCTAAGGATGGATGATTAAACACCAGAACAGGCTGCTGAGTTAAGCAATGATTCTTCTATTTCTGGCATTATTTTAAAATCAGATAGGAAGGAGCCTTTGAACGTTCGCAATCATCTCACCCAGAGGAAAGGGCTAGATGACTAAGACAGTCCTTTCACCTTAGCTCTGATGTCCATCAAAGGAATATCTCAGTAATTGTGGCGATAACCATACAAAAGTTATTAAAAAGGAATTCTCGCCTGCCTTCCGGTATTGATCACACACAGTGCAATCAACAAGGGCCCTCAGTTCATCCGGTCCACCCCGCCCTCCTTCTAGGAGAGCACCCCTGTCCAAGAGACATTCTTAAAAGTGTCCAGGAATGGGGTACAGCTGTAACATTGCTCGCTCCAAGAGGTCTATCTTTCAATAATTTTGCCAAAACCCAGAAATGAAGCAGTTTTTGCGTTTCACTGAAACTCATTTGGTTACAGTGTGGGATTAAGTTCAAAATTACACGTTTGACCTTGGTGTAGATAATTTGGCTTAGCACATAGAAAAAGGAATCCCTTGCACAGCCCAACACGCCCTTGCCTCCTCCCATGTACCTATGGTATTCATGAGGAGAAAAGGGAAGATGAATCTATGCAAAATGTGTCACCATTACTGGAAAAACCATCTGAAGCCCGTCTTGACAGCACTGTGTCACGGCAGAATTCTGGGTCAGACCTGAAGAGCGGATGTTCACGGCAGACCTAGCCTCACCATTCACTGGCTTGTGTCTTTAGGAGGGGTGAACAAGGCAAGGCAGAACTCTGAGCCTCCAGTCCCTCCAGGGTTGTGCTAAACAAATTATGTCTGTGAGAGAACTTTATAAACACTATGTGTTTTCTCAGGAGAAGGAAATGGCCCACTCCAGTACTCCTGCCCGGAGAATCCTAGGGACAGAGAAGCCTGGCGGGCTTCAGTCCATGGGGTTGCAAGAGACGGACACGACTGAGCCACTCCACCACCACGCGTTCCCTGTGTGTCATTTGTATTCACATGAGGACCGCATTTCACTACGACTCTAACTCCCGCAGATCAAACTCTGTCTGTCCGAGGGTTCTGTTGTAACAGAATCTTGTTTGGGGTCAATTTCTAGAAATCTCTTTCTCAGTTTCATATGCTTATGTTAACAGAGCAGATCAGTAAAATGACGAAGTTTACTTACAGTGAGTCAGCAGTGAAAAGACCAATTATTCAGAGCCTCATAACAAAAGGCAAGGGATCTCACAGACACTTTTATATTCATTCCTTTCTTCTTATTCAAGCTCCAGGTGGGGAATTTGAATACTGTGGGTATTTTTGAGTCTTTATCTTGGTTTAAAAAAAAAAGATGAGCAAGAAAAAAAGTAAAGTCAAGTGTAATTTTATTTTTTCGATGGTAAAAAGCAGATAGCTCTGCAGTGATTTGGCTCAGCCCCTCTCCTTCCTATTGCACAAGGAGGCCCCTGGTGACCGGCAGACTGAGCAGGGACCACAGCAGGGGTCTGAACCTTTTCACGTGATCCAGCTGGGAACTGGACAAAAGCATGGTAACTCCTCTAGGAAAATGGTCACACAAAATCTTATGCATATTTCAGAGAGCTCTGCGGACCCTCGGAAGACCTTGTCCATGAGCCCCAGGTGAAGACATTTGAGGCTAAAGAAAGCATTAGTTGATTAAGACTCTTCACTGTAGCAAAGTCATCTATCCTGTAGCCACATCACAACCCACAGCTCTTAGCAGCAGTTGTCAATGTTACTGTTGTGTAGAAACCCATGTCCTAATGTGCTTTTCACTGTGTATTTCTGGACTAGCCTAAACTTTGCTCAAGAAAGAGATAACTGTTCCTTCTTTTGAATGATGACAAATATAAACATACAAATAGCCCTTTAGATATCTGAAGCAATGATTCTGGGGCTGGGAGGTTAATTAGGTAGTAAGAATAGCAAGAGGTTACTGAATATTTGGCAGGCTCCCCGTCCTTGAGCTCTGGATGGGCTATGGGACCTTGAAGGCAGAGTACACACCAAATGACTGAAACCACACGAACGGAAGGAGCGGCCTCCAGTGCTCCTTTCAAACAGCTTCGAACCTGAAAACTCAGTACAACAGTTTAGCTAAGTGGAAGAAACAAAAGGGAATCAATTCAGATTAGAATAAAAATTTATTTTGGTAAAGAATTATATATATATATATATATATATATATTTTTTTTTTAATTTGCAAAAACAAAATACTCATATAAATTACCAGCCCAGAGCCTGGATTCNATATTTTTTTTTTTTTAATTTGCAAAAACAAAATACTCATATAAATTACCAGCCCAGAGCCTGGATTCCCACTGGATCAACACATGAAATTAGAGCCTGTCATTTCTTCTTGCCAGGTTTGGGGGCTTTTTCCAGGCCTTGGATGTGTTTTCGAGGAAGCCGATACTCTTCTACAACCCAAAAGGCAGAAACTCCTCAGTGAGGTTTGCGCATGCCCTCTCCTGCCTGCCCCTTCCCCTCCACCTACAATGACCCTCCTTTGCCCCGATCTCCAAGGTCCCCGGTGGCACAAGCGGTAAGGAACCCGCCTGCCAGTGCAGGAGACATAGAGACGCGGGTTCGATCCCTGGGTTTGAAAGATCCCCTGGAGAAGGAAATGGCAACCCCCTCCAGTACTCTTGCCTGGAGAATTCTGTGGACAGAGGGCCTGTGGGCTACAGTCCGTGGGGCGGCACAGAGTGGACTAAGGCTGAAGCAACTCAGCACGCACGCCGGGGTCCCCGGCTGCAGAGCCGCCTCCCGGCCCTCCCGCCCCACTGTTCCCGCCCGCCGCTGAGCCTCAGTTCAAACCGTTTCCATCACGCACCCTGCCCTCCCACACCCAGCTCACAGTCAACCCCTGTGGGATGGACCACGCATCCTCCTGCTTCGAGGCTGAAGCCCTTCGGCAACTTTCATGTTGGGAACTACTTTCCAGGGGTGCTGCAGGCATTTGTGACTCTCTCATAAGCGAGAATGCATGTTTGTCTTTCTCCTCTGTATTTCACATGGGGCTCTTCACTTAAAGGGGTGCAGCTCTGAAAGTTAACTGCTGGGTACTGCCTGAGACCATAAAGTAAGTGTGCTTATTGAGCATTTACTATGTGCCAGACCTTGGGAATGAAAAAGGTAAGGTCTCTGATTCAAGATGCTCATTCTAACGGAGTTCAGACAGCAGAATAAATTAGCCTAGGTGTAGACACTAATCAGAAATATAAACACAATTGGAAAGTGCTATGTTAGCAGGTTTTTAAATGTCAATTTAAGGAAACAGAAAATTTTTAAATGGGACATGTTCTAAGACAGGCTTCCTGTGGCCCCTGAGCTGGGCCGATGCGCCTTTAAGGCCGCGAGAGGCCATTCGAGGCTAGGGAACTACACAGAGGGAGGCAGCCAGGGGTGAATGTGGGGGTGCACGCAGGGGCCACCGAGGAGACCAGCATGGCTGAGGCCTGGCCTGGGAGTCAGAGGCCTGCCAGAGAAGGTGCAGGGGAGACAGGGCTGGACTGGGTGGGTCTTGCTTACTGAACTGAAAGAGTTTATTCTGCAAATCAAGGTTGGAAGCCCAACTACAGCACTGAACAGCTGAATTATCTCAGTACAAAGCACTGACCCTGTTTCCTCATCTGCAAAACAGAAACGGTTCTTCAGCATCAAGCCTGCAAAAAGCCCAGCAAAGTGCCTAGCAAAGGTTGAGTGCTCAACAAATGTTTTAGAAAAAAGGAAAACCAGAAAGAAAACGTCTCTACTAGGATGGTGGATAAAACATTGAATTTGGGGGCTAAAAGACAAAGGGCAAACACTAGTTCCACCTCTCGCTGGCTGCTAAAAGCTATGTACATGGTAAACTCACTAGAGTGACTTCAGTTGGTAGGAAGATTTTTGCCAAGTAAGACTAGCATCTCTGCTTCTTCGGGGGGGATGCTCACCGAGCAACAGCTGGCCAAGGTGGTGGATCTGATTGCCCTGGATCTGAACCTGCAGGCTGTCCTTGAGCCCCGGGGCAGGGCTGACGGTGGTGCTCGCCTGGCATCGCTGCTGGAGGGTGGCAGCCACTGAGCGCGGGTCCAGGCCATAGGCCTCCAAGTTCCGGACCACGGTCACCTGGGCGAGACAAAAGACTGACAGTGGGTACAGACCACGTGCCCCACTCCAGAAACCTTCCGGGGCCTCTGCAACCTCCTCACCCTATGTTCACCATCCCTACAACCATATCTATTCATCCAAATAATTAATTTTTGTGCTTCTAAATTGAAGTTTTCTTTTTACCCCATCCAAGACAGGCATACCTCAGCGATTCTGAGGGTTCGATTCCAGACCAACCATGATAAAGCGAATATTACAGTAAAAAGAGTCACATGAATTGTTTGGTTTCCCAGTGCATATGAAAGTTATATTCTCATACAAATCAAAACTCCAATAATGTACCACCTCACACCAGTCAGAATGGCCATCATTAAAATCTACAAATAATGAATGTTAGAGAGGGTGTGGAGAAAAGGGAATCCTCTTACACTCTCGGTGGGAATATAAATTGGTACAGCCACTATGGAGAACAGTATGAAGGTTTCTCAAAAAACTAAAAACCGAACTACCATGTAATCCAGTCATTCCACTCCTGGGCGTATATCCAAGCAAAACTATAATTCAAAAAGACAAATGTAGCCCTATACTCATAGCAGTATTATTTATAAGAGCCAAAACATGGAAACAACCTACAACAGATGAACAGATAAAGAAGTGGCACATGGAATATTACTCAGCCATAAAAAGGAACAAATCTCAGTAATCCAAGTCTATGCCCCGACCAGTAATGCTGAAGAAGCTGAAGTTGAACGGCTTTATGAAGACCAACAAGACCTTTCAGAACTAACACCAAAAAAGATGTCCTTTTCACTATAGGTGACTGGACTGCAAAAGTAGGAAGTCAAGAAACACCTGGAGTAACAGGCAAATTTGGCCTTGCGGAAAGGAATGAGGCAAAGGCTAATAGTGGTTTGCCAAGAGAATGCACTGGTCATAGCAAACACCCTCTTCCAACAACACAAGACAAGACTCTACACATGGACATCACCAGATTGTCAACACCGAAGTCAGACTGATTATATTCGTTGCAGCCAAAGATGGAGAAGCTCTATACAGTCAGCAAAAAAAAGACCGGAAGCTGATTGTGATTCAGATCATGAACTCCTTATTGCCAAATTCAGACTTAAGTTGAAGAAAGTAGGGAAAACCACTAGACCATTCAGGTATGACCTAAATCAAATCCCTTATGATTATACAGTGGAAGTGAGAAATAGATTCAAGGGATTAGATGTGACAGAACGCCTGATGAACTATGGATGGAGGTTCATGACATTGTACAGGAGACAGGGATCAAGACCATTCCCAAGAAAAAGAAATGCAAAAAAGCAAAATGGCTGTCTGAGGAGGCCTTACAAATAGCTGTGAAAAGAAGAGAAGCAAAAAGCAAAGGAGAAAAGGAAAGATATACCCATCTGAATGCAGAGTTCCAAAGAATAGCAAAGAGAGATAAGAAAGCCTTCCTCAGTGATCAGTGCAAAGAAATAGAGGAAAACAATAGAATGGGAAAGACTAGAGATCTCTTCGAGAAAATTATCTCTTCAAGATACCAAGGGAACATTTCATGCAAAGATGGACTCAATAAAGGATAGGAATGGTATGGACCTAACAGAAGCAGAAGATATTAAGAAGAGGTGGAAATAATACACAGAACTGTACAGAAAAGATCTTCACGACCCAGATAATCACTATGGTGCAATCACTCACCTAGAGCCAGACATCCTGGAATGTGAAGTCAAGTGAGCCTTAGGAAGCCCACTATGAACAAAGCTAGTGGAGGTGATGAATTCCAGTTGAGCTATTTCAAATCCTAAAAGATGATGCTGTGAAAGTGCTGCACTCAATATGCCAGCAAATTTGGAAAACTCAGCAGTAGCCACAAGACTGGAAAAGATCAGTTTTCATTCCAATCCCTAAGAAAGGCAATGCCAAAGAATGCTCAAACTACCGCACAATTGTACTCATCTCACACACTAGTAAAGTAATGCTTAAAATTCTCCAAGCCAGGCTTCAGCAGTATGTGAACCGTGAACTTCCAGATGTTCAAGATGGTTTTAGAAAAGGCAGAGGAACCAGAGATCAAATTGCCAACATCTACCGGATCATCGAAAAAGCAAGAGAGTTCCAGAAAAACAACTACTTCTGCTTTATTGACTATGCCAAAGTCTTTGACTGTGTGGATCACAATAAACTGTGGAAAATTCTGAAAGAGATGGGAATACCAGACCACCTGACCTCTTGAGAAATAATCTCTATGCAGGTCAGGAAGCAACAGTTAGAACTGGACATGGGACAACAGACTGGTTCCAAACAGGAAAAGGAGTACGTCAAGGCTGTATATTGTCACCTTGCTTATTTAACTTATATGCAGAGTACATCATGAGAAACACTGGACTAGAAACAAGCTGGAATCAAGATTGCTGGGAGAAATATCAATAACCTCAGATGTGCAGATGACACCACCCTTATGGCAGAAAGTGAAGAAGAACTAAAGAGCCTCTTGATGAAAGTGAAAGAGGAGAGTGAAAAAGTTGGCTTAAAACTCAACACTCAGAAAACTAAGATCATGTCATCTGGTCCCATTACTTCGTGGCAAATAGACGGGGAAACAGTGGAAACAGAGGCAGAGTTTATTTGGGGGGCTCCAAAATCACTGCAGATGGTGACTGCAGCCATGAAATTAAAAGACGCTTACTCCTTGGAAGGAAAGTTATGATCAACTTAGCATATTAAAAAGAAAAGACATCACTTTGCCAACAAAGGTCCATCTAGTCAAAGCTATGGTTTTTCTAGCGGTCATGTATGGATGTGAGAGTTGGACTATAAAGAAAGCTGAGCGCCAAAGAACTGATGCTTTTGAACTGTGGTGTTGGAGAAGACTCTTGAGAGTCCCTTAGACTGCAAGGAGATCCAACCAGTCCATCCTAAAGGAGATCAGTCCTGGGTGTTCATTGGAAGGACTGATGTTGAAGCTGAAACTCCAATACTGTGGGCACCTCATGCAAAGAGCTGACTCATTAGAAAAGACTCTGATGCTGGGAGGGATTGAGGGCAGGAGGAGAAGGGGATGGCAGAGGATGAGATGGCTGGATGGCGTCATCGACTCAATGGACATGAGTTTGAGTGAACTCCGGGAGTTGGTGATGGACAGGGAGGCCTGGCAGGCTGCGGTTCATGGGGTCGCAAAGGGTTGGACACGACTGCGTGGCTGAACTGAAGACAAAGAAACAGACTCCCCGACACAGAGAACAGACCTGTGGTTGCCAAAGGGGAAGAGGGTGGGTAAGGGAAGGACTGGAAGTCTGGGATTAGCAGATGCAAACTAGTGTATACAAGATGGATAAAGAACAAGTTCCTACTGTATAGTACAGAGAACTATATTCAATATCCTGGGATAAACCATAATGGAAAAGAATATGAAAAAAGACAATATATATATATAAGTGAATCACTTTGTATTCAGCAGAAATTAAAAGCAACATTGTAAATCAACTGTACTTCAACAAAATATCTTTAAAAAGTTATGCTTTCACTATACCATTAACTGTACAATAACATTATATGTTAAAAAACAAAGTATATACATTAATTTAAAAATACTTTATTTGTAGAAAGTGACACCCATCACCTGAGCCTTCAATGAGTTGCCATCTTTTTCACAATAGTAACATCAAAGATCATGGTCACAGATCACCATAACAAATAATAATGAAAAAGTTTGAAATATTGCAGGAATTACCGAAATGTGATACAGACACAAGAAGTGAGCACTGCTGGTGAAATGGCACCAACAGACTTGCTTGACACAAAAACTGCCACAAGCAACTTTCAATTTGATAATTTTTTCAATTTGAAAAAAAAAACACCAGTCTGCAAAGCATAATAAAAAGAAGCACAATAAAAGGAGGTGTGCCTGTGTACCTTACTTATTATATTTAGTGGGACAGATACTCTATCCCATATAGAACATATACTCTTGTTTGTTTGTTTGTTCAGTTGCCAAGTTGTGCCCAACTCTTTGTGACCACATGAGCCATAGCCTACCAGGCTCCTCTGTCCATGGATTTCCCAGGCAACAATACTAGAGTGGGTTGTCATTTCCTTCTCCTACATATGCTTTTTCTAAAGTTTTTTTAATGGAGAATTTAAAACATAAATAAAAGTAGAAGAGTACAATGAGCCCCATGTACCCATCACCAATTCCAAGAATTTTCAACTCATGACCAACCCTGATTCATCTATATCCCTACCCACCTGCATTCCTATGTTACTTTAAAGCAAATCCTTCTAGAAATCTCATCTACAAACATTTCACTATGTATCTCTAAGAGATAAGGGCTCTTTTTAACATAAAAACAAAACCATCACTGTATATAATTATACATTCAAGAAATGGTGGCTATTGCTAATTATTAAACTTAGCATCACTTGGTTCTCATTTATTGAGCGTTTATATGCCAAGTAGTATTGTAAATATTTCACCTACATATATTCCTTCATTTGATCCTCACAGTGCCTTATGAGGTAGGTATTATCCCCATTCTTCATATAAGGAAACTCAGGCAAAAATGACATTAAGTACCGTGCTCGAAGTCAAGCAGCAAGGCAAAGCCACACTGGAACCCAGTCTGTAATCTCAAAGCCTATGCTTATATCCACACACTTCTAGAGTCTGTCTTTTGGGATTTCTACCCAATAATCCTATTTCTGTCTTCTCAAGACACAAAAGTAAATGCAGTCCTTTTCCCAAGGACAGCTTTTCACATATTTGAGGACAGATGTAATTTGTTCTTACAACTGTGTTGCCAAGCTAAACACGCTCAGTTCTTCAGCAATTCTTTACCAGTTATTTTCACTGAACAAGGCCCAAGAGGCAACAGAAAGAAAAGGGCTGAAGGCCCATACCAGATTTCTAAGGAAAAAGTAAATAGAAGATCTTGTTTACTTTTAGAACCAGGCTCTAGCAAGTTTCCTAGCACAAAATCCTAGAGGACAAGGAGGAAGGGGGTCAGCTTCACCTGTTTTACATAGAACTCAGCCCAGTCACACAAACATGGGTGTTTCCTAAACAACTTTTGAGGTGTATGAGGCCAATCTAAAAATTTCCAATCACATTTCGACTAGAACGTAGCAGGAAGATTAAATCACCATCTTCAAACGTTGTTATCTCTTAAAAATTACCTTTTTGTTCGAAGCTCTCTGCGCTAGGGTGATGTCAATTGGGCAGATCCTGCCTTTCTTCACAATGGGCTCTTGTCCCGGAAAGGTCACTTGATAGGCAGGCTGCAATTTTTCCAAACATCTGAAATGGGAGTTAACGAGTTGGAAGCTGATAAAGCCAGCAGAAGCCATTTCCTCATAGCTCACGCCCAGCAGGCGGCTAGATGGAAGCTGATCTTGCAGGAGTGGTTTGCCTCTGGCTGCGGAGTGGAATCATGCAAATCAGCTAGGGAGCTGCACCCCAGACCAACTGAGTCAGAAACTCTGATCGTGAAGATCCATTTTTTTAAAACTGTGCTACTATAATCGCTGTACACTGCCGTGTCGGCTTCTGCAGCACAGCAAAGTGAATCAGCCGTGCGCATACAAACATCTCCGCTGTTTTGGACCTCCTTCCCATTTAGTCCACCGCAAAGCACCGAGTGGAGTTCTCTGTGCTACAAGGAGGCTCTCAAGGAAGATACCTGTTTGTAAGCGCCCCAACGTGCAGCCACAGCGGAGAGCCACCGACTCAGGGAAGGGGACATCTGAGATGAGCCCCTGCAAAGTGTCCACAGGTCTGGCCTTCTGAAAATCTGCCCAGCGGCCCTGTGGCAGATTTCTGTCCCTAGACTCTACCTTACCCAGCCGGATAAAGCACAGCTTCGCATTTCTGACAGATTTCGATCATGCACCTTTTCTAGGAGCCTTTACCAAAAGGAATCTCTACCTTTTGTCTAACCAGATTTTCTTTTGCTAGCATATATATTGGGAGAGACAAACTTTTTCTATAAAGAGCCAGATGGTAAATATTTTAGGCTTTAAGAGCCATATGGTCTCTGTTGAAATTACTCAACATTGCCATTTAGCAAGAACACAGAGTAGATATTATGTAAACAAATGGGTGTGGCTGTGCACCATTAAGACCTTATTCACAAAAACAGGTAGCAGGCCAGATTTGGTCCACAGGCAACAGCTTGCTAACTCCTGATATAAATTATTTTCGGTTTTGGTTCCATGGAAAAGAAAAGGTATAAGAAGCCTTCCTTTGAAAAGACTTTAAGACAATCCCCATCCCCTACTCCTACTTTCTGTTTCCCTTTTTGAAGTTCTTGCTGTTAATTACTGTTCTTTTCCTCTCTCCTTTTCTTCTATATTGTTTTGGCCCAAATCGTCCCAAAGACCCTTCACATCAGAATGACCCATGCCTGTGTTTATGCAGATTGACATAGTGTGAACTATGGAACAGAAGTCAGAGACGACGACATCCGATGCGACAGACGCAAGGGGAAGGGATGGCAGTGTGGAGAGGGGCTGCCAATCCCCACTACCTGCTCAGGAGACTGTCCCACGGAAGCTTCATGACTGTGTGCTGTTCATCCTTCTCTAAGACGCAGTCACAGAGGATGGGATCCAATTTCACGAGACTAAAGGGAAACAAGAAGCAATAAGTAGCCCCAGGATTCGTCTTTTATGTGTTGTTCATGGTCAATCAGGATTATTGGAACCAATTAGGGGTTCACAGTCCAGGAAGCAACGTATTCTCTGGATGGGAGGTACACATATGCTTTCCTAGAATAAAGGAGAAGTAGGCAGTGGAGGGGAAAGCGGTATGGCGAAAAAAATGCGAACTCTGGGATCCCTGGCTCAATTATGTTATTAACTAACCCTGATGAAGCCAGTAGTTCCCAATTTTTGGATCACGAGGGTGTCTTTTGTAATTAACAACAACAAAAAAATTAATGGCACACTCATTTAGTGGTTTACCTTCTGTATCCACCTGCTAGGAGAATAGAGAATACCGTAAAGTTAAGATGGCTTTGGTAAATTTTTTTTTTTTAAATACATTTGAATAGGAAATTTATTACTTTCATTTTCCCAAGTATTTTCTTTTCCTATCAGGGAAAAAAAAGAAAAAGAAATCTTAAGGACAGTTGTCACTTGCTGCCAAATTGAGGGTAGTCTTTCTCTGGTGATTTAGTCTCTTAAGTTACGTCTGACTCTTGTAACCCCATGGACTGTAGCCTGCCAGGCTACTCTGTCCATGGGATTCTCCAGGCAAGAATACTGGAGTGGGTTGCCATTCCCTTCTCCAGGCTTTGGTAAATTTTCTGGCATCTGCAGTTGGTTTCTCACAGTAGCACCTGCATTTGACAAGCAACGGCAGATGCGCATGCTCAGGTCGCTCCTGTTGTTTAGTCAGTCATGTCCAGCTCTTTTGCAACCCTCTGGACTGCAGGCTGCCAGGAGTCTCTGTCCGTGGGATTTCCCAGGCAAGAACACTGGAGTAGGTTGCCATTTCCTCCTCCAGGGGATCTTCCCGACCCAGGGATTAAACCTGGGTGTCCTGCATCAGCAGGCGGATTCTTCACCACTGCATCACCAGGGAAACCCCAAGATACATAAGAGATGATGCTTCTTCAGGCTGCAGTCAGTGTGGACGGCATATATGGATCTGACTACCCTAGCCACAACTCTAACTGTCCATGGCCCATGGTTTAGAAACCACCGGCCTTGGTTATTTCTAGAAGGCTGAGCCCCTGCACCTGGCCCTCCCAGCCACCCCCCGACATCTGCTGAAGGTGAGTGTGGAAAGACACAGGGCAAGCCCTCCTCCTCATCCACTCACTTTTTGTTGTCTGCATCCACCAGGTCGTTTTTTTTGGCGTAGTTGATGACGACTGTTCGGACCTCACTGCCCTCCAGGACACTCCCTTTCCTGGGTGAGAAGCGACCAGGAGGTTACTCACGCTGTGCTGGGGGACAAACCGTAAACAGCAAGACTCACTCCCTGCTCAGCAGGGCGCTGTCCTCGGCTTCTCGAGCTCTGCGTTCTTCCCTTCTCCTGCCTGAGGCCCGCAGGGCCGTGTGAAGACTCGTCACAGGTAGAAAAGGGAGAGACCTACTCTCTCGCTCACGGAGTCCGGAGACCCTGCCCAGGGGAAGGAGGCTTGAAGCTGGGTCTGGGGGGAGGGGGAGGAGAGGGCAGAGCAGGTTTTGCCAGTCACAGAAGAGCACTACTCAGGCTGAGAGGGTTATAGGCCAGAACACCAAGCAGGCAAGAGAAGGGCTGCTCTCTGAAAACTCACTTGCGGCCAGACTCCTGGAAGAGCAGGGTCATGCTGGCTGGGACACAGTAGAGGGGTTTTATATCTGGAGGGTGATAGGGCTGTCCCCTGCTACCCTCCTGGATTGTCTGGGAGGTCGGGGAGGGCTCGGGTATGACGAAAGATGTGATCCTGAAACCCAGCAGAAGGAAAGAAAAAACACATTTTATACTAGTGTCTCCGAGCTCCGCAGTCCTGGCCCAGGTGCCCCGGGGCCAGCTGAGCTGCGGTGAGCAGGCCCCCGGCACTCACCTCGGGTGCTTCCAGTCCACGGCCACAATGCTCTCCACCCCTTTGCTCAGCTCCTGCACCTGTATAATCTGCTCCTGCTGCATGTGCTGCAGGAACTTAGAGAGCTAAGGGAGAGAGCGCCAGCGGTAGGGGGCCTCATCGACTCCGCACACGCGCTGAACGCCTACAATGTGCCGGACGCCGATCCAGGCAGGGCCTGGGGAGGACGTGGGACAGTCCCTGTCCTTGTCCTGAGGGCTGGGAACTAACGGGTAAAGCCCTTCGGAACTCAGACTGGGTATAAAGGGCTGGGAGGGAGAGAGGGGAGCAGGTGCCCACCCAACTACCTCAGCCCCGGGAGAGCTTTCTTACCCCACTATACCTGGAATCAAAAAGCTTAACTCTAGCATCAGCCCTGCAGACAGGGCTTCCCCATGTTAACCAGCTCACGCCACAAGTGCCCTACACAGCTCCCTGTGCGGGCATGCAGAGAAGGGACCCACTTACCTTTTTGTAGCTTGACTTCTTTATGTCCAGTTGTCGTCCTTCGGGGCTGATGGCAGATGGAAAAGGCAAGTTAAGCTAACAAAGCAGTAGGGTAAGACCTGCCTGACGCTGAGAGGAAGCCGTTTCCTCAGCCTTCCTCCAGCATGCTCAGGAAGAGGCCGCTGTTCCAGAACTTTCTGCTTGGTGGCAGCATCAGAAAGAGGTAAAGACTTCAGACACTCTAGACCCTTGCTGTGCAACACACCTTCCTGTGAAGAGGGAATGTTCTCTGCTATCAAAGTGGTGGCCACAGGCCACATGTGGGTATTAAGAACTTGAAATGTGACTAATGTGACTGAGGAAATACATTTTAAAGTTCATTTACTTTTCATTTAAATAGCCACACATGGCTCATGGCTACTGTATTAGATACAGTTTTAGATTCCTCTCAAACTAGACGATCTTCTGTGTCCTCAGAAGTTTCACCTCCAGGTGAGTCCTTCCAACACCAAGCTCACCGTGGCAGCCAGGCTGGAGCAGGATTTGGCAAACTATATCCTGCAGACCAAATCCGGCGACACCCCTTCATCTACCTTCTACGGCTGCGTCAAGGCCACAGTGGCAGACGTGCGCAACTGCAGGAGAGACTGTAGGGCCTAAAATAATTACTATCTGACTCTTTATCGAAAAAGCTTGGAGCCTCTACCCCGCAGCTATTAGTTCTGGGGGAGAAGTCCCTAATGAAGGCTCCTTAGAACGTACATCTTCTCTGAATATGTGATAAGCAATAGCAGTTTGGATTCACAGGGATCCTTTCTAGAACCCATCCCAGGTTAAGAACCTCTATCCTAGAGAATATTCCAGGATCCCTTCCCCCAGTTACTTGCAACCCAACAAGGTTAGGACAAATTACCAAGTATCCTGCCACACATTCCAGACCTCACGCTTGTATAGAATGCCTTAAAGAAGCTCACATGAAGAGGAAGAGAATCACATTAAAATCATTGAAAAAAAAAAAGCAAAATTCTCAAAAAGAAAGAAATTCAGACTTAGGATGAAAATCAATAAGCAAATCTCCTGACATGGTAATATTCACTGGTTGCTTATGAAATGTCAGGCTATTTGATCTTGATGGCAGCCTTACAAGTGTTGGGAATGAGGGCACTAAGAAGCCTGGTTACAGGTTCAAATCCACCCTGCTCCAGCACCCTGGGGAGCGAGCTTGCGAGCCGAGCTTCAAAGACCAGAAGTAATGCACACGCAACAATGCTCCCTCTGCTGGTGGCTTGCGTTTGGGGCTGGGGTGGGAGGTTCACACCGACTCTTCCTTCTGATAGAAGCTCATCCAGCCCACCTTCAGAAAAGCATGAGGGGATTGGACTTTCAGACAAACAGGCTGCCCCAAGACACCTCCTGGATGGGACATGCTGCCCGATTCGCGAGAGAGCCCAGCTTCACCAGACCAGAGGCGGGGCTCAGAGCACCTTGGGAATTTTAGCCTCATTTCCTCAGCATCCTTTCACTGGCTCACATTAAAGCTTTTAAAACTCAGTATCTGCCTGATCAACCCTCCACTTCCTGCTTTCCACATCATGCTCCTCAGACAACTCCCCTGTCGGCCTTGTCCCATCCGACCACCAAGGAGCAGGAGAGGGGCCCCCTGCCCGCTGCCCCCGAGACCGTCCGTACCAGCAGGAGAACATGTGGCTGCCCAGGAGAGTGCTGGTGAGCAACGGGAGGTCAGCCTTTCTGACGCAGCACTTCAAAGCATGCAGGAAGCATCTCTGCAGCAGCTCGTCCATTTGCTCTGCAAGGAGAACAGGAGACCCTCACCCTTCCGGAGGGATGCAGAGGTCTGTGCGGTGACACCCCACCTCACCTCCGGGTTCTAAAGGAGCCCGCTGCCTGGTGCCAAAGCACCTAGACTCTCCAGAACATGAGCCTCCACAGAGGGATGACCCTAGAGGAGGCGGCAGGTCTCAGAGTCCCACCCAGCCAGATGCAACACTTCTCTGACCGAGAAGTCAGAGCCAGAGAAACCCTGGCGGGCTGTGCAGCTGGGCCCACGGGGACCCGGGGAAACGTGACTCATGGGAAAGACTCCGAGGTGAGACCAAAGCGCTGGGCACCTCCCTGACCAAAGCCAAGGCCTTCTCCCTGACCCCCAGAGGCCTGGTCAGAAGCAGCGCAGCGCACGTCAGCCTCCTGCGCCAGGAGAGCAGACCTTCCACCCCCAGAGCTGTACCCTGAAGGGTCTTGCTGTCCGTGGGGTCCGTGTGCAGGCCCCCAGGGCCAGGGTCTTCTGTGGCTCCTGACGGGGCCTTCTCCTCACACCTCCGCTGGACCTCCTCCTCCTCCAGGGTCAGCTGCCTCAGGTCACCCTGCAGGGCAGTGTCGGCTTTGACACATCCCTTCCCTTCACTGAGATCCGGGGTATCCAGAGCCAGCGGGGCAATGGACGGTGGACTGGATTTGTCTCCAGATCGCCTGCAAAAACCTCATGTCAGAAACACTGAGCGGCGGCCACCACACTCTCCAACCTGGTCAGGGGGCCAGTGGGGGTCCAGGGAGAATGAGAGTCACAGGCAGGGGGTCTGGGAGCAGCCAGAGAGCCTGGGCATGCATCTCAACTCTGTTTTCAATTCTGGGCCCAGAGAAGTCCCATGCCTCGGTTTCCTCATCTCTGAAATGGGGAGAGGGATTCTTGCCTCCTCTTTAATATTAACAGGAATTCAGGGACAGAGAAAATTTAAAGACAATATATTTATGTAGAAGCCCCCCCCAAAGTATTCCCTTCATATGAATTAAAAATAAAACCACTTTGAATTAAATAACAAAATTAAGATTGCAGATGCATCTGTAGTACCAGTGGTGAAATACAAACCCAAGGCTGAGAGTAGAGAACAAAGTACAAATAAGTGAATTGCTCAAAACTGTAAAACAGCTGTTTCTGTGTTAAACCAGAATGCAGTCTAAAACAGATAAATGACAAGGACCTGTTGGACAGCACGGTAACTATATTCAATACCTTATAATAAACTTTAATGGAAAAGAATTTGAAAAAGAAGATGCATGTACATATCTATATCTGGAATCGCCAGATATACTAGTGACCACTAAAATCACTTTGCTCTTACCTGAAACTAACACACTGGAAATCAACGATACCTCAATCAAAAAAAAAAGCAATCTAACCTGCGGAGTAGAGATAACAATGGTTCTATGCCATTGAGCCTTCTGAAAACACAATGGTAAAAACAAAAAGCTTTACTTTAACTAAGACTATGCAAGTCAAACTAAGTTTACTAACAGCTGCAGCAAGGCTTTTAATAATAGTGAGGCCAGAGGGCATGTTCAGGCTGTTCTGATCATGTAAATACTGAAAGTATTTTCAAAAAGTGGGAGGATGAGAGACAAGGCAGCTGCTGATAAAATAATTTAGACAAGACCTTAATTTCTCACCCTGACAGAAAACAAGGAACTGGGAACTCGTGAGTAAGCAGCCTGCAAACATCTGCTGAGACCCAGACGGATGAGGCTGTACCTCCAGCAAACCAGGGTCTGGATGATACTTGTAGCATGAATAACTCGATGAATGACTAAAAATGTCACGGGTAAATCTAGACCAACAGGCCACAATACTTGGCCAAAGGACCAGGTACACTGGTTTTGAGAAGAGCCCTATTTATTTACTATTTTGGTTGAAGGACAAGAAAATAAGCTCTGATACAGTTCCGGAGAGCAAGGGTCACAGTGAGAAAGGGCAACTTCCGTAATGAGGAGATCCAAAATGTAAAGCTTAAACAACATAACAGTAGCCAGATTATTACCCGAGAGCCTGAGGAGCTACTCTGCTTTGATTTGGATTCAGATGTGAGAACTTCTGAGCCCTCATCACGGGGCCAGAAGATGCCTGAATGTACACGCAGAGAAGGCCAGGTGGACCAGTGCTATAAAACTAAAGACATTGTTGCACTGAGAGAGAAGACAATCCCGAAGGCCTTCTTTGAGGCCTAGGAGTCTACAATTTACCTAGAAAATAATTACAGTTCTCTGTAATTTCCTCTCTAAAAAGGAAACAGAAAAAGTCTTTTTTTCACATTGAGCAGGGAAATTAATGTCTGCCCAGCAACTGAGGAAATGACAGGGACCAAAACCCTCACTTCTGAACCCAGCCCTGGGCCCTCTGCATCCACCCAGCTTCCCCATAAAACAGAAGAAAGACTGAGCCCACCACAAGTGGTCCTGGTAGCTATGGAGCACACAGAAGCCCCTTCCCTTCAGACCCGAGGCCAGCATCTCAGCTGTCGACATGGCGGCGACTCCGACGGCAACGGGGGCTCTGAGGAAGAGACAAGGGTCAGGAAAGGCTTCCAGGAGGGCGCCTGCCAGACAGGCTTTCTCACGTGCTCAAAGCACCACGGTTGCAAACTGGAAGCACCCACTTATACCACAGAACGAAAACTCAGTGCAGTCTCAATCCTCTTCAAATTACCTATAAATATGACTTTCAAAGAGTCAGACACGACCAAGCTACTAATACACACACACACACACACACACACACACACGACTTTCAAAAATCCCTTGACCAAATATCCCTTCTGGGTAAGTAACTCATCTACTGATATTATCACTGTTTTATCCCTATTATGAATCAAACGCAGACAGGACTCAGAAGGATATTTAAAAGTTCTCTTTCTTTAATTTCAAAAATATAAATTATTTGTGCAGGTTCAATCCCTGGTCAGGGAAATAAGATCCTACATGCCATGCAGGAAGGCCAAAAAAAAAAAGGGAGAGCCTTCCTATTTACAAGTTGAGAAGGGAGGTCTTTCCCATGCCATAAGTAGGCTGATGAGTGCCACTCAGAAGAGAGAAAACAGCTGTGTGGTATCAACTAGAGGTTCCTTCTGAGTTAGCTCTTACAGCAGGGCTTGCTCTGTGTAGCCATCTAAGAACTGAATGTGTCCATAAAATCCAAAAATAGAAGACCACACATTTACAATAACTACAGAAAACTTCCAAAGCCGAAATGGCAAATCTCTGTCATCCCAGCGTAACTCAAGAATTGCTCATACACTGCTTGTAAGGATCAGTGTCTAGCTGTTGAACAGGAGGGGAATATACAAGCCGGGCCAGGCTGTCTGGACCCAAGGGAGAAGATTCAAGGGCTGAATTCCCAACATCTGAACTGCAAAAAAAGAAATCTGCTTATCTGGTGGCTCCACTTACTGTGCCCATGGGTCAGTTCCTGCCACAGAATCTTTGAATTTGGCTTCTTTCCCAGTTCCTAAAAGAAGGGTCTTTGTCTTCCACCTTTGGAAGGGTCAATGGCTCAAGAACTTCAGTCTCGAATATGGCTTGAAGTTTTAATAAACTCCCTTCCACCCTCATCCTCTGCCATAAACCACCCAGGCTTCATTCCCACATTCATTCTAAATGTCAAACCAAGCAGGCCAAATACACATTTCCATCGTTTTCTCCTATCTGGGATAGATGACTGGGGGTGGGGCAGGGGAAACAATAATATCACCATTCTTTTCAACAGCCAAGTTTTGCTACATGTAAACAGGAAAGAAACCTTTCTAGGTACTTGGTGTCAAAAGGTTCAAGGGAAATAGAAGACTACGAGCAGCAAAAATAAGATCTTTAAATACTGACACCNNNCTCCCCCCCACCCTCAAGGCCTACAATCTTTCTCCCTCAAAAGAGCAATGAGTAAAATAATGAGATGTCACTTTTCATC
This sequence comes from Redunca redunca, assembly GCA_006410935.1. NCBI lineage: Eukaryota > Metazoa > Chordata > Mammalia > Artiodactyla > Bovidae > Redunca > Redunca redunca. The sequence continues at coordinate 46,503 of SJYQ01032477.1, forward strand.
CAGGATGACACAAATGAATATAACCCATCGGGGAGCACGTCGGGGAGCATGTACAGAAACAGGCTCCAGGTACCCTGTAGGTGGAGTGAAAACCGATAGGGTTTTTGTAGGGCAACAGGAGACGTGCATGACCGTCAGCCAAACAGCTCTGCTTCTTAGCGTCTGCTTTAGGAAAATACTGGCCCTGGTGTCCACAGAAGCATTAGGAAGCTCTTGTTTGAGACAGAGTAGAGGCAACCACAGTGGAGACGACCTTCTCCATCACCCCACAGCGGGTAAAATGGTTCAGCTTATCTGTGCTTGCTGACATGGACAATGTTCACATGATCTGAACTGAAAAAATACTAGGGATAGAGTTTGTTTGTATTTTTAAACATACACAACCCACATCAGACATTTTATATGCACGTGTATGTATGCATTGAAGAAGGCTGGCAAGGCTACGCATCAGAATGATAATGGTTACTTCTAGAAAAAAGAATTATGAGGTGAGTGGGTTTTCATTTTTCATAACTGTTCATCTGATTATTTCCTAATGTATTTTAAATAAATTTTTAAATAACTTTTATTTATTTAGTGTACTGATGGCCAAACAACCCTATAAATAGGCTAAAAAAAAGTCACTGAATTGTACAGTTGAAATAGGTGAATTTTACAGTATATAAACTCTATCTCCCTCAATTAATCTATTAAAAATAATTAAAAGATGATGATGATGTGGACGTCACACTAAAATAGCCCTGAAGTCATGGAAGGCAGGAAAGCAAGAAAACACCGCAGGAGACTAAGAAGACGTGACAACTGAATGCAAGGTGGCACCCTAGACTGGATCCTTGAACAAAAAAAATTTTAAATACAAATACATAGTGGGAAAACCAGGAAAATATGAATAAACTCTGTGATAGTGTCAACAGGATTGAACCAATGTTAATTCCTTAGTTTTGATAACTGTATTATGGTTATATAAGATGTTATCAAGACAAGAGGCTGGATAAGAAGTATATCGGGACTCTGTACTATCTTTGCAACTTGTCTGTAAATCTAAAAAAAAATTTTTTTTAAGGAGAAAAAAATAAATTTTATAAAGGAGAAGGCAGCAGCAGGAACAAATATACCTGGCCCAGATGTGCACACACTCCACAGGCTCACTGCCATTTCCACTGGGGATTTTTCAGGAAGAATCTGTTTTCTCCTTTAATCCTTTATCCACATGCTGTGAAGCTGTCATTCCCACCCCTCCCAAGCTTTCCCTAAGTCTGCCCCCCAGAGGCACAGCTGACCAGCACAGTACCTGTTCCCCACCAACGCAACGGCACAGAGGTCACCCTTCTGTACCTGAGGCAGGCCAGCAGGGGGCACCACCAGTCCCGGCAGCATCAAATCTGCGGCAAACAAAAGAGTCACAGCTAATTCCACAGTTTACTTCATTGTTCATTCATTCAGTCAACAAACGCTCATTAACTATCAACTACATTATTCATAATGAAAATAGAAAGCGGCAGCTTGAGTACCAGACCACCCTTTGGGAGGCTAACGGTCAAACTGAAGGACCAAGCTGAGGGTCTAGTTGCCGTGATCTACCCGAGTCTGGTTTCCCCGAGTCATCTTATTAACCTAAAGGATAGCCAACGGTGGCTCACCAGGCACTTCATGGCACTCATTTAAGCTTTACAGCAGGATCTCTGAGGCCCAGGGAGTTTGTGGAAGCAGCCAAGTGAGAGATGCAACCGACATGGGGGGAAACTCCATTCTTCATATGAATGCACGAAATGGGTACATTTATTAAAGTAGTTAGTTTTTTTGAAGTAGGTTTTAGACCGTACCCAGAATATAAGAAAATACTCTTACCTGCTCCCCCAACCAATTTTTCGAGCACCAGAGGCCATGTTGTAAACGTTGGTAGAAGATCGGGATAAGACCACAAGGTATACACTGTCCAAAGAGAGGGTCAGAAAACACTTACTGCCAAGAGTCAATCCTCTGGGAATGGGCAAAGCCAAACACTAGGCCACGTTCATCAAAATACAGAAAAGACACTCAACTCAAAGCTAGAGAGAGGGTTGTGGGGGGATGTCCAAAGAAGCTGCATTCTTTTTTTAAATTAGGTTACCCCAAGTTTGTGAAGCAGTTTATATGTCACATGCTATTTATTTTGGAATCTTTGCTTCCTTTAGCCCTAGAGATCCGATTATTTACATATTGAGTTCTCTGCATTAGTTTCTCTCGATCTGTGATCTTGAGAAGTTATCATTTTTACTGGTAGGAAGGCACACATGAAGTGAACTGCAGCTCTAAGAGATTAACTGCCAAAGTCGGATATTTACATGTAAGGCTAAAACTAGTGATTAGGTGAACATCTGCTTTTGCCTGTCCAGTATCCCTTTCCTCTACTCTGGGAATCAAATGCCCCTTTTCCTGTGGGAAACATTCCATACAGCTTACATGGGGCTGACTCCCTTCTTAAAGAGGTTGCAGCCTTGAAGAAGGCAGAGACTTCAGAAACTGGATGTCACTTGAGCCTTGAAGGCACCTATTGCTTCACCCGGACTGCAGGAGCAGAAGAAAAGGGCCACAGTGGATTCTGATCCACTGTCCCACTATAGGGACAGAGACCCAACAGGGATTTCATTTATGACCTCAGAAGCAAGTAATCCAAAACTAGAGCACCAGCCTATAAGACATTTTGAAATTTTTTCACATTTATTATTTTATTCCCTCTGTTTCCATAGTCATTAGCAGGGGCTTGTATGTGTACATACATATAAAATGGGCTTGTATGTGTACAACAGCAAAGTAGGGTAAGGTAGGGGTGGCCTGGGGTAGGAATCTGCACTGCATTGCTACAGCCAAGCTGGGAGGAAGAAAAGCCCCAAAGGACAAAGTAGATGTCACCAGGAAAGGAAAAGAGAAAAGAGAAAAAGAAAAAGACACCAGGAAAGGAAAAGAGAAAAAGGAAAAGAGGAAAAGCAAGCAACAAAATCCTGAGAGCCACAGAGAGCATAAGAAAGAATTCTGGTGAGATGTCTCAACCAAAGTGCATCACTAAGACAGCTGGGTATGGAGTGTAATTAATTCAGCTTCTTTCCCATCATAGTATCTCTTCAGTATCTTAAGAAAAGTGCACTAGTGACAGTTTTAAGAAACATTTTTTACATGCCCTGAAACTTCAGGGGCTTCCCCAGTAGTGCAGCTGGCAAAGAATCCACCTGCAATGCAGGAGACCCTGGTTTCATTCATGGGTTGGAAAGATCACCTGGAGAAACAGACTATCCTCTCTAGTATTCCTGGGCTTCCCTGGTGGCTCAGTTGGTAAAAGAATCTTCCTGCAATGCAGGAAACCTGGGTTTGATCCCTGGCTTCAGAAGATCCCCTGGAGAAGGGAATGGCTACCCACTCCAGTATTCTGGCCTGGAGAATTCCATGAACTAAACAGTCCATGGGTCACAAAGATCTGACATGACTAAGCGACTTTCATTTCATTGAAACTCCACCCTTTTCAAGACCTCTGCTCCATTCCTAGTCAACCCTCTAGAAACAAGTATTTCTTCACCTTAGCATCTCTCTTGGCAACAACCCTTGCTTTGTGTTAGCCCTTTCCCCCACCTCCCTTCTATAGCAGTTTCTGGTTTTGTATGATCCAATTCTAGGGACACAAAACACAAAAAAAATTCTTAGGGAGATTTTGCATTCATTTGTTTTAAGGAAGACAGGTTAATGGAAGAAACAAGGAGAAACAAATATTAGGCAGAGACCACAGTAAGGGCATCTCCATGCCACTGCCATACCTGTTGGATACAGATTTTTCTCCAGTTCAAACAGGATGGGGTTACCACCACTCACGTACACAGTCACTGCATCTCCTCTGTGAGCATACAGCTTTACAATGTTGAGCTCTTCCTTTCCCGGCACTAACTCAGAGACCTGATGGGTTCCAAGAGTGGGGAAAACAGCTGCCACATCAGCCCGAAGCTTTCTCCTGCAGAGGGCACACATACCTGGTATGAAGGCTGCCTGCATAGATTTTAATAAATATTGAGGACTCAGAAAGACTTACTATAAAGTCATGAGGACCAAGGAAGTCTGGTTGATGATGCCCTATTCTTACACACTCTTCCAAAACATCCTATTATCTTTCTCATCCAGTGTCTCATCTATTTTCACATGTTCCTGAGGCATGTCTTTGCACTTCACAAAGAAAGAAAGAAAAAACTGAGACCCAGTGAGCAGTCCAAGTTAGCCTGCCACTGGAAACTCAGTCCTGCCTTCTTGACTCCACGCATAGCTCTTGGATCTGCCCCTTTCTCATATATGGCTGGCAAATCTAACAGCTTATAATCAAACAGATGCATCAGGGCATCAAGAATGACAACTAGAGAACATTGGTTCTAAAATCCCCAAGGTGATATCTGCGTTTCCAACACTGTCTGAACAGATACAGTTACCACCTACGGCTCATCTACTTCCACCTCACCTTCCATGTGTCTCTCCCGCCAGATATGAGAAGTGACTAGACACTTCTCATGTACCTGTAGTTCTCTGTACCCCGTCCAATCTCTCCCAAGACACTCAAAGCTCCAAGTAGGGCAGGGATCCCGTATTCCTTCATTTCTGCAACATCCACGACACTTTGAACAGACTGCAGTCAATAAGCGGTGACTGAACTACGTTTCTTTGAAACTCACTAGAATATCCAAAAAAAGACAGCCTGGGAGGTATCTCGGGCCTCCGCTCCCATTTTCACCCTCAAAATATGTCTAACTCACCCTTGCCCCGCTCTGGGGTCCCTTCTCCGGCTGTGCCCCTCGGCCTCCACCCCAGGTCGGCTGACCGAGCACAGAAAGGCTGCGAGCCGGCCAAGCTCGAGCCGCTGGGATGCCCTCGTGGGCAGGCACGGGCCCGTCTTCCCCCTCACCTGTCCGACCCCTTGATGGCCGTGTTGGACTTGACCCGAAAGGCCTTGGCAAACATGTCCGCTGGAGTGGCCTGGGGAAGAGAGGGAGACCACAGACGCCGCGAGCTGTCAGGAAAGCGGACGCACGGCGGCTGCCAGGCCCGCGGCCCTGGG
>SJYQ01032477.1:51738-61891 GCA_006410935.1 Redunca redunca
CCTCTGTGCTCAAGTGCACGGGAGAGGGAGGCCGCCAACCTTAAGTTTGGGGGGAACAGAGGGCTATGGTGCTGGAGAAGACTCTTGAGAGTCCCTTGGACTGCAAAGAGATCCAACCAGTCCATCCTAAAGGAGATCAGTCCTGGTGTTCATTGGAAGAACTGATGTTGAAGCTGAAACTCCAATACTTTGGCCACTTGATGGGAAGACCCGACTCATTTGAAAAGACCCTGATGCTGGGAAAGACTGAGGGTGGGAGAAGAGGGGGACGACGATGATGAGATGGTTGGATGGCATCGCCGACTCAATGGACATGAGTTTGGGTAAACTCTGGGAGTTGGTGATGGACAGGGAGGCCTGGTGTGCTGCGGTTCATGCGGTCGCAAAGTCGGACACGACTGAGCTACTGAACTGAACTGAACTGAGGGCTGGTTGCTTCGGGCCAGCTGCCTGACTCGCTCTGAGCTTCTGGTGACAGAGGATGGAGCCGGCCTCAGGACAAAGGAGCCTCAGGGTGGGAGGGGTTCCAGAGGGCGGGCAGGCCTGGATCTCAGGGGTGCTGGAGGAGGACTGTACTCCTCGGTGCGGGGCCAGTGGGCCGGGCCCATGCGAGGATGGAGCAGGCAGGTGTTCAGCTGGTGTGGCTGTGGGGCCTGGACCCAGCCTGGCTCTTTCCTGCTCTCAGAGCCCAGAGCTCACCCAGGCTCCTGCTGCGGCAGCAGAGGGCAGGGCCTGAGCTGGGGAGACCATCTCTGGGAGGTGGAGGGCGGAGGTGGGGACGTGGCGTCTACAGCTCTTGCCGGCCAGCCTGCTGGTCTGTGGGAGGCCTGGCGGGGTGACTCATCGGAGCTGAGCGGAATGGGGCCCAGCTGTTCCCAGAGCCGCCGGGAGGTCCCTGTGTTGCAAGCTGAGCGGGGATGGGGCAGGCCGGCATTCCCACCTTCTGACTTCCCTGGGAAAGTCTGCCGCAGGCCCCGGACCAGGGGTCCAGCCTGCAGTGCTCGGCCCTGAGAACCTGAGCCTCTGGGTGCTAGATCCGGAAGATCCTGGGTGCACAGCATGGCCAGGCCCATGGTCGGGTCTGCAGAGCTGGACCATGCTGGCTGTCCCTCCTTATATGGGGGCCTGCGATGAGGAAACCCAGGCGCCCAGAAAATCAAGAAACAGGCCCAAGGCCCCGAGGTCCCTGGGGCTGGAGCCCAGAGTTTTCTGAGAACCCACCACCGCTGTCTGCCCTAGGAGCTGTGGTCCAACCCAGTTGGAAAATGCCGGGGAGGGGCCGGTGCCCCCTCCAGACACACGAAGGAGGATGCTACCACCCCCTGGCAGGAGGCAGCCTCTGGGAGCCTCTGTCCCCAGCCCCTGGCAGACCTCCCACCTGATCGGAATCAATGGGTCTTGTGATGTTCGAGTCTCTAGCCCCCCAGGGCTGCAGGAGCCCACACCCCATCGTGAGCCGTGAATGCCCAGGCTGGACACTGGATCCCAGATGTCCCTGTCCACACCCGAGCTCACACTCGGGAGCCGTCCGCCACCAACCCCAGGTCCACCCCTGACCCTATCCTTGCCTTCTCTCCTTCCCTGTGAAGTCCCCGGTGACTCCGGCCTCGCAGCCGCCTTGCTCGAACCTGTACCCCCGTCGCGCCGTGGCTTCTCTGTGTCCACGTCTCCTCTTACAAGGACACTGGTCACCGGGTTCAGGGCCATCCTGACCCAGGAGGAGCGTGTCTCCAGCCTCAACTTGTTATGTCTGCACAGACCCTGTTTCCCAGAGTCACAGTCTGAGGTTCTGGGGTCGCACGTTTGGGGGGTGCTAGTGTACCCGCTGCTGCGGCTGCCGAGTCGCGTCAGGCGTGTCCGAGTCTGTGCGACCCCACAGAGGGCAGCCCACCAGGCTCCCCTGTCCCTGGGATTCTCCAGGCAAGAGCACTGGAGTGGGCTGCCACTTCCTTCTGTTATTTTCTTACAAAGAAGCAGAGTTAGTCAGAGGACGCAGGAAGCAAGGCTCCCTCGGCTTCCTGCTTGCGGGCCCCTAGTCGGCAGGTGTGTTAATATTACGTGGCTGGATCCTCATGACACACGAGGCATCATTGTTTGCATACATTCAGGGCCCACTGAGACTTTCCACGTGTTTCCACCCAACTGTCATCTCTGCTTACAAACACCCTTCCGCTGGAACCACGTCGGGCACGCCTGGAATCCACCCTTTAGGATTTCCTGCAGAGACAGTCTGATGCTGGTAACTTTCTCCACTTTCATGGTCCTGAAAATGTGTTTATTTGGCCCTCATTCTTGGAAAGCATTTTCACTGGGTATTTTTCTTTCAGGTCATGGAGGTGGCCTTTCATGGGCTTCTGGTTTTCATTCCTGCTGGACAAGTCAACCATCAGCGTTACAAACCAGAAAGCCAGCTCTCTCCTTCTTTGGCTGCTTTTCAAATACATTTGACCTTTGAACATCACGGGGGTTAGGGGTACTGACCTCTGCACCGTTGAAAATTCACGTAACTTTTGACCTACCCAAAGCCTGACTACTAATAGCTTACTATTGGCAGAATCATGTGATACCTTAGTCAGTTACGTGTATTTTGTATATCATATGTACTGTATATGGTATTTTTTTTTAATAAAGAAAGCTAGGAAAAGAAAATGTCATTCAGAAACTTGTAAGGAAAAGAAAATACGTTTAGAGTATGGGACTGTGTTTATCCATACTGGAAGGCCGTACCATCTGTTACAGGGTGAGTCATCTGCCGGGACTGACATCAGTGCTGTCTTACACGATACAAAGCACAGTACGTGCCATATGTACTACTAGAACTGGACATCGAAAACGAAAAGATCATGGGAAAAAATCACAGTTTTTCTAGGTGAAACGACTCATGCGTTGATAACAAAGAAGCAACGGTGCGATTCCGTTCTGGCCCCCTGGTATCACCAACACAACTGCTTCGCGTGACCTAACCTCACACTCATGAATTGTTTTCGCTTGTTTTTGTTTAGTTGCTAAGTTGCGTCCAACTCTTTTGCCATCCCAAGGACTGTAGCCTGCCGCGCTCCTCTCTCTCTATGTGGGATTTCCCAGGCACTGCTGTGGCCTGGGCCCTATTTCTGGCTGGGGAACTAAGATCCTTCAAGCTGTACAGTGTCCCTGCCCCCCAAAATGTTTATGACATTCAGTTCAGTTCAGCTCAGTCACTCAGTCATGTCCGACTCTTTGCCACCCCGTGGACTGCAGCACGCCAGGCCTCCCTGTCCATCAGCAATCCCGGAGCTTGCTCAAACTCATGTCCATCGAGTCGATGATGCCATCCAACCATCTCGTCCTCTGTCGTCCCCTTCTCCTCCTGCCTTCAATCTTTCCCAGCATCAGAGTTTTTTCCAGTGAGTCAGTTCTTTGCATCAGGTGGCCAAAGTATTGAAGTTTCAGCTTCAGCATCAGTCCTTCCAATGAACATTCAGGACTGATATTCTTTAGGATGGACTGGTTGGATCTCCTTGCAGGCCAAGGGACTCTCAAGAGTCTTCTCCAACACCATAGTTCAAAAGCATCAATTCTTCGGTGCTCAGCTTTCTTTATAGTCCAACTCTCACATCCATACATGACCACTGGAAAAACCATAGCCCTGACTAGACGGACCTTTGTTGGCAAAGTAATGTCTCTGCTTTTTAATATGCTGTCTAGGTTGGTCATAGCTTTTCTTCCAAGGAGAAAGTGCTTTCATTTCATGGCTGTAGTCACCATCTGCAGTGATTTTGGAGCCCCCACAAAAAATAAAGCCTGTCACTGTTTCCACTGTTACCTCATCTATTTGCCATGAAGTGATGGGACCAGATGCCATGATCTTAGTGTTCTGAATGTTGAATTTTAAGCCAACGTTTTTACTTTTCTCTTTTACTTTCATCAAGAGGCTCTTTAGTTCTTTGCTTTCTGCCGTAAGGGTGGTGTCATCTGCGTATCTGAGGTTATTGATATTTCTCCTGGCAATCTTGATTCCAGCTTGTGCCTCATCCAGCCCAGCATTTCACATGATGTACTCTGCATATAAGTTAAATAAGCAGGTGACAATATACAGCCTTGACGTACTCCTTTCCTGATTTGGAACCAGTCTGTTTTTCCATGTCCAGTTCTAACTGTTGCTTCTTGACCTGCATAGAGATTTCTCAGGAACTAAGACCCTATAAGCCGTATGGTGTAGCCCCCCCGCCCCCCCCCACAAAATGCTTATGGCATACAACATTACCTTCATATTTATATAGTCATATTTATAATACGATATTGGAGATACTGCTACATTAAAAACACGCCCCTGATGGTAGGTGGATACCCAGTTTCTGGGGCACCTCCAATTAGGAGAGAGAGAGGGAGAGAGGGGTACACTGTACTGTAATGCAAACTTTTTGGAAGCAAAGTCATAAACAGTAAGAAATCAAACACACCACCTATTTTATATTAACTGTCACTTACTTATGCCTGGGTTAAGGTAGACTAGCATCCACGTAGGCTTTATGCATTCACAACAGGCGGGACTTTTCCTTAAAGTTTTTTTGCTATTTCTAGGCTATGCAGTTTGTGAGTTTTTTCATGTTGTCCTGAATCCATGTATCCATCCATCCATCTACCCATTTATTCATCCATCCATCTTCCCATCCATCCATCCATCTTCCCATCCATCCGCCCATCCATCCATCTACCCATTTATCCATCCATTCATCTTCCCATCCATCCATCCATCTATCATCCACCCACCCATCCAGGTATCCACCCACCCATCCATCCATCCACCCACTCATCCGTTAGAATTACTTGAATATATTTAAGCTCTATTTTTAATTTTTTGAGACCCGCTATACTATTTTTCATAGTGACAGTGGTAATTTACATTGCTAGCAGCAAAGAGTTCCCTTTTCCCAAAGTCCTTGCCAGTGCTATTTCTTATCTTTTTGGCAATAATCATTCTAACAGATGTGAGATGGTATTTCACTATGGCTTTGATTTGCATTTCTCTGATGATTTGTGATATTGAACATCTCTACATGTACTTGTTGGTTATTTGTATATGTCGTCTTTGGGAAAATGTCTATTCAGTTACTCCGCCAATTTTTAAACCAAATTATTGATTTCTGTTACTGAGTCGCATGTGTTCCTGATATAATTTAGCTGTTAGCCCTGTATCAGGGATCCGATTTGCAAATATTTGTTCCTGCTGCGCGCGTGGCCGCGTCACCTTTCTGGTGTCTCCCTCCGCGCGGGGCCGCGTCACTCTCCTGGTGTCTCCCTCCGCGCTGCAGAAGACTTTAGTTTGATGTAGCTCTGCTCGCTCATTGTTACTTTTGTTGCCTTTGCTTTTAGTATCAAATCCAAAATCTTTCTTCAACTTCTTCCGAAGTCCTGTTAATGTTGATATTTTCTTCCAAAGTCCTGTTAATGTTGATATTTTGACGTTTTACCGTGAATTATGAATGTTTTAAATGGCATCTGGAAGGGTGAGTCCTTTCCAGAATATTTTTAGTTAATTTGGCTCAGAGCCATCAGAGGAACCACTACGTGCAGCAGTCACAGCCTTACAAACTTTATTTCTTAAATAATGAGACTTGAGACGACGCCCCGATTCGCGGGCTACAGGACGGATGCGCTGTTAGCCCCATGGAAACAAGGCTGACCTCACTGTACGTCATCAGCCCCATCGGAGCTCTTGGGTGACCAGGAGCATTGTCAAAGAGCAGTCCTGTTTTGAAAGGAACATTTTTTTTTTCTTCTGAGTAGTAGTTCCCAATGATGGAATTAAAAATGTTCCACAAGCCATACTGTAAACAGATGTGATGTCATCCAGGCTTTCTTGTTCCAGGTACAAAACACAGGCAGAGTAGAGCTAGCATCACTCTTAAGGGCCCCGGGATCTCAGCTGGCACGTGAGCACTGGCTGCAGCTTCAGGCCCCCAGCCCCAACGCGAGAGTCATCCTGCCCTTTGAAGCTTAGGAGCCAGGCATTGACTTCTCCTCTCTGGCTGTAAAAGGCCTGGCTGGCATCTTCTTCCAGGGGAGGCTGTTTCCTCTCCACCGAGCGTCTGCTGGCCAGGGCAGCCTCGCCCGCGCACGGTCTGAGCTGCGTCTTCTCGATGACTTGCTGCGGCTCCTGCGTCGGCTGCTTCACCTGCCCTTGCACGTTAGGAGGCGGCTTCTCCCCGAACCCTCACGAGCCAACCCTGCCAGGTTCCGAGTTTTCTTCCGCAGCCCCCTCACCCCGCTCACCCTGCACAGAATTGAAGAGATTAGGGTCCTTCCCCGGATGAGGCTTTGGCTTAAGCGAGTGTTGGGCCGGTCTGATCCTCTGTCCAGACCACCCGAACTTCCTCTGCACCAGCAGGAAGGCTGCCTCTCTTTCTTATCATTCGCGTGGTCCCTGGAGCAGCGCTTTTAATTTCCTTCAAGAGCTCTCTTTGCCTTCACACCTTGGTTAACTGTTTGGTGCAAGAGGCCTAGCTCTAGGCCTGTCTCAGCCCTGACGCGCCTTCCTCACTGAGCTCCATCATTTCTAGCTTTGATTTAAAGTGAGAGACGAGCGACTCTTCCTCTCCCTTAAACACTCGGAGTCATGGTAGGTTCTTAATCGACCAAACGCCACTACTGTTGCGTCTCGGGGTAAAGGGAGGCCGGGTGAGAGGGGGAGAGGCGGGGGGCGGTGGGGGGCGGCCGGCTGGTGGAGTTGTCAGAACACGCGTTTGTCAGTTCAGTTCGCTGTCTCACGTGCGTGCAGCTCACGCTTCTCAGATAGTGACAAGAGTCCCACTAAAGGTCACAGGTCACCATAGCGGATCCAACAAGAATGAAAATGTTTGAAGCACTGGGAAAATTCCCAAAGGGTGACACCGAGACCGGAGAGAGAAATGCTGTTGAGAGAATGGAACCAATAGACTTGCCTGACACAAAACTTTAATTTGTAGAAAAATGAAATATCTGTGAAGTGCAATAAACGGAGCTTTGTCTGTGCTGAAAGACTCTCCTGTCTCTACTGTGTGCTTTTGGCTCCTTGGCTGTAAGTGAACAGATCATATCCACATGGGTTTGTTTCGGCATTCTCAGTTCTCGTCCCTTGGTTCGTGTGTCCGTTTTTTATGCCAGTACCATACTGTTTTGATTACTGTAGTTTTGCAACATAATGTGAAAGCAGGCAGTGTGCCTCCTCCAGCTGTTTTTCTTTCTCAGGATTGCTTTGGGGACTCCCTTGGTGGTTCGGGGGCTGAGAATCTGCCTGCCGGTGCAGAGGACACAGGTTTAACCCCCGGTCCAGGAAGATTTCACATGCTGAGGGGCAGCTCGGCCACGACGGCCGAGCCCACGTGCCGCCACTGCAGAAGCCCACCAGCCCTAGCGCCCCGCACCGCAGCAGGAGAGAGCCGCCGAGTGGGGAGCTCGTGCCCCCGCCTAAGAGGAGGCCCCTCCTGCTGCACGTAGAGGAAGCCCGGGCGCGGCAACAGACCCAGCGCAGCTGCAAAGGCAGAATTGCTTTGGTTATTTGGTTTCATAAAAACCAGGGTTGCTATTTTATTTTGTTTTTGAGCGGTGCCACAAGGCCTGTGGGATGTTGCCTGACCCGGGATTGAATCTGGGCCGTGAGAGTGAAAGCCTGGAACCTAACCACTGGTCTACCAGGGAGCTTCCCTGGTGTTTTTCTGTTTTTTTTTTTTTTTAAATGATTGCTGTTTTATTTTATTTTCAAATGTTTACCATTTTTAGATCATCGTGAGTGGCTGTGGGATCTTGGTTCCCTGACAGGGACGGGCCCGTGGGCCCTGCCGCGGCAGCACAGCCTTAACCACTGGGCCGGGGCCGTCCCTGTTGGTTCTGTTTCTATGGAAAATGCCATTGCAATTGTACTGAGTCTGCAGATTGCTTTGGGTAGGAAGGACATTTTAACCACACGAATCCTTCCAATCCATGAGTGTGGAATATCTTTCCATTTATTTGTATCTTCTTTAATGTCAAGGAAAATTATTTAAAGGTTGAAAAAAAAAAGCTATCCTTTTTAAGTCATCTTGGGGTGTTATTCAAGGGCATGCAAGGAGTGTTCTTACCTAGAGAAGGTGCCCGTGAACTTTGCTCTTTACTTGAATTAAGAGTCCGGACTTTGTGACGTTATGTTAACTCGGAGGCCTGCATGCGGCAGAAGGTGACCCCCGGGGTCACAGTTCTCTGGCCTGTGGGACCCTGGTCTGTGTCACCCCTAACTCACCCGTCCTGATCCTCAGACTGCTTCACCCTCTCTTTGGTTCCTGTGTTAATGAGCTCGTAGATCATTGACACAAATTCATTTTATATTGTGTGACAGCCTTGCTTCCGGTCTGAAAGGCTTGGATAGCCTCAGAGAACGCTGAGCCACCGCAGCGTGTCCTGTGTGCAGACCACAGGCTGGTGTCGGGGGTCTCCAGCCAGACCAGAGCCCCCAGCCTGCAGCTTCCCGGAGCCAGCTCCCCTGTCCCGCGGGGCCCATCACCCCACTGGGCTAGGGTTCCCCTAAGGACCAGATGGGACCCCGCTAAGCTCTGGAGGAACGATTGAAATAACCAGACTAGGGGTAAGCCTCGGTCTCTGTGGCCTCCATAGACAGCGGGGAGGGCTTCACTTAAAACTGGGGGGAGGGGGTCAAACAGACACCCCCGCACGCCCCCGGCGGACCCTTGCCTGCCGATGCTCCTCAGAGCTGAGCTCCCAGACCCGCGGCCCTGGGCCTCTGGCTTATCAGGAACTGGGGTTCTGAGTGCTGTTGAAACGGCTTTATGAGCTGGAACTTGCACGCCGCTCTGTCACGGCACGAATGTGATCACTGACGTCACCATGCTTGGCTTTAGGCCAGCTTCTTCATCTGGAAGAGAACGCGCACTTCTTAGCGGGGACCCTCTAGCCCCTGCGCCCGTCTGCTTTCTGTCTTGATGGATTCGCCTCTCCTGGACATTCCGTGTGGATGCGGTCATCTAATCTAGGGGCTTTGCTGGCTGCCGGGGGCAGGGAGGCTGTGAACGCCGCTCTGGAGGCTCCTGCTGACCCTGCCGGGGGGGGCGGGGACCTCAGACCCCAGCCACGGCTCCGGGACAGCCACACCCGCCATCCTGCACCCCGTGGGCATTTCCTGAGCACCAGCCTCGGGCTCGGCTCTGGGTTGGGATTTGGAGATGCCCGTGAACAAGGGACATGTGTGCCCACCCGCCCTCGAGGCCAGCCCAGCGGGGGAGCAGTGACCGTTTGTTCGGGGGGTTGGGGCTGTGGCGGGGCAGCAATCCTTCACCTCCAGTCACTGTGGGTCCCCCTGGCAGAGGGCTGCTTGCGAGGTGCCCCCTGAGGTGGACCCTGGCCTGCATGGGGTGCCGTCTGTTTGCACTCAGCCTCCGCCCGGCCAGGGTGATGTCACCGGAGCTCTCGGCCTGGAGGGCGCTGGCGGCTGGCCCCCAGGACAGCTCAGGTTGGGGCCTCGCTGGGGGGCCAGGGGGACCGGGGCCTGGCCTCGCAGGCAGGGGTGAAGGCTGCACACCCTCCCGCAGCCCCGCACTGCCTTCCTGTTGCTCAAGGGCCATCAGCGCACCAGGCCAGCCAGGCTCTGCACGGGCCCAGCCGTGTGGGGAGGCCACCCCGTTCCTCAGGGACTTACCCCTCCTGCTGCTGGTGACTGCAGAGCAGGGCGGGGCCGCTGGGGCCGCTGGGCCGAGAGTCCAGGCCTCGAGGGGCTCGGGCCAGGCCCGGCCGCCTCCTGAGATCCCCAGTTCCAGCTGCGATGCTGGGGTTCTGACAGTTACTGAGCGCCCCCATCCCCACCCTGTGCCAGCCCAGGGGAGCAGCTGGTCACCCTTAACCCTCAGCGTTTCTGTCCCCACCGTGCAGGTGAGGAAACTGGCTCAGAGGCCTCAGGAGGACCGGAGGCTGAGACACACATGCTGCTCCCCTGAAGACTGTGCTCTCGGCTCTGCCCACGGGCCGGCGGCTACCGCCTCGGGTCAAGGGGCCTGGACACAGGTCCTGAGCCTGTGGCCCGTCTGCACGGGAGGCCTGGGGGCCCAGCAGCTCCGAGCTGCTGTCTCCTCCCCTTGCAGAGTGTGCCTGTTGCGGGGAGCGTGACACTCCCTGGCGGCTCGCTGGAGGGCCGGGTGAGTGACAGGTGTCC
>SJYQ01032501.1:0-12332 GCA_006410935.1 Redunca redunca
GTGGTCGACCCTTTTTTTCTTTTTGGCTCACTGTTCAACTGTGCTGTGGGGAGGGAGGGATGCTGCACACCGATAACACTGTCTTGTGTAGGTGGTGACTCAGCCCCACTGGGTCTGTCCCTGCTTGCTGCGCACAGGCCGCTCACGGCAGGCGGGTTGCACAAGCCTCGCCACTCCGGCTCCATGCTGCTCTGCCGGAACCATCTGAGGCCAGCCCTAGGCTGCGTTCCCCTCCCCAATCTATTCTGCTCCGGTTCAGCGCTCAGCTATCTCCCAGTGGCGCAGATTGGGATGGGGTGGCATTTTGCAGGTGTTTGGCGAACTCAATTTCCACAACCCGTCATGTTTCTCGCCCCTGCTGCTCAGTCTTCTGGGTATACCGCTGACCAGCACCCCCAGAAGTTTTAGCAAGGAAGCCTTCTTGCCGTTTGACAGGGAAAGTCTCTCCAGGGCTGCGATTGTCCCTTTCCAGCCCTTACGGCTCTGGCTGTCTGTCCCTGGTGGAGAATGGTCCGTAGCCCGCTACTTCCGTTCTGTCCTTTGTTCTGTGTGCAGTCCTGGCGGTGTCCTATGTTCGAGATTTTCGTGTGGTTAGCTATTCCCCAGTCTGGTTTACTAGCCCAAGTTAGTTCATTCTGCTTACTTGCCGGGCGTTCCTACCCGATTCTTACAAAGCTGTGCAGCCTGCGCCTCCCGCGCATCCCTGCCCTGCCCCCACTTGCTAGTGGTGGGTGCAGGTTTCTGTGCTGCTTTTTCCGCTGGGGAAGTCACTGTTGGGCTTGTATTCTGTTGGTTTTAATTATTCATTTATGTATCCTTCCTGTTATGATGCCCTCTGTGCTTCCAGGGCTCGCCACAGACTCAGCAGGGAGTGTTTCCTGGTGTTTGGAAACCTCTCTTAAAGTTCCTTTCCCGGGTCGGGCTTCCCTACCCAAGATAGAGCTCCCTCCCCACCTCCTTTGTCTCTTTTCATCTTTTATATTTTTTCCCTACCTGTTTTTGAAGGCAATGATCCGCTTTTCTGGGTGCTTGATGTCCTCTGCCAGCATTCAGAAGTTGTTTTGTGGAGTTTGCTTTGCATTGAAATGTTTTTTTGAGGAATTTGTGAGGGAGAAAGTTATCTCCTCATCCTGTTCCTCCTCCATCTTTTCCGCCCTCTCAGAAATGAAACTTTAAAATCACTGTCAGTAAAAACGTGTTTGTGGGAATTGTGGAAAATGAGGCTGAAGAGGAAGCCGAGGGCAGCTTGGGACTCGCCTTGCTTGGAAAATTCAGCCTTTTCCCAGAATGCACTAAGAACACAAATACCTTGGGGTGTTAAAAGGCTGAAGTGTGGGAGGTGCAGGGTCACCCAAGACCATGAGAAATGCCAAGTTAAATCTAGATGAGTTTCTTTAGCTGCAGGACTTTCCAAAACATTTTAAAAATTCCAAAGGGGGCTGTGAGTCTCCAAAAGGAAAATCTGTAAGTGGCAGTAGCCAACTTGGGGGATAATCTGGTAAGAAGAGAGCTCCAAAAGGGACCTGGACATGGAAATATCCCTGAGCAAATGAGGAGATAGTAAAGATTGTTTTTTGGTTTTGTTTTTAAAGGACTTTCATTGCCAGTTTTGCATATAAGAAATGTTACTCTAATCTGACCAACNGGACAGAGTAAGCCAGAGAGGCTGGGGGCAAAAACAAAGAGGGGACTCATGCAATATTTCAAATACAGAGGGATGGGATGGGTGGGGAGGTGGGAAGCGTGTTCAAGATGGGGAACAAATGTACATCCATGGCTGATGCATGTCAACATATGGCAAAAACCACCATAATACTGTAAAATAACTAGACTCCAATTAAAATACAAAATAAATAAATGTTTCTTTTTTAAGAAAATGATGATAAAAGACCCAGTTAGGGCCACAGACAGTGGGTGTGAACAGGAGAGAAAGCCTTGGAAAGATTGTTAAGGGGTAAGAATTATGTGATGGTGGGTAAAAAACATGAGGTTGAGATAGAGCAAGAAAACACCCCAAAGGTCATTCGAAGCAATTGGTTTGATGCTGGAACCACTTACTAAGATAAAGAAATCAGGAAGGGGGAAAAAAATGGTTGAGGAAGAAGACGAGGAGTACTATTTTTATTTCATCTTTCAATTCATTTATTTATTTTTGGCTGTGCTGGGTCCTGCTTGCTGCACAAGTGTTTTTTGTAGTTACGGTGAGTGGGGCTCACTTTCTACTTGTCGTGTATATCCTTGGCTTCTGTTATTGCTGACCAATTGCTTAGATGCTCCATGGCATGTGGAATCTTCCGGGGCCAGGGATCGAACCTCTGTCCTTTGTGTTGGCAGGCAGATTCTTAACCACTGGACAATCAGCAAGTCCCAGAGAGTCTCGTGTTAGAGTGTTGCATGTGAGGGACATGTGAATTTTCATGGGTATATGTTGAAGGGGGGCAGGCATTACAGACCGAGACTGTAGATATAAATTCAGAAGCTGTTGACAGAGAACTGGATTGACACCTCTGGCATCAAGAGGACCAGCCAGATAAACCTGGCAGAGTGAGAGAAGATAACCCAGACCAGAGCAGCAGGAGAACACCATTTACGGAAGGAGGAGCCCGAAACACAAGTCACAGAAGAGGTGAGATTCAGAAGGACAGAGTGCTGCCCTGTGATGTAGGAAGGACAGATAAATACAAAGGAGAGACCAGCTTTGATCTGGCAGAAGGTGAAATCAGGGAGAGATGTCAGGGATCTCACACCAGATGCTTCTGATGACACCCCTCCAGGAAGACAGCTGCGGGAGCCTGGGTTCCATGGCGCTCATACTGAGTGTGCATCATATCAGTCGAAGCCTATAGGGGCTCCCCCTGAGTTTCTGACTCCCAAAGTCCCAAGAGATTCTGATTCATTTGGTTCAGTTCATGCTCATTCATGTCCGGCTCTGCAACCCCATGAACCACAATACGCCAGGCCTCCCTGCCCATACCTGCTTCCAGAGTTTGCTCAAACTCATGTCGATTGAGTCGGTGATGCCATCCAATCATCTCACCCTTTGTTGTCCCCTCTCTTCCCGCCTTCAATCTTTCCCAGCATCACGATCTTCTTAAATGGGTCAGCTCTTCACCTCAGGTGGCCAAAGGACTGGTGTTTCAGCTTCAACATCAGTCCTTCCAATGAACATTAAGGACTGATTTCCCTTAGGATGGACTAGTTGGATCTCCTTGAAGCCCATGTGATTCTCAAAAGTCTTTTCCAATACCACACTTCAAAAACATCAATTCTTCAGCTCTCAGCTTTCTTTATAGTACAATTCTCTTATCCACACAAGACTATTGGAAAAACCATAGTCTTGACTAGATGGACCTTTCTTGACAAAGTCACATATCTGATTTTTAATATGCTGTCTAGATTGGTCATAAATTTCCTTCCAAGGAATAAACATCTTTTAATTTCATAGCGGCAGCCACCATCTTCTGTGATTTTGAAGCCCCCCAAAATAAAGTCTTCCACCATTTCCACCGCTTCCCCATCTATTTGCCATGAAGTGATGGGACCAGATGCCATGATCTTAGTTTTCTGAGTGTTGAGATGCTGATACTGCCAGGGAACTCTTCTTCACAAGCACAGCTCTAGAGAAAGGAATCTGATCTTTACTCTCTCCTATGAGCAGACATGACAGTTGGTGAA
Organism: Redunca redunca; assembly: GCA_006410935.1. Classification (NCBI taxonomy): domain Eukaryota; kingdom Metazoa; phylum Chordata; class Mammalia; order Artiodactyla; family Bovidae; genus Redunca; species Redunca redunca. The sequence continues at coordinate 3,676 of SJYQ01032501.1, forward strand.
AGCACAAATGTTTCATCTCTTTTTCCTTCTCTGGCCTTCTAATTCCAGAAGACAGAAAAAAAATCAGTTTATTGCATCCTTTTTATTATCTTTTTAGGATTTTGTTTTCTGTTGTGACTATTGAATTTGTTACAATACTGCTTCTGTTTTATACTTTGGTTTATTTATTTTTGTTTGTTCATTTGTTTTTCAGCTGCAAGAGAAGTGTGATCTCAGCTCCCTGATCATGACTGAGCAATCCAGAATTCTAACTTCAGGAGCCCAAATCTGCTGCATATCACCAAACATCACAGGGTTTAAAACACAAGACAAACATTTAAGCAAAAATAAAAAGATGCTAAAAATTATGAGATGTGACCAAATATAAGAAGCATCCTGATTTCAGATGTACATTTGGAATTGTACCTACCAAAATGTATATTTTGGAATTGACAGAATGTGACAGGTCCCGTCCTCTGGGGCCATCTGGGAGAAGTCTGAATGCCATCAGATAGTGTTATTCTGTTTGTCATCTACTCTTCCTATTGTGGGATATATATACACACACAGTGACACCCTCCCACCAGACCCAAGGAGTCTGCTCCTCCTAGGATCACGTAGTAGCTGGTCCTTCACCTGCTTCTAGTACAGCTAGGTGTACAGTCACCTAGGACAGATCCCCAGTTTCTCAGAAGGTGTCAAAACTCATTATAAAATGGATGTTCTCAACTGCATGCATTTCCCACATGTACCTGGGACAATGAGTTAGCCTGTGTGGTTCTAGTCTGCACAGTCTACCACAGAAATGATCCATTCAAGAAATGGCATAACCATAAACAGCAAAAGTTGAAAGGAAGCAGATACCCTCATGCTATATTTTTCTTCTCTTCACCAGGAGAAATCTTCTGAGTCACTTCTATGATGAGTTCCAAACGGCTTATAACAAATGGTTACTGTTTAAGTGAACCTAGATGCATGACAGATGTTTCTATCTATATGTTCTTTCTCAAAAGAACCACTCAGATATTTTAAAATCTGAAACCAAGACTAAGATGTTGGTGGTGGAGCCAAGATTAAACAAATATTAGGGGATTATTTCAAAAGCATAAAATTTTCATACACAAGCTATTTTATGAATACTCCCCCTAACCTGTAGTCATGTACAAATGTGAAAATCGGACCATAAAAAGGGCTGAGTGCCGAAGATTTAACGCTTTTGAACTGTGGTGTTGGAGAAGACTCTTGAGAGTCCCTTGGACTTCAAGGAGATCCAACCAGTCAATTCTAAAGGAAATCAGTCCTGAATATTCATTGGAAGGACTGATGCTAAAGCTGAAACTTCAATCCTTTGGCCATCTGATGTGAAGAGCTGACTCACTGGAAAAACTCTGATGCTGGGAAAGATTGAAGGCTGGAGGAGAAGGGAGCAACAGAGGATGAGATGTTTGGATGGCCTCACTGACTCGATGGACATGAGTTTGAGCAAACTCCAGGAGATGGTGGAGGATAGGGAGGCCTTGCTTGCAACAGACCACAGGATCTCAAAGAGTTGGACACGACTAAGTGTCTGAAAAACAACAAGCTCCTAACCTGACAGGGGTCAATGTCTGCAGTCACAATACTTAGGCAAAGCCCAAGGCACAAGAGATCTTTGACCTTCTGTGGCACCTGGAAGAAAATGACCTTAACTCCAGTGTATGGAATGAACTTTGCAAGGAAAATCACAGAAAAATATCCACCTCTGCTCTTTTAGTTGGTGGGGAAGGGGGATCTCACAGCACTCCTCTCTCTTTGGTGAGAATTTTGCTGACACACTGTGTGCCTCTTCATTCTCAGAAGTACAAGGTGAAGGCAACATGTCAATTTCCAGGCATTGCTGAGGTCACAGCATTGCAATCACCAACATCAACCTGACATGTGTCAAGTTGAGCCTTTTACACGTGTTCTACAAAATGTGAAAACATATACACAGAGACATCAGAACAAGAGGGAGACCCAGCTGAGACACTTCTTTGAGTCTAACCCTGGGGACACACTTCCTCCAAAGGGACCCAGAGCTAGAAGGAGCCATAGTCAGAAACTTTCACACCATGTCCCTTCCTTGTCATAAAAACACAGCAGAAGAAAAGTCAGCCAAAACATCTTCCTTGCACAAACAGTCACCAACATAAAGTCTTTCTTTTTTTTTTTTTTTCCTTTAGAGGGGTCTCTGCAATGACAAGCAGAAACCTGATCCCTACCTGAATGTTCCCAGAGAGTGCCCCATAATAGCAAATCCTTCAAGAGGGTCAAAGTTGCCTGTGATGTTTCAAACTTGAAACTGAAAATAATACTAGACCCCCTCAACTACATGTCATTAAACACACACACACACACACACACACACACACACACAGGTAAATTATACAAATGGAATTGATTCCAACAATCCATCAGAAAAAGGAAGGTTGGGGCATTGGGGAGGGGGTTGGTCCTCTCGAATTCGGCAACATCCCATTTGGCACCCCACTCCTGTACTCTTGCCTGGAAAATCCCATGAATGGAGGAGCCTGGTGGGCTGCAGTCCATGGGGTCTCATAGAGTTGGACAGACTGAGTGACTTCACTTCCACTTTTTACTTTCATGCACTGGAGCAGGAAATGTCAACCCACTCCAGTGTTCTTTGCTGGAGAATCCCAGGGATGGGGGAGCCTGGTGGGCTGCCGTCTATGGGGTTGCACAGAGTCAGACACAGTAAGCTATTTAACAACAGCAGCAGCATTTCCATATGGAAAGAATTAGTGGAACTAGGTAGAGATGGAAGTCGGGTGTCAGAGTAGCTCAGTTTGGTAAAGAATCTGCCTGCAACACAGGAAACCTGGGCTCAATCCATGGGTCTGGAAAATTCCCCTGGAGGAGGGCATGGCAACCCACTCCACTATTCTTATCAGTTACCTCAGGATAAATTTCTTGACTTTGGGTTTCCCTAGTGGTTCAGTGGTAAAGAATCCACCTGCAAAATGGGAGACCTGGGTTTGATCCCTGGGTTGGGAAGATTCCCCTGGAGAAGGGAAAGTTTACCCACTCTAGGATTCTGGCCTGGAGAATCCCATGGACTGTATAGTCCATGGGGTTGCAGAGAGTTGTACACAACTGAGCGACCTTCACTTCACTTGGTTCTCCTTCAGGTCCTTTATTTCTCACAATTCTTATCCATCTGCAGACCTCTTTATATACCTTTTATTTCCCCCCCCCACACACACAAAAATCACCTCTAACTACAGTTCAGTTCAGTCTCTCATTGTGTTCAACTCTTTGTGACCCGATGAATTGCACCACACCAGGTCTCCCTGTCCATCGCCATCTCCCAGGGTTTACTCAGACTCACATCCATCGAGTCAGTAATGCCATTCAGCCATCTCCTCTGTCGTCCCCTTTTCCTCTTGCCCCCAATCCCTCCCAGCATCAGAGTCTTTTCCAATAAGTCAACTCTTTGCATTAGGTGGCCAAAATACTAGAGTTTCAGCTTTAACATCATTCCTTCCAAAGTACACCCAGGACTGATCTCCTTTAGAATGGACTGGTTGGATCTCCGTGCAAACCAGGGACTCTCAAGAGTCTTCTCCAACACCACAGCTCAAAAGCATCAATTCTTCGGTGCTCAGTTTTCTTCACAGTCCAACTCTCACATCCATACATGACTACTGGAAAAACCATAGCCTTGACTAGATGGATCTTTTTGGTAAAGTAATGTCTCTGCTTTCGATTATGCTATCTAGGGTGGTCATACTTTTCTTCAAGGATTGCTGTGTATAAAAGTAATCTTCAGAGGGCTGCAGAAGAAAGATGGTGGTGGCTCAGAGCAGGAGAGTTTGGGTGGAAGAGGAGAGGAGAGGTGGGTGGAAGTCGCTCAATCATGTCTGACTCTTTACGACCCTATGGACTGTAGTCCGCCAAGCTGCTCTGTCCATAGGATCCTCTGGGCAATAATACTGGAGTGTGTTGCCACACTCTACTCCAGGGGATTGTCCCAGTCCTGGGATCAGACCTGTGTCTCTTATATCTTCTGCATAGGCAGCGGGGTTCTTTAGCACTGAGCCATCATCATGACCTATGAAAGTCAAATGAAATTCAAATCTGACTGTCCATGCACCATGCTTTACAGGAGTGCAGTCGTGTTTATCTGCCTCATTGTTTCTGTAGCTGCTTTCTACACTACACCAGACAAGTGGAGTCCTTACAACAGACTGTGCACCTCAAAGAGCTGAAAATATTTGCAGTCTTGCCCTTCCTGGTACAAGTTAACCAACCCTTGATCTAAGCCAGACTGGTTCCTTTCCGTTGTCAAATACACCACATTTTGCTTCTCTGGATGCAGTACATTCAGTTTTCAGGAGTTTCAGTGTTTCTGGGTAAACCAAGTAACAGATTAGTGATTCTTCATCTGCTTTCTTTGCTTCTGCTTTTCCTGTTCATCAGTTCATACAACACAGGGATCTCAGTAAATACAGCAGATACAGTGATTTCAGAACACAGGCTGTTGTTGTTATTCAGTCATTGGGTTTTCTCTGATTCTTTGGCATGGACTGCAGTGGGGAGTGTGCCTTGTTTTTCTTTGCATGAACTCAGAAGGTTTTGCTCAACTGCAAAAGTATGAAGCAGAAGGACTCCTCTGGCCTCTGTATGATCTGGAAGGTTTCCACCATTTATTCCAAGCACTTGGTTGCCTCCCTGACACTTTTCTCCATCTCGTGTATAAACACCACTGCTTTCCAGCTGTAGCAGCTGGGATTCAAAACCACTTCCTTGGCTGGTGATTTATCATTTCACTGTTTTATGCACCAGCTTCCCCGGGCTGCCATAACAGTCAGAGCCAGCATTTTACTAAGTCTGTCTGAGCTCAAAGCCGAAAAATAATTCCCACTAGTTCATCTTTTCCTACACTCTCTCCACACTGGGATAAAACGTCATGAATATATTTCCTACCTATCCGCCACAACATATAGATCAACTGATTTCATTAGCATTTTCTGGTTTATACATCTTTTTCTCTGCCTGAAAACAAAACGTGTGTTTCAAGGTTTTCACCAACTCCATACCTGAATTCCTAAACTCAGCTTTGTCAGTCCCCTGCTCTTATGTGTACTTAACATTGGATTCTCCAAGTTGGCGCCAGTGGTAAAGAACCCAATGCAGATGACATAAGAGAGGCAGGTTCGATCCCTGGGTTGGGACGATCCCCTGGAGGAGGGCATGGCAACCCAATCCAGTGTTCTTGCCTGGAGAATCCCAGGGACAGAGAGCCTGGCAGGGTTCTAAAAGAGTTGGACACAGCTGAAATCAGACTTAGCATGCCCACACATCAGTTCAGTTCAGTCTCTCAGTCATGTCTAACTCTTTGTGACCCCATGCATTGAAGCACACCAGGGCGCCCTCTCCATCACCAACTCCAGCAGTTGGCTCAAACTCATGTCCATCAAGTCAGTGATGCCATCCAGCCATCTCATCCTCTGTTGTCCCCTTCTCCTCCAATTTGACAGAGTAGTGATGCAATGGATGAAAACTATCAAGAACTTTTTATACCTGCATTAAAGGTTTATAATTTATCACTTTTTTTTAAATCATGAGTTTTTATTTATTTATTTATTTTTTACTGGTTTTCATGTACAACCTGCCCAGCAGAATCCTCCAGGCTTACTCCTGGGCCTCACCATAATTTCCTGCAGGCCNCAAGCCTCAAGGTGTTTTGAAAAACAAGTTAATTTATTATCATTCAGTTGTGGATATACCACTGGCACCAACCATTCCACATCTCCCAAAATTGTAAGCCAAAACCTATTATTTGAAGTTACAAATTTTATAATCAAATAATTATGCCTTTTAATGAGAGAGGGCGGGGAAAGGTAGCATTAGCTGCTGCCCAAATCCAAAAATTGGAAGTAATGTGAATCACCACCAAACAGTCTTCAGGCAGAACAAAGACCAAACATTTCATAATGTAGCCAAGATCCAGATCCAAATTAACTCATACTAACGAATTAATGGCACAGATGCTTGTAATGGTGACCTAATTTTGGCTTTACATAATCTAGATGTCAGATGACACGCCAAATATTGCTAAAATAATGAACAATTCACATGCTTTAGGTTCCCAGCATCTTTGACCTTCATACATATAAACTACTTTCTAAATCCATCTGAAAATATTCAAGATAGCACTTAGGCCTCCTGATTTATGCTAATAATTTGATCATCTGTCCCTTCCCTTAGAAAAGCTAACCACTCTTGAATATACTTAATGATTTAACTACCTCCACAGATTTCCAATCAAAGCAAATGTGAACTAATCCCCCCCCCCTTTGTACAGCAAAATCCTATATGCAAGTAAGTCAACAATATGCGAAGGGGATAATGCAATTCATAAGGCATGACGACAGATCTTATGGAAGATGTATTTGCTAATATTATCATGCCAGGATTTTTTTGTTTGTTTGTTTGTTTGTTTTCTAAGTCTCACCTGGGAGGTGGCAGCCACTGAAACAAGGTTCTGACAGTGTAGCCTGGTCTTTAGCATATTTTAGAGAATGAAATTACTTTCTAATCATGAAATCCACCAGTCTGTGGAACAACCTAATAAAAGAAGTCATATTGTGTCAGGTAAGCTCTGGGTCATTCTGAAGTGAACTCACAGGGCCCTGCAGTAACCTGCTTGAGGCCATTGCTGAAATGAAAGCCAGTGAGAGACCCTGAAGTGAAACCCAGAGCCCTGCCTCTGCTTCAGCATCCAATTTTCATTACATTGGCCTCCTATGAGTGAGGAGCCTGCAAAGGTCGAGTGGGTAGGAAGAATCTGGAGTTTGTAGTTGAATTGAAAAACCAGCTTCTTCCCTGTGGAATCCCCCAACCTGTGACCCTTTGAGTACAAAAGGTCCTGCTTGGAAATAATTATAAACCAAACTGTTGGCCTTTTGCAGGTAATGGAATGAAAAAGCCACGCAGTCAAATGGCTGAAAGCGCTCCACCGCTTGCTTGCGGCTGCGTTATTATTCTATTCTCCCCCAATGGTCAGTAGCCAAGCGTAATAACTCAGCAAAATACATAATGCGCAGGCGCAGGGCAAGATAACCCTTTCCTTAGCTTGTTTACAGCGATTAAGACATTCTTCAGGGACATCCTTATCAACTCAGAGTCTACTCTGGCCAAGGACTGTTCCTTTTGAGGAAGCAGCAGAACATTCTTGTATGCAAGCAATGTTCTCTTAACCTTGAAGGCAGACAAAGGACTTTTGGTTGAACATCTTGTTTGCAAGAATATTCAACCCTGTCTGGGAGCCTTGTTTGCAAGCACTTCCCAGCCTCCCTTATACTTTGTTCTCTACAGCCTTTGCCCTGATGTCAGAAAGCTGGAGCACTGATGACCACGTGGGTAGAAACCTAAGTTGTTTGTCAAGTGTCCTCCCCTCTGCCATGAGTATCTGTGTTCTCCCTCCTGCTCAACCCCCTTTGGCCCAGCTAGGTAGGAATCATATTGTGGGAGGAAAGAAAGCGACCTCAGGATCTGCAAACACTGCAGAGCTCAGTGGAGCCAGTAGTCCCAAACTTCAGCACCAACAACAATCAGCAAATCTCTGGAAGTGGACCTGTTTGGACACCAAGGGTGCTCCACCTACTTCCGGAGTCTCCCAAACAGGTCCCATGATTGCATACTTCTTTCTTTCTTTTCTTTTTAAATTTTGATTCATTTGGCTATGCCAGGTCTCAGTTGCAGCATGCAGGACCTTTGATCCATGGAGCCCACCATCAACGTCACAGATGTAGAGACTTACACCAACCAAGGCCACGGAGGTGGAGCGCTGCACCAAGGTCATCTTGGAAAACTGACTTAGCCCCATAGCAACTGTTGCCATAAACGCCCTCACCCCCTACCTGATCTAAACCACGCAGCTCCCTGACCTCACTGTAGGTAGAAATACCCACCATCTCAGGTAGCTCAGTGGGTAAAAGGATTTGTCTGCAAAGCAAGACAGTTCAGTTCAGCTCAGTCACTCAGTCGTGTTTGACTCTTTGTGACCCCATGAATCGCAGCACTCCAGGCCTCCCTGTCCATCACCAACTCCTGGAGTTCAATCACTCACGTCCATCGAGTCAGTGATGCCATCCAGCCATCTCATCCTCTGTTGTCCTCTTCTCCTCCTGCCCTCAATCCCTCCCAGCATCAAAGTCTTTTCCAATGAGTCAACTCTTTGCATGAGGTGGCCAAAGTACTGTAGGCAGATACTTTACCATCACAGCCACCAGGAAAGTCCTTAAATTTGAGCCAACAGGGAAGTCCTTAAACTTAGCATACTAAACCCAAAGTTCTTGTATTTCCAGACTTGCTTCTGAAAAAAAAAAAGTAATAATAATAAGGTCCCTTGAGCCAAACTGAGAAAGTCATGAAGCAAGCACAACACAGAAAAGCAGTCAAATAAAATTAGATCAGCTCAGAGAGTAGGATGCAGGGATCTGCTCTCTGCACCAGGAACTAGGTCCTCCTGGTAGGTAGGCAGGTGCCCACATAGGGACCAGCTATGAATGAGAAGGGGAAAGGACCAGAAGGCAGACAGTGTGTGGCATATGCTGTATTCCCTCTCTGTAGACCTGACTTAGGCCAGCAACCCCCAACCACCCCCTTCACCCCCCCACTCACTCCCCTTTGCT
>SJYQ01032501.1:12839-33758 GCA_006410935.1 Redunca redunca
AAAAAAAAAAAAAAACAAAAAAAAACACCCAAACAAACCGCCTGCAGTATTTTCAGTAAAATGACACTGCATACCTGCCAGCAGTCTTTAAGCTGGCTTGGTGTTTAGCAAACATCTTTACCATCTCTGTTAAAATGTGGCTTGGATGGGCAGAATACAAAGGAGAAAAGCAGGAAGGCAGGCTCCCTGGGGGAAGAAGAGGGTACAGGTAGGCAGGAGCTTCAGATGAGCCTCTGTTCCTAATCTTTATCAGATAATCCCAAGTGACTAGGACGAATGGATTTGCAAATGAAACCTGATTTTCAGACTACATAGTCACCAAAGGAAAGAGATTCCATTTTTTGGTGTAAATTCCACCCAAAGGGACGACCATGAGCATTACCATCAGCGAGTTCTGATGTCTAACATCCTCCATTCTATCAAGAGTTTCTGATTAATTTCAATGCTGTTTTTTGTCCTATGTCTTCCAAAGTAAATAAGCTGAACATCAGAGATGTTCACGAGGAGTTAACATTAAATTGTTATGCTGTCATCATTAGAATGAAAAACAAAGCCACTGTATGAAGTCACTGCATTTTCAAAAATTGTTTACGTGTTGTGCAAAATCCTTCTGAATAACACACTGTTTCTCAGTTTTTCATTCCAGGGCTGAAGATTACATTTCATGTTAGCTTTGTCTGCCACAGAAACAATTATGTTTGTAGCAACTGATAATCAGGATGAATATATACTTTGTGCTAATTGTACAGGTAAAAATTCAGGATAATCTTGGCATATGCATGATCTAATTTTGTTTTAATGACGATAAGTGAATGTGCTACTCACCACATTACGATTTGATTTGGTTAAATATCAGCTGAGTTGCATCAGGCTCAGGTTCTATTCTGCATTTTAATGCACGCTCTGTGAGCTGTCCCTTATGACCATGTTTGTCTTTAATAATGCAGTTACTTACAGCAGTTTAACTGTATGTCTCACGATGTACTCTGCATATAAGTTAAATAAGCAGGATGACAATATACAGCCTTGACATACTCATTTTCCTATTTGGAACCAGTCTGTTGTTCCATGTCCAGTTCTAACTGTTGCTTCCTGACCAGCATACAGATTTCTCAAGAGGCAGGTCAAGTAGTCTGGTATTCCTATCTCTTTCAGAATTTTCCATAGTTTATTGCGATCCATGCAGTCAAAGGCTTTGGCATCGTCAATAAAGCAGAAATAGATATTTTGCTGGAACTCTCTTACTTTTTTAAGACATCCAGCAGTTGTTGGCAATTTGATCTCTGGTTCCTCTGCCTAAGTCCACCCTAAAGGAATTTAGTCCTGTATGTTCACTGAAGGGACTGATGTTGAAACTGAAACTCCAATACTTTGGCCACCTGATGCAAAGAGCTGACTCATTGGAAAAGACGCTGATGCTGGGAGAGATTGGGGACAGGAGGAGAAGGGGATGACAGAGGATGAGATGGTTGGATGGGATCACCGACTCAATGGACATGGGTTTGGGTGAACCCCAGAAGATGGAGATGGACAGGTGCTGGAGTCCAGCTCCAGAAGCCAGGGATTCAACCTGAAGAGGTGAGTGGTGTCGGCAAGAAATTGAGACAGACTCTCATTTTTATTGGACTGCCTATTTGTTTCAAGCTTATGATTCTCTTTTATACTTTTACAAAAGCATTAGGTCAAAGGTTTGATATATTTAGTTCCCATTGACCAAGATTTATTTTTCTCCAAAAATCATTTTTGCCCCTCAAAAGGAGTACCTTCCTCAGTGATTCTCTATCTACTTTTCTCATGTGTCCTTGTGAACACACTGTAACTCATGTTAGTGTCCGGGCTGCATACCACATTCGTCAGTTTATTTAGCTTTCTAAGTCCTGTTTGCCCCTAGTATCCTAAGCTCACTATTTCTTAGAAAGGGCTTCTAGCTAATAATATCTCTAAAGTCCCTAATTTCTATCAGCTATAGTAGAATATGCTAATATTACAGCAATCCTTAAATCTTTAACTTCTAACTATTTTAATTATCCCTAAGCCTTAAATTCAGCAAACCCCTTTGCCATAAAAACTTTTCTTACAAATGGGCTCGAGATAGCAATCCCTCCCATGGCCTCAAGCCTTGGCCTGTGTGCTCACCCTAGAATAGTCTTTTGTAAAAGTCCTTGAACAAATGTCAATGATTAACTTTATGAATTATTCTTTGAGCACAGCTGCAGAAGGCTTTATGCCTGGTGTACTGCAGTTCATGGGGTCTCAAAGAGTTGGACACGACTGAGCAACTGAACTGAATGGAACTGAACTTTATGTCATAACCACAAAAAAAAAAAAAAAAAAAAAGAACAGAGTGGAAGTAGGCCCAATGAAGTATCTTATTAAACCCTCAGAAGTTTCTTCTGTCTCCCCAGTCACAAAGGAGCACACAGATGCAGAACAATTAACAACCTGCCTAGGATCCAGGGGACCAGGTTGGATGCTAACCTGCTCAATCTACCTGTGAAGCCTTCACTCTTTAGAGAGGAAGCATACAATTTTTCACCTACAACATACATGTTTCCATTCTGGCTCCTGGGCAGGGCTCTCATATTATATCTTTGCAAGTGAGAAGAAAATAAATCTCAGCCTCAAAAGGTAAAAAGCACGATGAAGGAGACCTTGTACCAATTCCAGCAGCCTATCATATCTATCCATGGTGTCTCAGATAAACTCAGCAGGGGAAATGTCGGGCTCCTGGAGCCTACATGCTCATTTTAATTCAATTTCATTTCTGAATATCAATTACATTTTACGTACCCTTTCACTTTTTATCTTTGCATTCTTGAATCATGTCTGAGGCTTCCAAATTAATAAATACTGAGAAGTACTGAATTACTAACGTACTTTTAATATATTGAATACTTGAAAAAATATTTGTTAATGTACTAGTCTTCCCTTATAGCTCAGTTGGTAAAGAATCCACCTGCAATGCAGAAGACCTGGGTTTGATCCCTAGGTTGGGAAGATCCCCTGGAGAATGGAAAGGCTACCAACTCCTGTATTCCTGGGCTTCTTTGGTGGCTCAGCTGGTAAACAATCCACCTGCAATGTGGGAGACCCCAGTTCAATTCCTGGGTTGGGAAGATCCACTAGAGAAGGGATTACCCATCCCTGATGTCTCAGAGGGGGTTAAAACGTCTGCCTCCAATGTGGAAGACTCGGGTTTGATCCCTGGGTTAGGAAGATCCCTGGAGAAGGAAATGGTAACCCCCTCCAGTATTATTGCCTGGAGAATACCATGGACAGAGAAGTCTGGTAAGCTAGAGTCCATGAGGTCACAAAGAATCAGACACTACTAAGCCATTTCACTTCACTTACTCACCCTGGTGAGGGCTTGACTGAGATTGAAGGAGGATCCAGTTACAAGAAGAAGTGTGTACAAAGCTGCCAAGTTGGTGCTCGCTAGTTGTCAGGAAGCCTCCGTTCTTATTAATTATCACAAATACATTTCCATGGGGCTGTTTAACTGTCTTCATGACATGAGAACTGGCTTCCTCCAGAAGGCAGGTGACCCCAGACAGAGCAAGGCAATAAGTGGCAATGCCTTTTGTGATACATTTGCTAAAGTCACGGTCAAAGAGGTCCCTAATATTCTATCAGCAGTTATCATCCTGATGAGCCCTCGTTGATGATGAGTCAGCTGCACAAAGACAGGAGGGGTAACTCATTGAGTGTCCTCTTGGATGCCGGCTAAGCCATACTGTTTTCCAGAAAACAATGAATTTTCAAACCCCATAGACTCACTTGCTGGACACTTGATGGGAAAAGAAGGGCTAGTATCAAATCTATGGCTGGAGACTTGTACCAGAGGGGCCCCCGGTGCAAATGTCAGCATCCAAAGGTGTATGGCAATTACACCCTACACACACAGGGTCCTCCTGAGATAATGAAAATGCCAAAGATCAAAGGCCATCCACTCCTGTGAATGGCCAAGGCAGCTAGAGAATTGCTCAGAGTCAAATAGACGGTGGTGTTATCCTTCCAAATGGTCCACTCAGCTTGAGGCAAGAATCCAGGCAGAAGCTTGGGAGAGAGAATCCACCCCACCCCCTAGATAGGAGTTGGCTACACATCAGGTAGGTCTCTCCAGGCTGTCAAGTGAATGATGGCTAATCGTGAACCAAAGACCCAGGTCAGAGACTACAGCAGAGTTCTGTAATCTCACAGATGCCTGTGACCTTTTCCTGAAACACTGCTATAAGCAAAAAGACACTAGTATAAATCCAGAGCCCATTCCTGGGTGGATCTGACTTTCCTATCTGTTGTGGAAAGTTCTGAATCTAGAGTTTTGTGTTTTTTTTTTTTTTTTTGTTGTTGTTGTTGTTTAATAAAAGAGAAAAACAAAAAGAAAGGCAATGATGGCATCTGGCATCATCTCAGTGAGCTGAGTAAACCAGAGCAATCTCAGTGAGCTGAGAAAACCAGAGTAGTTTCCAGGGATGTTTGTCAAACTAGATGCCTGCATCTTAGGAGACATTCCACTATGAGCAAATAAGCTCCCTACACACACACTCACAGGAACACACACACACCTGCCTGTTTTTCAGCAAGCCTTGGGGCTCCAATCTGAGAGGCAAGCCTGTTACAGCTGATGCTTGTGGGTCTCACAGATGCAAGCCTCCCTGCTCTTGAAGGCTATTTACTGGGGGACTGCTCTCTTACATGCATGCTTTCAAAGGTGGGGTGCCTCAAGTGGGGTGCCAAGCCTTTCCTCCTCAGGAATGAGGTCAGGATTCACCGTACCCTGGGTGTTCCTCAAACCTTCTCTGTGAAGCTCCTTTTCAGGACCACAGGGCTGCCCCAGAAATCATGCATCACTACAACTCTGCCCAAAGCAGATATTATTCCAGGACAATAATCGTTCTTCGAGTTCCTCCATGCAAAATGAGAATGTTACGCTAGACAAGAAGTCATTGATGTTGCCCCCATTTGCCACTGCACAAAGCAAAATTTTCAGTAAAAGGCTGTGAGAAAGCTTTGGCTTTATGTGACAGATTCTGACCTTCCCAGGTTCTGTTTTCCCCTTCATTCTCAGGTAGACAAGGGTGACTTAGTTTCCCACCATAAAATGCTTTGTACAAAATTATTCACCTTCCCAGCTTCCCCTGAAGCTACAGCTAGCCTTGGTGTATCGTTCAAGGTGATGGGACCTGAGGGGCAAACTCCTGGATATTTCAGGAGTATTTCTAGCTTTCTGCTGAAAGCCAGCTGATTTCTAGCTTTCTACTGGAAGCCTTTTTCCTCCCTCTTTTTAAAAAGTTTGATCCTCCAACACACACATTTTAGGAAACTGTCTTGCAAAAGGAGGCAGTGAGCATGAATGCTGAGGGTACGAGCTGAAGACAGAGATGAGGGAGACAGCCTGGAGTGTTGGTGACAACGTGGAGTTACTTCAGCTTTGTCACAGGCAGTCAAACCCCAGCATAATTAACACAATTAGCCCAGTATGGCCCAAAGTTAAATGGACAGAGATACTCTTTTTCTTTGTAGAATCTATCAACCATAGCTCACAGAATTGTTCTGCCTAGCATATTTTAGGAAAGACTGACCAGTGGCCTCCAAAAGGATCTAAATAAGGCAGGAGTTTGGGGGGTGGATTTCAGCTCCTCTACCACGCCATTGTAAAGAGCTGGTGCATGGAACCTACGTGCTTCTCCTTGGGATGGGAAAAAATGGAGAAGCCTGGGAAACAGGGGTGAGTCTCAATGGAATGTTATCACAGTTGAAAATAACTCAAAGCATGAAAATCAAATCCTGGAAGCCTTAGGTCAAGAGTGTAATAGCCATCTTTCTCTTCAGATCCCAATATTTTGAATATCATCTCCCAAATATTTTAAAGATAATCTCCCACTGTGAAGTTGACAATACGGTTTTTATTACTCACTTGCACATCTTGTGTGCATGCTCAGTCATGTCTGACTCCTTGAGGCCCCATGGGTGGACTGCAGCCCAACAGGCTTCTGTCCATGGGGTTTTCCAGGCAAGAATATGGGAGTGGGTTGCCATTTCCTTCTCCAGATTTCCATATGTTGGACAGGGGTTAAAATTTAAAACATCTCCCATGAATGAAATATACCTCCTCAGTGCTTGCTACCTCTACTGTCTTCCATTTGCAATAATTCAAAATAAATTCTTTACAGTTAGTATTCTACAAGTTCAAAGCCTGAGAGGCAGGGTGTGCTTGCTGGGAAGGAAATGACACGGGGGCTTAAGGGCTATCCTGAATCTATACCATCCAGGAGGGCATCCTGTGGCCACATGCAGCTGCTGAATCCTTGAAATGTGACTAGCCTGAATTGAGATGCCCTGTAAGAGTGTTTCAGAGACTTGCTGTAAAATAAAAGAAAAAAAAATAATTAATAACATTTATTAATTATTTGCTGAAGTGATAATATTTTTGATGTTTAGGTTTGGTTGCATGTTTTATTAAAATCAATTTCATCTGTTTCTTAAAACTTTTTTCATGGAAATGCTCAGAAGTTTAAAACTATACATATGGGTTGTCATCTGGGGCTAGCATTACATTTCTCTTAGAGGTTGTATTCTAGATACTATTTGTCCATTATTGTGCTGTGAGTCTTTGGGGAAGTACTGGGGACTCAGTTTCCCTACCCATAGAATGAGGAGGCTGTAACACATTGCTTCCAGTTTTAGCTGTATGAATTATAAAAGCTGTGCATTTATTTCTTTTTTTCATCTCTTAAATAAAATGGTTGTTTGTTTGTATGTTTTCCTGGGAAGAACCTTGAGTTGAGTGGCAGAAACCTGGGTTTGAATTCTGTTGCTTCTACTTCTTGGTCTGGTCACTGGCCACTGATTTTTTAGCAACAGTTCAGTGGTGGATGGCACCCTCATTTGAAATATTCTGAAGAAAGTGAAATATTCCAGAGACAGTGAAGTTGAGTGTCAGTAGATACATGGTTGCCTTGAAAGTGTTTATAAACACAGAAAACAGCATATAGGAAAAAATATTTTTGGTGATGGGTATACTCATGATCCCCATCCTGAACCCCTCTCCCACCTCCCTCCCTATAAAATTTCTCTGGGTCATTTCAGTGCACCAGCCCCAAACATCCTGTATCCTGCATCAAACCTAGACTGGTGATTCGTTTCTTTTTCTTTTTTTTTTNGTTAGCCATCTGTATGTCTTCTTTGGAGAAATGTCTATTTAGGTCTTTGGCCCTTTTTTTGATTAGGTCGTTTATTTTTCTGGAATTGAGCTGCAAGAGATGCTTGTACATTTTTGAGATTAGTTGTTTCTCAGTTGCTTCATTTGCTATTATTTTCTCTGAAGTGTGGTTTTGGAGAAGACTCTTGAGAGTCCCTTGTGCTGCAACGAGATCCAACCAGTCCATCCTAAAAGTCAGTCCTGACTAATCATTGGAAGGACTGATGCTGAAACTGAAATTCCAATCCTTTGGCCATGTGATGTGAAGAACTAACTCACTGGAAAAGAGCTTGATTCTGAGAAAGCTTAAAGGTGGGAGGAGAAGTGAACGACAGAGGATGAGATGGTTGGATTTCATCACCGACTCAATGGACATGAGTTTGAATAAACTCTGGGAGTTGGTGATGGACAGGGAAGCTTGATGTGATGTAGTCTGTGAGGTCGCAAACAGTCGGACAGTACTGATGACTGTACTGGACTGAACTGAACCGAACATGTTAGAGTAGTGGGTTTTAAAACCTTGGGCTGAGATGTGGGTATTCAAACCTTTGGAAGAAGGTCCAAACTTAAAGGTTTACCTCTGGGCCAATAGGTTACAATCAGAAGCCACTGTTTAGGTTTAGCTGGATAGTCTTCATCCCCAAAAGTCTTTTACATTTGTACTTTAGCTGTTATGAAATGATGCGCAATTCATATACTGTCACATCTGACATCACACGAAACACCTGTGTTCATAAAGACTCGAGATAAAACACTGTACCTTGATACTTTGCAGAATTCTAGCTCATGGAGTAGATATAATCAGACACGTGCTATGACCTGGTCACTTGGAAGCTGAATAGTGGCCAGACAGACTCTTTTCCCTGTTTCATTTTTCATTCATTCTCTGTGTATATATGAAGTGTGTGCTTGTGTGGTGGGTCAAATGACGCCACCCCACCCCCCACATACAGAGTTCATGTGTTTGAAATCCTAAACTCCCTAGGACCTCAGAATGTGACCTCATTTGAACACAGGTCTATTTCAGGAATATTTAAGTTAGAATGGTACTTCTGAAACTGACCTGTTTGCAAATAAGGTTATGTGGGTGTTTCAGAATGCTGGACATGGATGAGTTCCTAGCATGCTGAGTTAAAATGAGGCCCTACTGTCATAGAAGCAGGGGAAGGGACTCATTCAATGTAACCGACGTCCTTATTTGTTTATTTTTGGCTGGCAGATTGACGCACTGGGGCTTTGTCTGGCTACAGCAAATGGGGGCTACACTCTATTTGCAGGGCTCAGACATCTCGCTGTGGTCCTTCTCTCGTTGTGGACCATGGGCTCTATGGCTCACACGTGTCACTAGTTGCGGCTCAAGGGTCGTTGCCCCTTGGCTTCTGGGAGATTCACAGACCGGGGGTAGAACCTGTGTCCCCTGCATTGGCAGCCAGATTCTTAACCACTGGACCACCAGCGAAATCCCAGGACTGATGTCCTTATGAAAAGAGGAATTTGGCTCCAGAGACAGACAGGCAGGAGAACACCTTGTAGAGATTGGAGTCTGTCTGTCATGAGCCAGGGAACTTATTAGATACTAGGAGAGGGCTGGAATGCACAGATCCATCTGTGGTGTGTTCAAAGAGAGCCTGTCCCNGAGAGCCTGTCCCTTGCCAACATCCAATCTCAGAATTTCAGGTGTAATACCATATATTTTTGTTGTCTAAGCCCCTTCACCTCCATCTGTGATATTTGTGCGGAAGCTCTGGAAAACTAACAGACCCTGCTGAGTGCCAGGTCTGATTCTGACTGCTGAACAAGACCCATCAGGTCTTGCCCTCACGGAGTTTAGGTACTGCAGGGCTGAGATTGAAGTCATTAAGATTATTTCAGACAGTGATCAGAAACACCCCTTATACATAGCGCAGTGCAGACTTTTCTTCTTTATGTTAGTGACCACAGAACTTCGAGCCTGTAAAGACTTAAACTTGAATAACTGTGATGGTGGTGTTCATTCCATTCTGGAAATTAATGGCCTCTCAACATTTATTCAGACATTCAGAATCTCTCATTATAGAACCTTATACTTATAATTTGGGTTGTGTATTGTTTAGTTTTTCAGTCGTGTTTGACTCTTTGTGACCCCATGGACTGCAGCACACCAGGCTTCTCTGTCCTTCACTATCTCCCAGAGTTTGCCCAAACCCATGTCCATTGAGTCGGTGATGCCATCCAACCATCTCATCTTCTGTTGTCCCCTTCTCCTTCTGTCTCCAGTCTTTCCCAACATCAGGGTCTTTTCAAATGTTAGTCCAAAGACTTAAAATTATATCTCCCATTTTTCTTTCTCAGTGTGCACTGTCATTTTTCAGTATGATACCTCTTAATCAGTATCATTTCTCTCATATTCCTTCTGTGTAATATAAATTTATATCTTTACACTACAAGTCTGTAAAACCTCATGTAACATATAGCCAAATTACCTAGGCAGCTTTTTAAAAATAATTCTTTGCATTGTATATAACTGTGCATTTTTAAAAACATCAAAAGGGGATTAGACAATCGTCTGAATAAAAAAGTGGAAAGTTTTTTATGGATGATTTATGGGCTACGTGGCTGGCACACTCCATGAGAGTATACTCAGGAGTGTGTCATGTAGATTAGTGAATGAATAAAACAATATTGTTATGAAGACAGAGAAACAAGCTGCCTATTTGGAGGTGCTCATGGAGCTTTACCCACTCCAGTATTCTTGCCTAGAGAATTCCGGGGATGGGGGGGCCTGGTGGGCTGCCATCTATGGGGTTGCACAGAGTTGGACACGACTGAAGTGACTTAGCAGCAGCAGTAGCATGGAGCTTTTCATGGGTTTATCTGAACACATACATTTAAATGTGTAACACAGTGTCAAACTGAAAAAAAAAAAAAAAAACAATCAAGGCCATTGACAGTATACATTTTGCCATTGCCTCAAGTCTTTACCAGGAAAAAAAAAAAAGTTTTATGTCTGTGCATTCACAAAAAGCAGATGAATGGATAGGTACATAGATAACTGGCCATAGATCATTGTGTCTAGGAAATAAAATGGAGAGTTTTTCCAAGTCAGTGTTTCAAGCTGTCTTCCTCAAGTCCAAAAGTGTCCCTTCTCTCTAGTGGGACTTTTGCATTTTTTCAGGATAAGTTTTCATTGTGCAGAGCGCTGCAAGCATTTCAGTTGTTTGGCCTTCCTTGGACTCCATCCAGCGGACCTGCCAAACCTCTGTCTTGGGGGTGAGGAAACCCCTCCCTGAACACTCTTGAGTGCCAACCTTTATATTTGTGTGTGTGTGTGTGTATTTATGTATATAAAATTGGGGGTCTTCCTGTTGGCTCAGATGTTAAAGA
Source organism: Redunca redunca (assembly GCA_006410935.1). Classification (NCBI taxonomy): domain Eukaryota; kingdom Metazoa; phylum Chordata; class Mammalia; order Artiodactyla; family Bovidae; genus Redunca; species Redunca redunca. Next base: position 23,404 of record SJYQ01032501.1, read on the forward strand.
ATCTGCCTTCAATGCAAGAGACACAGGTCCCATCCCTGGGTTGGGAAGATCCCGTGGAGGAGGAAATGGCAACCCATCCACTGTTCTTGCCTGGAGAATCCCATGGACAGAGGAGCCTGGCAGGCTACACTCCATGGGGTTGCCAAAGAGTTGGGCACAACTGAGCAGCTAACACACTTATATAATTTTATTTATTTACTTATTTTTGGTTGTGATAGGTCTTCATCACTATGAGGGTGCTTCTCTAGTTGCAGTGAGCAGGACTACTCTTTAGTTGCAGTTTGTGGACTTCAGAATTACGGTGAATTCTCTTGTTGCAGAGCACAGACTCTAGGGCATGTGGGCTTCAGTAGTTGTGGCACATGGGTTTTGCTGCTCCACGGCACATGGTATCTTCTAGAATCAGGGATCCAACCTTTGTCCCTGTCATTGGCAGAATGTTTCTTGCATTTCCTGCATTGGGAGAAGGATTGTTTACCACTGAGCATCAGGGAAGCCCCCTGAGTGACAGTCTTGATCAGAGGCCACACAAGAGCAGTTTTTCTGTCCTGCTCAATGCTATCCTCCTATGTGTTTCATGGAAAGCTGGATCAGGTGATAACAGGTAAAAAAACTAGTCACTATTTTTCCATCAACTATCCAAGTGCCTCCTGGAGAAGGAAATGACAACCCACTCCAGTATTTTTGCTTGGAGAATCGCATGGACAGAGGAGCCTGGCAGGCTACAGTCCAAAGTGTCGCAAAACGTCAACCACGACTGGATAAACACACTTCCAAGTTCCTGACCTTCTTGACAAACTGAGTATCTGGAAGCAGCTGGGTCCACATTTCCACATGGCCACTGTCTGGGGGCTGTCAGCCATCTTCCACTACAGCCAGCTTGCTTCCCTCTTCAAGGTACCTATGTGGTCCCCAAAGCATCTTGTTTACATCCTAATTCTGAAATTCTGCCTTTACTTCCCCCTTCATTCCTGGAAATTATTATTTTATTTTTATTGTAGTATGGTGGGGCTTCCCAGAGGTTCAGTGATAAAGAATTTGCCTGTAACATGGGAGACCTGGGGTCAACCCCTGGGTCAGGAAGATCTCCTGAAGGAGGGAGTGGCAACTCACTCCAGTACTTTTACCAGTGACCTCAGGATAAATTGCTTGACTTTGAGCTTCCCTCATGGTTCAGAGCTAAAGAATCTGTCTGCAATGTGGGTGACCTGGGTTCAATCCCTGGGTCAAGAAGATCCCCTGGGAAAGGAAATGGCAACCTACTCCAGTATTCTTGCCTGGAAAATCCCATGGACAGAGGAGCTTGGTGGGTATAGTCCATTGGGTCTCAAAGAGTCCAACACTAACACTCACAGTCATTTTCATTGTATGTATACTAGTTTGCTTCTGTTAATCCCATGCACCTTATTTATGACTGTCTCCTCCCTTCTCCCTACTGGATACTGCAAGTTTGTTTTCTACATGAGTCTGTTTCTATTTTTCATATGCATTCATTTGTGTTATTTTTTATATTCCACATGTAAGTGATGGTACTGTTTGTCTTTCTCAGTTTGACGTTTTATTAAGCATAAGATTCTCTAAGTCCATCCACATTGCTACAAATGGCAGTATTTCATTATTTTAATAGCTAATATTTCAACTATATGTATAAATCACATCTTCTTAAGGCAATCATCTGTTGATAAGGACTTGCATTGCTTCCATGTGCTGGCTACTGTAAATAACGCTGCTATGAACACTGGGGCAGATGTATCTTTTCTACTTGGAGTTTTCTTCTTTTCTGGATGTATGCTCAGGAGTAGGATTGCTGCATCATGTGGTAACTCTAATTTTTTGAGGAACTTCCAGACTGTAATCCACAGTGATCAGACCAATTGACATACTCACCAGTGGTGTACATGGGTTCCCTGGTCTCCACATCCTGTCCAACATTTATTATTCATAGATATTTGGATGATAGCCATTTGCCAATGGTGAGGTGATACCTCATTGAGGTTTATTTTGTTGTTTTGTTTTTCTCTCATTGAGGTTTTGATTTGCATTTCTCTAATAGCTGGTGGTGTCAGGCACCAGATTCTGCCTTTACAGCTGCAGTTGACCAAGGTCCCCTGAGACTCCAGAGGCTGCTCTGGGCTGAAGTCTGGGCAGTGGGACTTTTTACAGCTCCCTGGGTGCTTGGAACATGCAACCAAGGCTTGAAAGTGCTGCTCTTAAATCTTGTTACTCAAAGTCTGTTCCATGGATCTGGTTACTCAGTGTCAGCATCACACAGGGGTTTGTTGGAAATGCAGATCCGTGGGTCTCATCTCATATCAGAACTTCCTATGTGAATCTGTGAGCACCTTTAAATCACATTGACTAATAAGCCACTTCTCTTTTCTTTGGTTTTGTCTCAGCTGGTTGAGAATCCACTTGCCAGGTGGGAGCACTGGGTTCAATCCTTGGGTTGGGAAGATCCCCTGGAAAAGGTAAAGACTACCCAGTCCAGTATTCTCGCCTGAAGAATTCCACGAACTCTATGGTCCACGGGGTCACAAAGAGTCAGACACAACTGAGCAACTTGTACTTTACTTCACTTCCTCTCTTTGTAAAGTGCTTATTCCAGTGCCTTCAGATACCAGTTTATAACTCCCAGATGGATCTTCCCCAATACTTTATATCCCTGTTTGTACTGGGACTGTGTGGATCACAATAAACTGTGGAAAATTCTGAGAGGGATGGGAATACCAGACCACCTGACCTGCCTCTTGAGAAATCTGTATGCAGGTCAGGAAAAAAGTTAGAACTGGACATGGAATAACAGACTGGTTCCAAATAGGAAAAGGGGTACGTCAAGGCCATATATTGTCACCCTGTTTATTTAACTTCTATGCAGAGTACATCACGAGAAATGCTGGACTGGAAGAAACACACGCTGGAGTCAAGATTGCCGGGAGAAATATCAGTAACCTCAGATATGCAGATGACACCACCCTTATGGCAGAAAGTAAAGAGGAACTAAAAAGCCTCTTGATGAAAGTGAAAGAGGAGAGTGAAAAAGTTGGCTTAAAGCTCAACATTCAGAAAACGAAGATCATGGCATCTGGTCCCATCACTTCATGGAAATAGATGGGGAAACAGTGGAAACAGTGCCAGACTTTATCTTTTTGGGCTCCAAAATCACTGCAGATGGTGACTGCAGCCATGAAACTAAAAGACACTTACTCCTTGGAAGAAAAGCTATGACCAACCTAGATAGTATATTCAAAAGCAGAGACATTACTTTGCCAACTAAGGTCTGTCTAGTCAAGGCTATGGTTTTTCCAGCAGTCATGTATGATTGTGAGAGTTGGACTGTGAAGAAAACTGAGCACCAAAGAATTGATGCTTTTGAACTGTGGTGTTGGAGAAGACTCTGGAGAGTCCCTTAGACTGCAAGGATATCCAACCAATCCATTCTGAAGGAGATCAACCCTGGGGTTTCTTTGGAAGGAATGATGCTACAGCTGAAACTCCAGTACTTTGGCCACCTCATGCGAAGAATTAACTCATTGGAAAAGACTGTGATGCTGGGAGGGATTGGGGGCAGGATAAGGGGACGACAGAGGATGAGATGGCTCGATAGCATCACGGACTCAATGGACGTGAATCTGAGTGAACTCAGGGAGCTGGTGATGGACAGAGAGGCCTGGCATGCTGTGATTCATGGGATCACCAAGAGTTGGGCATGACTGAGCGACTGAACTGTATGTACGACTGTGGGGACTACCTTCTGGTTGTTACTCTGAGAACCGTGCTTGTGGTTTGAAGTCTGCCAATGTTCTCTGACTCCCAGGTTCGTTAAAAACGTGACATTGGAAGGCTGTTATTGTTTTTCTTGTAACTTTGTGCATTTTCTGTGAGGAGGAGACAGTTTAGAATTGAGGTGACTCCATGTGCCAGCTCAGAGGCAGAAATCACTTTCTTGTACTTAAGAAAAAAATATTTATGACTTATTCCTTATGTATTTTTTGTCTGAATCTCTTGTTCTTTAGATAAGGGGCCTACTGGAGTGGTCCTCTGATTTTCCTTCCTTTCTCTCTTGTTATCCATCTCCTTGTCCTTTTATTCCATTTCTGATGGAGTTCCTCATTCTCACCTTCACTCTTCCTTGTATCCCCTTGTCACAGACATTTTCATGTCTGCCAGGCTGTCCTCCAGTTGCTGACACCCACGACTCTTGGCTGGGACTTTTCTGTGGCAATGACGGCTCTCTTGATTTTGTGAGTAGCAAACCAGAAATGCCACGGAATAATCCTGCTATTGGAACAACCTTCAGTTAACTGCTGACTGGCTCTTGGTCAGCATATTTCCCTGGAGAGACATCCAAGCTGTTGTGTGGATCCACAGCCTGTCCTTTTTCATTGCCTTGTAACATTCCACAATATAGTCATACCACAGTTGGTTTAACCATCCATGTGTTAAAGGATGTGGAAAGCTGTTTCCAGTTTGGAGCAGTCACCAATAAAGCGGCCATGAACATTCATACATGGATCTTTGGGTGAACATAAATTTTCCTCTGAGACTATTGCCCAAGAGAGCAGTTGGTGGATTTTAGAGTATTTGTACATGTCATGGGTTTTGATGGATCATCATTGCTGACCTGGAGGTGTTTGGACTTCACCTAACAGTAACAGAAAGTCTTACATGCTTTTTAGCAGATAGGATCTGATCATAGTATTGTTCTATGAAAAATGATTGTCTCACGCAGTGTGGAGACCTAAACTGGACATGAGTCTGAGGCACTGCTATAATCGTTAAGTTGAAGGATAAAGGGCAGGAACCAAAAGAGAGTCAATGGGAGTGGAGAAAAGAAACTGATCCAAGGTGAATTCCACACTGGAAAAGGATACTGTTGTAAAAATATGACCCATGGACGTTAACCCCCCAGAGGATATTTGAGGAGAAATAAAAACAACAAAGCAAAGCAGAAAGGAAACTTGTTGTGCTTGCATTTATTTATTTATTTTAATTTTTAAAATTTTTAAAATATAAATTTATTTTAATTGGAGATTAATTACTTTACAATATTTTATTGGTTTTGCCATACATCAACATGAATCTGCCACAAGTATACACGTGTTCCACATCCTGAACCCCTGTCCCTACTCCCTCCCTCCCTGTACCATCCCTCTGGGTCATCTCAGTGCACCATGTATCACATCATTTTTAATTAACATAACCCTATAATGTTAAAAAATTTCCTATAAACAAAATTCTGGCTTAAAGAATGGTGGGGAGAAAAAAAAAATCTCCACCTCATTTTTTTCCCTGTCTGCATCCTCCAGGTACTTCTTTTATAAAATGAAACATGATGTGTCTCTGTGGGTAAATTATGATTTCTTCCCTAATATATTATGATTCAAGTATTTTCAGAAAGCCTGATCTGAAAGTGGCTCTCAAATCTATAAAAAGAACGTGTATTTTTAGAAAGAAAAGATGAGAAACAAGAAGGGAAAAGATATTTTTAAAAAATACAACACTGCAGCTTATCTGGTTATAACTGGAGCCAATAATTTGATGTCCTGAGAAAATAATTATCTGCAACAGTTTTAGAAAAGGTAGAACCCAGATAAAAATAAGCTTCTAGCAAATGAAGCCTGGACAAGAATTCACACACACACCCCAAAAGAAATCTAATTAAAATATGTATTATCTCACTTGCATGTGCTATTTTTGGTACCTTGAAGACAAATTACCATTCAATCTTTTCAAAGAACTGTCCCATGTTTGTCAGAGCTCCCTATCTCTGTGGTTTCTTATTAAAGAGGTAAAATTGGGGGTTCAGAGGTGAAAGTTTCTTGTTTTCCTGGTAAAATTGCTTTTCCTGACAAATTCTTCAAGGTGGAGAACAAACCCCCTATTCCATTCAAATTTGGTTGGTCAGGAAAGCCAGTTTCACTACAGACGAAAAATCAAGCAAGGAAACAGGAAACCTACAAAGGCACAGTTGGATTCAGTTTGGATGAGCTGGAGGGTCACATCATTGTTGAAATTTGGTCATATGAAACCCCAGTCAGAGACTAGGGACTTGAGAATCTGGGTATGGCGTTCTTTTTATTCATCTCTTTCTGCACTTAGCTCATTCTCCAGCCTGCGCCAAGTTCTTCTACACAGAAACATAGGGTTTCTGTTCTAAGGCTGTCCTTAATGAGGCGTTACACCTTGCTTCATGTCATGGTGCGTGCATGCATTCTAAGTCGCTTCAGTCATGTCCAACTCTTTGCGATCCCATGGACTGTAGCCCACCAGGTTCCTCTGCCCATGGGATTCTCCAGGCAAGAATATTGGAGTGGGTGGCCTTGCCCTCCTCCAAGGGATCTTCCTGACCCAGGGTTTGAATCTGGGTCTCCTACCATCTGAGCCACCATGGAAACCCTCAAATCATGGAGCTACCCCCCGCCCCCAAGCCCCCAAAGTGCCTTCTACTGAGGTTGTATCAAAAGCATCTTAGATACTCTGAAGCACATGGGGTTTTTCTACCATACTTACAGGTGCCAGCATGCTCCTTCCACAGCCTCCAGGTGTGGAGAGATTTTATGGGATCAGTCATATGTCAGACTTTTTTAGCTTGCAGATCCTCAATTTCCCAGGTTTTCTTTCATATCATTGAGGCCATTATCGAATCATATCACACATACAGGGGTTTTCTGTTTCTAATGACATTCAGAAAACTAATATCATGGCATCTTGTCCCATCACTTCATGGGAAATATATGGGGAAACAATGGAAACATGTCAGACTATTTTCTTGGGCTCCAAAATCACTGCAGATGGTGATTGCACCCATGAAGCTAAAAGACGCTTACTCGTTGGAAGGAAAGTTATGAACAACCTAGATAGCATACTGAAAAGCAGAGACATTACTTTGCCAACAAAGGTCCATCTAGTCAAGGCTATTGTTTTTCCAGTAGTAGTGTATGGATGTGAGAGTTGGACTGTGAAGAAGGGTGAGCACTGAGGAATTGATGTTTTTGAATTGTGATGTTGGAAAGACTCTTGAGAGTTCCTTGGATTGCAAGGACATCCAATCAGTCCATTCTAAAGGAGATCAGTCCTGGGAAGTCTTTGGAAGGCATGATGCTAAAGCTGAAACTCCAGTACTTTGGCCACCTCAGGCAAAGAGTTAACTCATTGGAAAAGACTGTGATGCTGGGAGGGATTGGGGGCAGGAGGAGAAGGGGACAACAGAGGATGAGATGGCTGGATGGAATCACTGACTCTATGGATGTGAGTTTGAGTTAACTCTGGGGGTTGGTGATAGATAGGGAGGTCTGGCACGCTGTAACTCCTGGGGCTGCAAAGATTCGGACATGACTGAGTGACTGAACTGAATTGAACTGAAAGAGAACACAGCCTGTTATGGGCAACAAAACTTAGAACAAAAATTAAGAAGATTTTCCCACTGTAGCACCAGGATTTTCAGTGACAGAAAAATGCCTTCTGTACTGTGGGTAATGACGCCACATGAAGAATACTTTAAGATTCCTTTATTCATCCAACATTTTTTTTCTACCCACAAATATCTTCTTCTAATCCCAAAGTCCACTCTCTAATTAGTATTGTGGCTTGTTTTTCTTTTTATCCTTTATATCAGGAGATTAATAAGTGGCACGAATTGCCTCCACCTCCCCCAACTGAAAGTGAGTGCTTTCTCTTAGCAGAGAGCTGATCTAAGCATTACAGTGATATTAGTCTTTCAATCCTCGGCAAACAGGGTGAGTTGGATTTCCCTGGTGGCTCACAGGTAAAGAATCTTCCCTGCAATGCAGAAGTTCGGATTTGATCCCTAAGTTGGGAAGATTCCCTGGAGGAGGACATGGAAATTCACCCCAGTATTCTTGCTGGGAGAATCCCATGGATAGAGGACCCTGGGCTACAGTCCATGGAGTCACAGTTGGACTCTACTGAGTGACTAAGTAGTAACAGCATTGGCAACCAGTGTGGGTTATTCCCATGTCACAGAGGGAACTTCAAGGTTCAGAGAGACTAAAAAATCTTGCCCAGCTCATAACAGTAGTCACTCCAACAGAGGACAAGGATTTGAACCTGTGAAGTGTAATATAACATCACAGCCTCATAAAACCATAGTCTACTACTGGTCACTTCAATCACTAGATAGAGCCACCACGGGCACCTGTTCTTAGGGTCTTGAAAACCACCTATCCGTGGGTCATGACATAATAGAATTCCCAGGAAATTGGGGACTGTCCTTTGCAGTGGTTTATACTTTATATTCTTATGGTGATTTCAAAGTATAACAAAACCTAACAAAGGGGGCTCCAAAATCACTGCAGATAGTGACTGCACCCATGAAATTAAAAGACGTTTGCTCCTTGGAAAGAAAGTTATGACCAACCTAGACAGCATATTAAAAAGTAGAGACATTACTTTGTCAACAGAGGTCCGTCTAGTCAAGGCTATGGTTTTTCCAGTGGTCATGTACAGATGTGAGAAAGTTTGACCATAAAGAAAGCTGAGTGCCAAAGAATTGATGCTTTCAAACTGTGGTGTTGGGGAAGACTCTTGAGAGTCTCTTGGACTCCAAGAAGATCCAACCAGTCCATCCTAAAGGAGATCAGTCCTGGGTGTTCACTGGAAGGACTGATGCTGAAGCTGAAACTCCAATCCTTTGATCACCTGATGCGAAGAGCTGTCTTATTGGATAAAGACCTTGATGCTGGGAAAGACTGAGGGCAGGAGAAGGGTACAACAGAGGATGAGACGGTTGGATGGCATGACTGGCTCAATGGACATGAATTTGAGTAAACTCTGGTAGTTGGTGATGGACAGGGAGGCCTGGCATGCTGTGGTCCAGGGGGTCACAAAGAGTCAGACACAACTGAGTGACTGAACTGAACTGAACAAAGGTGTCAGTGCCACTGCTTAATGTATATATATATATATATACACAATATATATACAATATTGTATATATATGTATATATATACAATACATCCAAAGGGGTTTTCCCAGTTTATAAGAATGTGCTTGAAAATGCCAGTGCTTTTCTAATTCGGTACAGAGAGATTCTAAAAGCAAAGTGCCTTTTTTTTTTTTTTTCTGATTCACATTTTTTAAACTTCTTTTTAATTGAAGGATAACTGCTTTATGATATCATGTTGGCTTCTGCCATACCACAGCATGAATCAGCTATAAGTGTACATATGTCCCCTTCCTCTTTAACCTCCTCTCCCCATCCTGCCCCTCTAGGTTGTCACAGAGTAACTAGTCTAACTCCCTGTGTTATACAGCAACTAGGAAATGCTTGGAGAAAAAGGTTAGACTGTATGGGTCAATGTCAGATTTCAGGCAGCATCAATACAGAGTTAATTGTTCTAGTCTTATATATTCCCCCATTCTGTATAGCATTGTGCATATTTTTTTATCTGTTTTAAGATGAGACACACTCAATGGGCAATTCAAAATGAAGATCAGTTTCTAAAACAAGTTAGTCTATGAAAATTGATAGCAAACATGCAACTGGGGAAAACTTAGCTATTTGGACATTGGAAAGTAAGATTACCTTCTATTAGCAATCTGTCTATGGGAAACCTACATAGGTGTTAAAGGATAAATAGTTGGTTCAATTCCTTCGTGCTAGGGACTCAGCAATCTGTTACTAGGAAGATTTATAAAGACTCACCAAACAGGGAAAAGACTTAGAATGAACGTAAAGGGTTAGGGTTTCCCTAGTAGCTAACTGTTAAAGAATCCTCTTGCTAATAATGCAGGAGATGGGGGTTTAGTCCCTGGGTGGGAAAGATACCACTTCCAGGGATTAAAGAAGGGAATGGCAACCCACTCCAGTATTCTTGCCTGGGAAATCCCATGGACAGAGGAGCTGGGCAGGATGCAGTCCATGGGGTCACAGAGTCGGACATGACTTAGTGACTAAACACCACCACCACCACCAAGGGGCAAAGGTACCTGAGTGGGATCAAAACACCTAAGCACAACACAGGTGAATTCGGTAGCTGCTTTCCACAGTGAAGCACCTTAGGAGAAGAAGAAGAAGAAGAAGAATGGTGATAATGTTAATTTAAAAAATATATATCATCTTTGGTTTATGAACATTCCTGAAAAATGTTACTTTCTGAGAAAACATCCCTGGATAAAACTTAGCTACAGTGTAGCACTGCTGTTGTTGATTGACTTCTCTCAGTTTGGTTTTGTTTTTCACTCTGAAGTATCCACCCAGTATCCGAAAATTTACTTTGAAACCTTAACCAAAAAAATAATTGCAGAGTCTCTAAAGAGCATTGATGAAGTTACCTCATTTTTCAGACAATGACTCTGAAGGTTAAACAAATGAACTAAATTATCCACGATCCTA